>CM028137.1:439335000-439870000 GCA_016271365.2 Neoceratodus forsteri | reverse complement strand
GGAGCTGTTTCGGCATCTTGCACTGAAGATGCAGCAGGAGGGATGTCATCATCTGGATCAGCATCAGAAAGATTGGACAGCAATTCGTCACCCAACGTCAGTACCCAGTGAAGGTGTTCAGGAGCACATCCACAGACAGGTTTCACGATATCAAAAATGTCACATTGGCACAGGAAGTACTAGCCTTTCCTTGCACAACAGTTCATATGGGGTGTTACCCAAGCCCTGAGGACTTGATGATAAACAAGGATGGAGGGTAATTCAGTTCTTTCATGGAAATGTCATTTTCATAGAAACATAGAAACATAGACTTTGATGGCAGATAAGGACCACTTGGCCCACCCAGTCTGCCCATTTCCCTACCTATTGGATAAGCTTCAGATTCTAGTTAACCAACAGCCTACTTCCTGCAACCCCCCACTGTAATTGCCTTATGTCTGTCCCATGCATGTTTGAATTCCCCCACTGTTTTAGACCCCACAACCTCTCCAGGAAGGCGGTTCCATGCATCCACCACTCGTGAACAAGAATTTCCTCACATTACCCTGAGCCATCCCCTCTAACTTTAAATTGTGCCCCTTATTCTTACACATCTCTTTTTCTGAAAGATGCTACCCTCCTGGACTTTGTTGATTCCCTTGAGGTACTTAAAAGTTTATATCATGTCCCCCCATCCCTCCTTTCATCTAGGGTATACATATTAAGCTCTCTCAGTCTCTCTTCATATAGTTTCTGATGTAGAGACCCTGCACCATTTTAGTTGCCCTCCTCTGGACTGCTTCCATCCTGTCTATGTCCTTGCGTAGATGAGGTCTCCAAAACTGCACACAATACTCCAGATGGGGTCTCACCAACTGTCTGTATAGAGGGATAACCACTTCCCTTTTTCTACTTGTGATGCCCCTCCTTATGCATCCCAGTATCGCCCTGGCTCTTCTTACTGACTTCTCACATTACTTACCCACCTTTAGGTCATCTGATATGACTACACCCTGATCCCTTTCCATTATTGTTGTCGTTAGTACCTCCCCTGCTATTGTGTACTCTTCTCCTGGATTTTTATTTCCCAGGTGCCTTACTTTGCACTTCTTTGCATTGAATCTAAGTTGCCATATGTCTGACCATTCCTCCAACCTTGCCAAGTACCTTCTCATCCTTTCTACCCCCCTTGTATATCAACTCTGTTACAGATATTTGTGTCATCTGCAAAGAGGCATACCTTTCCTTCCAGACTCTCTGCAATGTCACCTATAAAGATGTTAAAGAGGACTGGACCCAGTACTGAGCCCTGAGGTACTCCACTAGTAACCCCCTTTTCTTCAGAATGTGTTCCATTCACTATTACCTTCTGTGTCCTGTTGTGCAGCCAGTTTTCTACCTAGACTACCACCCTGGGACCCACTCCCAGGCTGGCTAACTTGATTATTAATCTTTTGTGAGGGACCGTGTCAAATGCCTTGCTAAAGTCTAGGTAGGCCATATCCACAGCCCCTCCCTGGTCTATTACTTTGGTCACCCAGTCAAAGAAATCGATTAGATTCATCTGACATGACCTTCCCCCTGTGAATCCATGCTGCTTTGGGTCCTGTGCCCTGCTGGCCTCTAAGTACTCAACAATTCTTCTTTCAGAAGTGATTCCAACATTTTTCCCACCACTGAGGTCAAACTAACAGGTCTGTAGTTTCCTGCTTCTGTCTTGCTCCCACTTTTGTGAAGGGGAATCACATCTGCCCTCCTCCAATCCTCAGGTACCACCCCATCTTCCCATGATTTGTTAAGAAGTGTGGTTAGTGGTGTCACTAGGTCCTCCCTTAGCTCTTTTAGGATTCTAGGGTGAATCCCGTCAGGCCCCATTACTTTGTCTACCTTGAGTTTTAGGAGTTCTTTCAGTACTCTTTCTTCTGTAAATGGACTGGTGTCAACCCCACTATCCAGAGTGCTTCTACTGTTTGGTTTAGGTAACTCCTCCTCTTCTTCTTTTGTGAATACTGAGCAAAAGTATTCATTCAGTATCTCTGCCCTTTCACTGTCTCCCTCTGCCTACCTCCCCTCTCCTTTATTAATCTTCACTATCCCTCCCTTAACCTTTCTATGCTCTCTAATGTACCTATAAAAGGTTTTATCCCCCTTCTTAACTGAGTTGGCTGTCTTTTCCTCAGTTTGGGCCTTTGCTTTTCTGATTGCCTTCCACACTTCTTTCTGCTTTAATTGATACAGTTCCCTGTCATGCTCCATTTGTGAATCCTTATACTTTTTGAATACAGCCTTTTTCTCCTTAACCTTCCCTGAAACCTCTTTTCAGAACCATAGTGTTTTTTTATTCTGCTTTGTTTTCTTTATTTGTTTCACACAAAGGCTTGTTGCCTCCATGATGGCAGTTTAGATTTTTCTCCATTGTTCTTCCACCCCTCCTTTCTGGCCATTTGCTAATGCATTCCTCAGGTATTCACCCATTATGCCAAAGTCAGCCCTTCTAAAGTCCAGTATCCTTGTCTTTGTATGGCTTGTCTCCATGGTTGTGTTTATTGTGAAGCACACTGTGCAGTAGTCACTTGTTCCCAGATGTGTACTGACTTCTAAATTTGTGATCCTCTCTCCATTTGAGAGTACCAGGTCTAATATTGCTCCCTCCCGAGTGGGTTCCACCACTAGCTGTCTAAGGCATGCCCCTGTAGGGCATCAAGAATGACCCTGTTCTTGAATGTGGCTGCAGTCCATGTTGCCCAGTTAACATCTGGCATATTCAGGTCCCCCATCAACAGTATCTCCCCTTTTTCAGCCATTTTTGAGAATGCCTTCTATCATTTTCTTGTCCATTTCCTCCCCTTGAGATGGGGGTCTGTATACAACCCCTGTGCAGATTGTGATGCCATTCCCTGATGCCTGGTGCAGATTGTGATGCCATTCCCTGATGCCATTTCAAGATGGCTTATCTAATAAATTCTGGCTAATTTTTCAAAGACAGCTGTAGCAGGATCAAAATGTGGTAAAGACACAGTGAATGTAATGAACATATTCTCCTGAACAGAACAGGACTCAATGAAATAGCAAGGTGCTTGGTTAGGAAACCTAGAAACATAACCAATATTTCTAACAGTAGCCATATAGATGTTTAGAGTATTCTTTAAACACATAGATATGCAAACAGCATTTTTGCAATGTGGGCAATATCATTTACCCAATCTGAGATCATGTATTATATCTAAAATTTTGCCCAATTCCAAATCCCTGAAGAGAACGTTAACACTGGATATAACATAGGAGCCATAAGCAGTACATAAAATTTCTCACCCAGTGTATTGCTTGTCTGCCTCACAGTTTTTCTGAAAAATAAGATCATTAAGTTTTTGTTTGGTATCATTGAACCCTTGGGTAATCTCTTGAATATTGTACACAGTATAACATTCTTCATTACTAAGGGAATTTACACCTTGTAAAATAAGGGGCGTTACATCATTATTAATAGTTGGCTGAAATTTAAGGGTCTGAGCCTTAATAGAAGTGATATCCGCTCTATTACAAATGGACATACCTGAGCCAAAGAGGCCAGTTATGGTATCGTCTGCTCCAGTTATGCCAGAGACAGATCCGGCAGCACCAGCTATGTCAGTTGCATCCCACTTGGTGCATGCACATGGATTGTGTTTAACACAGTCTTTAGGGGTAGGTCTAAAGACTCCAACATGTTCAGTGGTGTGAGGTCCACCTATGGGATCATTAGTACATGTTTGATAAGCAGCAACAATATCAGTAAGCATCATACTATAAAATTTGGAGGTATTGCTTGTGTGACAGAAATCAAATTCAGCCATATTCCAATGTGTGAGATTGAAAATAACTGGGACATGCATGAATTGCACATTATTAATAAGGGCTCCTGGCAGTGATGTGGCGGTCAAACCACTAGGAGGGCCATCCTCCTGAGGAGGGCAGGCTGTCAGTTCTTCCTGACTTGGTGGGGCTGCAGAAAGATAAAGAGCTTCAGAAGTGGCATAATTTTGAAGACAGAAAGCACGTGCCTCCTCTGGAGAGAGGCAATCACAATAGGCAGGATCTATTAAAGCAGTGAGATTGTACTCACTAGTATGTCTAGGATTGGTCTGTCTGATAGAAAGAGTACCAATTTTAGAAATGTCAGTGTTAGGCCAGCCATGGAAGGTAAGTTTAGACAGGCGAGCTACAGGGATTGTGCAGCCCATAGCATCAGTTTCCCATTGTATGGAGAGTGAAGATTTATCTGGGGCAACTGCTACAGCATCCAGAAAGGCATCTGAGCCTTGAGTTACTTTGATCATTTTGTTGGGAACATTAATCTGTACACCGTAGAGGCCGAATGTTCAAGTTTACCAAGGAAGTTTTGCAAACATTCCTTATGAGTCTGTGGGGCATTATGCGGGGGTGCAGTCTGTCAGTAGTCCCATTAGTAGGAGAAAGGGGTGCAACATAGCCATCTTGCTGATACCTATAAGAAATCAAAAAGGGTTGATTAAGGGCAAGTACTATCCCACCCAAAGGGATTAGGAAAAGTAAATGTAGTCACCTTTATACAATTCAAGTTGGTTAGCATGGAGCCACTTGTCAGTGGTCTTTTTCTGCTGTTGTACTCTGACCTGATACACAGCAGAGCTGAGTTTGTTAGCAATGAGATAGGGATCTTCCCATGTACTTGCAAATTAATGTGTGGGTTTTCTGTACTGGAGAAGCATAACTTGGTCTCCAACTTGCCAGTCGACTTCTTTGACGTGCTTGTCAAAATAAGCTTTAGCTTGTTGAGTTTTTCCCATCTGCTTAGCAGCAAACAGGTGTGTCTTCATGATGTCATCATGAAGCGTTTCAATGTATTTTTCTAGATACTCTATCTGCAGTAGGGGTGTGGAGATCAATCAGAAGGTGCTAAGGTAATCTCATAGCTCTACCAGTCATAACCTCACAAGGTGTACACTGAGTAGTGGCTGCAGGTGTACCCCAATTGTCATCAATAGCAGTGGCAAGAGGGAATCCCAATCCTTGGAATTATCAATGAATTTACATAGCATCTGTTTGATGCATCTGTTAGCTCCTTCTACTTGACCTGAGGATTGAGGGTGGTAGGGAATGTGGAATTTTTGATGAACTCCAAGAAGCTGGAGTGTCTGCATCAGCTCGGCAGTAAAGCTAGTTCCCTGGTCTGAGTCTGCCTTTAAGGGTAGACCCCACCTGGAGAATAATTGGTCTACCAGGATATTGGCAGTAGTCTTTGCAATTTTGTTCTTGGTGGGAAATGCTTCTACCCACTTGGAGAACAAATCTGTGACAACAAGTGCATACTTATTGTTCTTACTGGAGTTGGTAAGAGGGCCAATGAAATTGATCTGTATCACATTCCATGATCCAGATTGCCTTTGGAGCAGCAATTTGGCATTTCTTTTTACTGATATTGGATTGTTCTGAGCACACACTATGCAGTTGTCCACATAGTGGTCTACATCTTTGACCATACCAGGCCACCAGATGACTGTTTTGAGTCTCTGAAGGGTGTTTTCTGTCCCCTGGTGTCCACCAGTGGGAATGTCATGAAGCATGTAAATAAATTTGATTCGCAGAGATTGTGGTGCCACCCACAATTTATCATCTGTATCCTGTTTGTGATACCAGATGAGTTTTTGATCACTGGACATATGTATATTGTCCGAGTGCCTCTTATATTGACCACCAACAGGCAGTGGCTGTTTGGTTCCCTTGTCTAGGAATTTGAACACATCTCTTATTTCAGGATCCACTTTTTGTGTGGCAGAGAGGTCCAGTGGAGGTTCAGGTACTGGTTTCTTGCTAGCAGCTATGATGGATGCTACAATAGCAGCTACACCTAGTGGGTGGGTCATTGTCCATTTCCCCTCCCCTCAAGTGCCTGCTTTGGCAAGTGAGTCTGCTCAATCATTGAACTCATGGTAAGAGTCAGACTTAATGAGCCCTTACCTTGTGAAAGTACAGCTTATGAGTAAACATTTGTGTTAAGGTGTGTATGTACACAAACAGTTCCTTATATTTGACAAGGGTACTATCAGATGAGGTAAAATTGTTCTTTTGCCAAAATGGAAAGAACTCAGTGAGTGATGACCAAACCCAATTGGAGTCTGCAAAAATGATGGCATCCTTGTCACCATGGGGCATGATTTCCAATGCACAGGCCACATCTTCCAGTTTTGTGTACTGTGAGGACCTGAAATCACCCTCCTGATCCAGAATGAGCACTCCAAGCCCTGCTACCTGCTCTCCATCCACATAGGAGACATCTGTAAAGATGCAAAACATGGTCATATCTTCCAGGACCTCAGGTGTAGCTGGTAGAAATGGTCCTGGGTCAGGTAGGTCAGGTGGTTGGAGTGCACAGTCATGGGGCTTACCTCTGTCTAATAGGTCATGGGCCAAGATTGAGGGCATTTTAGCAGGTAGTACCCTGATGTCCCTGTCCTGCAAAAGCAAAGACCTATGGGACAGTCTGGTGCTAAAGATGGATCCATCTTTTACTTTGTCTGAAAGCAAAAATTTAGTTGGGTTGTGACAGGTTTGCAAGATAATAGGGGCATACCCAATAATGTACCAAAAGTGTTTGACAGCCCAGAAGGTTGCCAAGAGTGTCCTTTCACAGACACTATATTTTCTCTCTATGGGGTATAGCATCTGTGCTGCATAGGCTATGGGTCTGTGATACCCATTGTACTTTTGTGCCAGCACTGCAGACATGGCCACATGAGATGTGGCAGTTTCCAAATGGAAAAGTAATCTTGGGTTAGGGTTTATCAGTGCTGGGGTTGAGGCTAACGCCTGTTTAAGCTGTGTAACAGCTTATGTGTGTTGAGCCCCATGTCCATGGGACATCCTTTTTCAGTAATTCATACAGGGGAGCAGCCTTCAAGGTAAAGTCAGGGATGAAGTCCCTGGAATAGTTTACCATTCCTAGAAAGCATCTGAGTGTTGCCACGCTTGTAGGAAGTGTCAGATCTTGCAAGCCTTGGATCTTCTTGACAGCTGGGCTTCTCCCTTGGTCTTTGTTACATAGGCCAAGGAAAATGACCTCTTTTTTGCACATTTGTGCTTTGGAGGGATTGCCCTTGAGGCCTGCTCTCCGGAGGAGAGTCAGCAATTCATCTAGAAGGGCCAAATGTTCTTCTTTTGTGGCGGTTGCTAAAAGCAAGTCATCCACGTACTGCAGGAGACAGTAGGGTGTGGAAAACCCCTGCAGGGCATCCATCATGTGGAGATGGAAGATGGAAGGGCTGTTATGGAAGCCCTGTGGCAGAAAGGTCCAGGTATACTGGTGTTCATCAAAGATAAAGGCAAATTTGTATTGGCTTTCCTGTGCTAATGGGTCCCAAAACCCATTAGAGATGTCAAGAGCTGAGAATCACTTTTTGTCAGGGGTCAGCAGCTGGAGCACATCAGGAGCTGATGCCACAGTTGGAGCCCAGCTGGGGGTGACTTGATTAAGTTTTCTGTAGTCAGTTATGAGTCTCCAAGCTCCATTCAGCTTTTTCACGGACCAAATGGGTGAATTGATAGTAGAGGCACAAGCCCTAATAACTCCTTGTTGTAGCAGTGATTGATTGGTCTCCCTCAATGAGGATGAGGCTTCAGTCAGGGAACAGGTACTGCTTCTACCTCACAGGGTTAGGTCCTGGAATCTCAATGGTGGTGTGCATCCTACCACAATCATGTTTGTTGACAGCAAACACATCAAGGTGTTTCTGTAACATTGGTGAAAGTTCAGAATACAAATCATGACTTTTGAACACAGCCATGATGTCATACTCCTTGTTGTTATGGGAGATGGCTGCCACCACATGTGAATCTGATATAGTGACAGCATGACAGTGTCCCTTGATCAGTAGCAATAACCTGTGAGCTAGGTCCACAACATAGCCATGCTGTGCAAGGAAATCAATTCCCAGTATGCTGGGGTGATAACGTAATACCATAAGATCAAAGAAAAAATCAGTTTTGAGATGGTCTACCTGCACAGGTAAAGATACAGATCAATAGGTGTGTAGCTGAGAACCATCTGCACCTAATGCACTGGTCTTCCAACCGGTAGACCAGGCAGATGTGGTTGGGTTCTCATCATGGAGAACAGACATGGCTGCTCTTGTATCCAGAAGCATGTCTAGTTGGTGGCCCAAACCATGGCCCTCACACAGAGCCATCCATTTGTGTCAACAAGCAAGTCACTCACAATCTGAACTGGGGCCTGTAATTGTCAATCAGTGCAATTCTTGGATTCTTCTTCATCATCCTGTCCCTCTGACCTGAGGCCTACGGGAGCTCGTTGGGCCTCCTCTCGGTACTTCACAGGAATGAATACTGTGTCTGTGATGTCAAAGTGGTGATCTCGGCCTGTTCCATTGGCGGTTCCTGCATCTTCATATCAGCCTGGCCAGGCTCAATGCTGTTAACGGGTTCTTCCTTCGGCGGCTCAGTAGTTCAGTAGCCGAAGGCCAGAAAGGGTTGGTGTTACTAGCCGGCACCAAAGCTGCCACAGAATGTGTGGATGCGGCCTTCTTTTCAGCATGGGCCTCCTCCAGTTGTTCTTGGAGGGTCTTCTTTTCATCCCTAAGGGTCTGATAGCTAGGCCCGTTATGGTATTGGCCATTGTAATTCGAGCTGTTCCAATTCCTGTTATTGTTATTGTCGTAGTTCTGGTTATTCTTACAGTTCTGGTTCCACCCCTCCTTGTGCGACTGCATGTTGTCAGAAAGGGCTTCCTGTTTATCATTGTTATCTTCCATGATATAGTGGGTTGGGGTAGGGTTCACCCTGCTGACTTGGGTTGTGGTTCCCTGGGCTGTCAGAATTTGGATGATGGCGACCTTGTTGGGGTTCTTACCAGAAGCTAGGTTACGGAGGTATCCTGGAAGGCATGCTCCATCTTGGTGAGGATCTCATCAAAGGTATCAATTTACGGGTAAACGTTGAGTTCAACCTTTTCCCAGAGAGCTGGAGTCATGTTTCAGATGTACAAATCCGTGTACTCAATTTGATTTTTGCTGGTGTTCTCCTGCTAGGCCCTTGTCTGCCTCGTAGGTGAGCCACAACCATTGCTGGTAAGCCACTGGGCTTTCCTTCACATTCTGCTTAACCTTGTAGGCCAAGCTGCCTCCAACGATACCTGGGACATTGGCAGCAAGGAGTGCCTGTGAGATATCATTGTAATTGAGCATCTCACAGTTGTTGATGGCCTCTGTGAGTCTGGCCCAGAGGGTAGGCTCGATGGACTGTCTCAGAACTTGAACCTGGTACTCAGGTTGGAGAGAAAGCTTCTCACATAGGGAGTGCACCTTCTCCAAATGACAACTGAGGTTGACAGTCAGGCCCAACTGTCCGATGCCTTAAGCTATTTTCTGAACACATGTAGGGGATTAGACGTGGGCGTAAGGGGAATGATAGTCAGTTCCACATAACCCAGAGCAATGCAGAGAGCAGCTTCCACCGCTGCATCAGTGACTGCTTTGAATACATGTTCCTGGGTTACAACATTTACAAACATGCTCACAATCCACTCTTGCATGGATGATTGTCCATCGGATGTTGCTAGATTTGTGAAGGCTTCCTGTATCATGCCGGACACTTCCAAATTGTCTTCCCTGGAAAGGGGATCCAATGAAGCAGGCTCCTACTTGGAAGTGGTCAGCCTCCCGTATCATGGAGGCTGCCATATTTGTTGTGTGGCAGCACAGAGGGCTTGCCAACATGACAAGGGGATGGGATAATATGACCACCATCTTGAGAATGGCTGGTAAAGGCCACCACCCTGTGGGGTGGCATTTTGGATGTGACGAGGTGGCCTATGTCCTCGTAATCAGAATTGTCATTGCTCAATGATGTAATGTCAGTGGGTGTGTACTGAAAACCATTTATGGCTATTACATAACCAGCAAGAACCTCTCATTGATGGTACATTCTCGACATCTTTTCTTTACATTGCTTATGACAAACTTTTACAGTGCCTTGCTCAATACCCTTCTCAACCTGACGATGCAATACTCGGTACAAGGCACCCAATTCGGCATTGTCCCTGAGCTCTTTGTCTAGCTCAAGCATTAACTTCAAATTCTCTTCCTTCAATTCAACATTATCCTCTCCTAAACTTTCATTCGTGTCACTCAAAATGACATTCAAATATGATAGCTGTTTCTTATCACATTTCAGCCGTTCATTGTCTTCTCTTATCATACACAGTTCATGCTCAGTCTTGAGCTGAACAGTGCAACAGTCTGTTATTGTGGTCACAGAGTGACTGTCTCCTCCACTAGTTTATGTTCCCTTTTCAGTAACTCCGATGTCTGCAAGCTCATCTCTTTTTTTAGAGAAGCATTTTGCAGCTTAAGGGAGGCACATCATGCTAACAACTTTTCTACAGCTGTATGTAAAGCTACAACCAAGAGACCTTTGGTGTGATATTTCTTGGCTTTTTGCTTAGACTGTAGATATTAATCAGAGATCGTAAGCAAGGGGTCTTGTACCAATTTTGCATCCAGTGCAAAATCAGTCTAGCCTCCATGGAAGGTAAGATAGTTTGAGACATCGAGTCTCAGTTCTGTACACAATTCAGGCATGCCAAACAAAGGGGTAGACACACAAAGAAAGCAGTTGAAAGACTGGACTCAAATCCTTGGCGCCATCACCCAACAGCTTTCCGGTCCTCTATGGGCAAATGGTGGAGCCAAGGTGGTATGCCGCTACTCACAGAGGGAGTATACCAGTGGTTTAGTGTGGGTATGACATGCCCAAAACCAAAACGGAAGAAGTCTGTAAGAGAATAACCACTGTAAGCACAAGTAGGTCAAAGTAGGCAAAAATGCACTACACTACTCGACATTCAGTTCAATGAACTCGAATGGAATCCTCACTTTGTACATTCCAAACTGCACATGGTCACTAAATGTAACAGTATGGTAAAATCATCACCTTCTCAGGTTCTTGTTGGAACTGCACTAAAGTGAAGAAATGACAGACAAGTGTGCAGCACAAAAAGTGATTTATTTCCAGTATATAAAGTAGGCTTTCAACCAAACAGTGTGATCACTGGGAGAATACTTCCAATCTTTCTTACCTATAGGTAGCAGTATGTCTCTTCTCAGAGAGCAGATGCTATGCAAAGGGCCTTATACCCCTGATAATCATCATGGCAACAGCTAAAAAGATATACAAAAACATTATAATTGGTCAGTGGCAAATAGCCTGACTCCTCACTAGCCTGGGAAAGCATACTGAGCTAGCAAAAGTAGCAGATAGCTAAGACAATAGGTCTTGTATAATGTGAAGGATACTTGTGGTTACATATGCAGTTACAGTTCTGCACTATCCCTAAAGATGGCAGTATTGCCTAACTAATCATTATACAATGGTGTAAATAGAAGCATCTCCCAAGTGTTACAATCAGAATAATAGCAAATGCATTATGAGTCTCAGTAAAAATACAGTAGAATTCAGATCCTGGCACTTATGTTTATATGATAAGTGCCTGTCTACTAAAGTTAGTACATATACCTATAAGTAGTACTGCCTGTGAGGTAGGGGGCCAATCAGGGGTACTGGTCCATGGATAACAATACAAAGCTATAACCTGCACAAACTACTAATGGAATCTATAAGAACAACTCCTTCCATGACCTCCTCAACCTACATTGACTGAGTTCTGGTTAACCGACTAGACCATGTACCTTTGCCAGGTATTCTAGCTGACTCACTAATGGATCATTCCATGATTTTCTGCCTATGGAGCCCGATAGCATCTCCTTCACCCCTGCCACATTATGTTACTTTCACCAACTTTGTCCAACTAGATGCTGAGGTCTTTTACTCGACATCTCCAGAATAGACTGGTCCGCCATCTATCTTGTGAGTAATGTTTAGATAGCATTAGGAATTTTTCTTGACAAATCTATGGCTGTTCAGCATATACATGCTCCCAAAGTAAAGCACAAGGTTAAAGGAAAACCCACTAGATGGCTTCACAAAGAACTTCTGGCTAACCTGTGTGAGCGAGACACGTGCTGAAAAAAGTACAAACTGTCGTGTCTTTCAGCCGATTTCCATACCTACCGAGCTCTGTGTAACTCCTGCAAAAAGCTGATTAAAACTGCCAAAAGTGCCTCCTGTAAAGATCTGTTACTTAACTCTGTGGGGGACCCTCAAAAACTCTGGGCACACATAAAAGCTTTCCTTGGTGTCACTCAAACAAAAGCCACTGGTGACATGATACTGAATGGGGTTCACTGCAAAGACTTGAATACCATAGCTGACTCTTTCAATCGTATGTTCACAGACCTATCTCAGTACACTTCTTCCTTCTTGGCACCTCCAGCAAGTGCACAGTCTTCCTCCATACCTGCTTCATCTGTCCTTGACCCCTCTAGCAGGTGGTGCACCACACCCTCATTTCTCTTCAAGAAAGACCTGAGTTCTGACTTCTGGCAATGCACCATGCTAAGTAACAGCTTCCCTGCAGATCTCCAGCCACCCGCTTCAATATTACTGATTTAAATTGATTTATAGTTTTACTTTAGCATCACAACATGCATAGCAAGGTGCCCGGAATACCACAGGAATAGATTGAAATAAAATACGGGGCTCAGAATGGAGGTGGATGGGAAAAAAAATCACCCAAATGCATGCCTCCTGTAACGCCCGAGAAGGCCCCTAAGAAGCCGTGGGCCTCAGGTTCTATACTTACTCTTGGTCTCAGTTCACCCTCCACAGACAGCGAACTGCTCACTCTGCAATGTTTTTTGGAAGAATTTAAACCATTCAGGGATGATCTCCATAAGCTGACAGCCAATTTTAGTTTGCTCGCTCTCAAACTGGATGAAGTGTCACAAAGATCTTCTGATAATACAGCCAGGCTCTACTCAATTGAGAAATGGCAGGATAAGATTGATCCTGAACTAATTGCTTACAGGCATCATCTTGCCAAGATGGAACTGAAAGTCAAGGACCTCGAAGGCCGGAGCAGGAGAAATAATGTGGTCATAATCGGTCTTCCTGAATGGGAAGAAGACATGATGCTATCCTGTTTGTTCAAAAACTAGTGGAGAAACTAGTCGGCCCCTCTCCCTTCGGTGAGAAATATATAATTGAAAGGGCGCATAGAGCCCTGCGCCCAAAGCCAGCTCCTGGAGCCCTTCATGTACTCTCATCTTCCGCTTACTTAATTTTTTAGAAAAACAGCATTTTTTGAACAAGATTAAAGAACTCCAGGAAGTCAGCTGGGGGGGAACATCTCAGAATAGCCCAGGACCTCCCGGCATCAGTCCGTCTCAAAAGAATGGCTTTTCACCTTATGGTAGCCAAATTGATAGCTGTGGGCATCAAATTCCGGATGGCATATCTGGCAAAGTTATATTTCCTAATCGTAGAAACTTGGACGGCTTTGATGACCCTGAAGCAGCATCGGTACAACTGAAATCCACCTTCCCAGACCTATTCAAAAATCCCTGACTGTGATACATCGCTGATTTTTTTGGGAAAAGGCTGTATTGAAGTTGGGCAAGAGATATCCTCCTTTGAATATAGTCAGAAAACACAACTCTATTGCCAGTATTTGCCAATAGCCCCTATTGTTCAGAAATTCTCCCGATTGGCAGAGAGTGGAGACCGATGTCTGGAAGCTGCTCCGGCAAGATTTGTGTGTCTGTGTGGTGACTATTGTGGCTTTTCTAGATAGGACTTTCAGTATTGAGCTTAATGATGCTCGCTTCATCCTTTTTGCCACTAGAGGGAGACCTGACTTCGCAGATGACGGATATCAGTTTACTTGTGGCTGGTACATTTATTTGCTTTAATTTTGCTTTGAACATTCAGTTTTCTCTACCACGCTAGACATTACTAGACTTGCACCTTGTTCTTACACCAAACGACTGTTTATTATTATTCAGAGTTGTTTCATTTGATTTAAAAATACGTTGGGATTCAATTTATGTCCTCATTGTATAATCTCCAGTCCCAGAGGGGCTGGGCAATTAGTAGGATACTCTACTAAAATCTTATTTGTGAATCTTTATTTTTAAACACGATGTAAGACTAGAATTACTCGGTGTTTCGTTTTTTCTTATGTATTAATTTTCTCCTTTCACCTCATGGACTGAGAACTGCCTTCTGAAAAAAGTTGATTGCTACTGGCTGAGAAATATGAAGTAGGTAATGTTTCATTTCTTTAAGCCATTCGTGAATGCTGTTTCATATGTTCTTGTTTTTTTTTAGCAGCTATCTTGATAGTTTGTTAGTCTTCTCATGGCTTAGTTCTGAACCACACTTGTTACTAGATTGGGGGGTTATTTTATAGTAATACTGGCTTTATATTTCCACCTGCCTCAATCTAATTGTTATACTTTGGTACTCTATGTGCCTGTAGATGTTTGAGAATGTTTGTCTTTATCTTTTCATGTTGTTAGACATTTAAGGGTGGCTGAAGCGAGGGGAATTGTTGTGGGGCACAATGCAGAAGGCGAAATGCAGTAGTATGGGTGGGTGGTGGGCTGGGAAAAGTTTCAAATTTTTGCAGTTTAATGAATACTTGTTTTGGTCATTTTGGGTAGGAGAGGGGTTTATTTCACACAAAGACAGCTTGCAGGAAGAGGTATTTGATCCCTAATTTACACCTCGATCAGTTGATGAAGTGCCATGGCTGGAGCATTGAAAATAATTTTTTGGAATGTATGAGGGGCTAGACATAAAGTTAAACAGTGCCAGATTCTTAAACATCTTAACCGCCTAACAGCTGATATTGTATTTGTGCAAGAGTCCCACTTACTTAATTCCAAGGCTGCTCAATTACGTAGACAGCAAATGGGTCAGTATTTTGCGGCAGAGGGCAACACTCAAAGCCATGGGGTAGTGATCCTCATCCGAGGTCTATTCCATTTTCCTCCAGCCAAATTATTGCAGACCCAGAAGGACAATACATTTTAGTAAAAGGAGCACTTTACACTAGAGAAGTAATCTTAGGTAGTGTCTATGGCCCGAACACTGACACACCTAGTTTCTTCATGCATCTTCTCACAGTCCTCATCCCATTTTTATCTATCCCTTTTATTATAGGTGGTGACCTTAATCTTGTATTTGACCCGTATATAGATCATTCAGGCAGACTACGTAAAGGACTTTCTCCCACACAATGGGCACTCCGAGATCTGTTGGATGGTGCCAGATTGACAGATATTTGGTGCCTTCTTCACCCCTCGGATAGAGAGTTTACCTACACTTCCCCAGTTCACTATTCATCTTCCTGCATTGATTACCTACTTATTTCCCAATCCCTAATTCCTGGGGTGTTGAATTCAGCCATACTCTCGGGCCCACTTTCTGACCATTCCCCAGTGTCTTGCTTGATCTCCCTTACCCCGCTTCCCTTTGTAAAAGGGCGATGGAAGGTTAATAATCAGGTGTTTAAGAATTCAGAATATGTGAAATATATATCCGAACACATTTCTGTCTTTATTGACAGTAATGTTAATTCCATGGGGAAACCAGACATTGAATGGTGCTCTCTTAAAGCCTATCTTAGAGGTTTGCTGATTGGTTTGGCCGCAAAAAGAAAAAGAACTCAGGACGGACAGCTTAAATCCTTATTATCCCAAATTCGTGTCATAGAACATAATTTATCCGCTCAAACACCAGACCAGGTCAGGGAAAATCTAGTGAAACTAAAAGATTCATATTTGAATTTATTAATGGAGAAAGTTGAATTTACCATTTTGAAAACCAAGGCTTTCCATCTAGATCAAGGAGAAAAAGTGAGTTGACTTCTGGCCCTTAAGCTTAAACAGCTTGAATTTCATAGATTAGCGGTGGCCGTATATTCCCAAAATGAGGATACCTTGAAAACTTTGTCATCTGAAATAGCCTCTGAATTTCAGGGTTATTATGTGAAATTGTACAGCCCTATGGATAACCCCTTGCCCTTACCACAACTAGATGCCTACCTGGAGGCCTCTTTTCTACCCTCACTTTCTGAATCACAGAAAGTTTCCCTGGTAGCCCCCATTACTATTGGAGAGATAATTAGAGTTATTAAAGATTTGCCTTCGGACAAAATACCAGGCCCGGATGGATTTTCCTCTAACTTTTATAAAGCTTTGCCCAACAATTAGCATCATCTCCTCATTTCAACATATCCTTTCAGGACAGAGTTCAGATAGATCTCTATTTGAGGCCTTAATCACCCTGATACTTAAAGAGGGTAAATCCCCTGATAGAGTACAAAGCTACAGACCAATTTCACTTCTAAATCAGGACCTCAAAATGTTAATGAAACTTCTAGTGGATCAGTTGAGTCCTATTATGTCAGATATTACAGGGATGTCCTTTATCCCCCCTGTTGTTTAATATTTACTTGGAACCCCCTAATCCAAAGGATCACAGTGGACCAGGCCATCCTGGGTATAAGTACCCAGCAACAAATTGTTAAAGTTTCAGCCTATGTGGACGATTTGCTCCTCCATCTATCTCATCCTAATATGTCGATACTGGCCCTACTCAATATTCTGGAAGAATTTAGCTTTATGTCCAATTATAAATTAAACAGAGACAAGACAGTGTTTTTTCCCCTGAATCATAAAGCAATGAAGTCGGTGGTCTCGATTGCGAGATTCTCCTGGCAGACCAATTCCTTGAGATACCTGGGAATAACATGTCTAGAGACCCAAAAAGATTTATAAAACTGAATCTGGACCCATTAATACACACTATTAGACAAGATTTAAAGAGATGGGCATTACTTCCTCTTTCTCTTTGGGGAAAAATTAATATAATCAAAATGAATGTTTTCCCACAGTTATTTTATCCAATAAACCTTTCAAATGTTTGGTTGCCTTTGGCATGGTTCAAAAAACACATCAGATATTCTCTGATTTGGGATCACGTGATGCAGGGTACTGAGTAGAAGCTCCTCTGCATAGCTCCAACCTCCTAACTGCAAATAATTGCTATTTTGGTCGTTATTTCTCCTTAAAAACCAGAAAGATTACAGATTTTCACCTTCTTAATATCCTGGGCTCCTGACTGCTTGTTTCCGTTGATTATGGAGGTTTATATGAAGAAGCCTCCGCAGAAGCATACACCACCGGTCACTCCCGAGAAGGCCCCGAAAAAATCAAGGGCCTCGAGTGCTGTGGATAAGCCAGAGCTTATAAGCCTGATCACTGAGCAAGAACCCCTAACTCTGAGCAGATTTTTGGAAGAGTTCAAATCCTTCCGGGAAGAAATTAAAGAAATCTCAGCTGAAATTAAATCCCTTTCTAAAAAACTTGAGGAGGTCATGATGAAAACTTCAGATATTGCAGCCCAAATCTCATCTCTTGAGAAGCAAGTGGAAAAAATTGATCCCAGTCTCGTAGTTATGCGGCAAAGGATATCTAGTTTGGAAGCTAAATTGGAAGATTTGGAGGGCCACAGCCGAAGAAACAATGTAGTTATCCTGGGCCTCCCAGAAGGAGAGGAAGGCCTGAACATGCTGGTATTTGTGCAGAAGCTGATTGAAAAGGTTGCTGGTCCCTCTCCCTTCGGGGCTAAGTACATCATTGAAAGGGCGCATAGGTCCTTGCGACCTAAGCCATCTCCAGGAGCAATGCCTCGTCCCATTATTTGCCGTTTTGAATTACCTAGAGTGACAACATTTTCTGGCAAAAGTGAGAGAGTTACAAGAAGTGAAATGGGAAAATGCCAGGCTCAGAATTACCCAAGATTTACCGGGGTCAGTTAGGGCAAAGCATATTGCTTTTCATCCTATTGTATCGAAAATTATAGCTGCAGGCCTTGTTTTAAAATGGGGTATCCAGCTAGACTACAGGTACTAGTGGATGGTACCTGGTCAACATATGAGAATCCTGAAGCTGGTCTCTCAGGATTGAAGGCTGCTCTGCCTGATCTGTTTCGGGACACCTGATCTGGTTGGTCGGTCTTACCCCACCCTGTTTTGGAAAAGAGAATAATTTTTTCAACTTGCTGTACCAAAAGAGGAATGAATACCAGTCTGGTTTTGTGGACTCTCAAATTTTGCGATGGAGGGGACTATCTTCAGCAGAATCCTGACATTTTGTATTTTTCATCTCAGCGCTCAGTGTTTCAGAGCAACCTCACATCTCGGGACTTTCTCTCTGGGGGGTTGTGTTTTGTCTGGGAGGAGTACCCTTTTTTCTCACATGGATCACATTTACCGGCTTCTTTTTTCCAGGGACACTTAATTATCTCTCATGATCTAGTTAATATGATGAAAACCCTCAAGCTTGATGTTTTTGATTACTGGGGCACTGTTCGAGAGCGACCTTTTGGTCTCAATGTTTTTTGGGATATTATCACCAGAGGGCACTTTTGCTGTAATTTTGGTGGATCAACCCCCCTTTACTTATTTGTTTCTGGAATTTATTTTTCTTGGGTATAGATAGCAGTGGGGGCTTGGACACAGATGGAGATCCACTACTTGGGAGCATTTAGTTAACTAGTGAATATATGTTTCCGGGAAACTTTTAAATTTTTCTAATGGCAGCAGTTATGAGAGCATATTCAGCTATTAAGCCTTACATTGTGTGTTTTCTGTTTTTCCTCAGGATTCAGGGTTTCTGGTTTGCTCCCAAGTAGGGGTTGCTCTCTTCTCTATTTCTCATTCTTGCTCTTTTTGTTTCTGGTTTTCTGGAGTCCAGTACTTACTTATCATTACTTACATTACCTTTATCTTTGAGTGGATGTTACTGACTACTGTTTCTATAAGAAGGTTTAAATTCTAAGGCGGGGTTTTTGGGTACATGCATGGGTGGTTGGAGGGGGAGGAAGGAAAGCGGTATTGTGCTGAACGTTGCTTGTGACAGTTGGAGTGGGGGGAGGGTGATATTGTGT
This sequence comes from Neoceratodus forsteri, assembly GCA_016271365.2. Classification (NCBI taxonomy): domain Eukaryota; kingdom Metazoa; phylum Chordata; order Ceratodontiformes; family Ceratodontidae; genus Neoceratodus; species Neoceratodus forsteri. The sequence goes on along the minus strand of CM028137.1, from coordinate 439,851,136 downwards.
TTAGGATTGTCATATTACTTGTTTGTTGGATGGGGTCAGAATATTTTGGGGGTTGGTGGGTGGGAGGAAGTTGATATTGGGATGGGTGGGACATACAGCAGCGAACAGGGGTTCGGGTCATTTAAGTCTGATTGTTGTAATTTCTAGATTTCATATAATGTCCTCTTTCCTTTTCTTTTTAGATGGCCAGTAGTATAAACATTGCTACATGGAATGTGAAGGGGATAAGGAAAAGAGTTAAACAATACCAAGTGTTAAAACACTTAAGTTTATTATCTTCTCAGATTACATTCTTGCAAGAATCTCATTTATTGGAAAGTGAATCTCTGCAACTTAGGAGGCAACAAATTGGGCAGGTGTTTGTTGCCTCGGGATCCACTAACAGCTGTGGGGTTATGATTCTAGTCAATAGAAGCATTCCCTTTATTTCTAAACAAGTTTTCAGGGACCCAGCTGGAAGATATGTCCTAGTTCAGGGGAGTCTCTGGTCTATGCCTATTTTACTTGGTAGCATTTATGGGCCTAACGCAGATGATCCAGGCTTCTTTATGAAGCTTATCTCCATACTCCTTCCCATGCTTCCCATTGGTATAATAATAGGCGGGGACTTCAATTTGGTTCTTGATCCTGAAGTAGACAAGTCTGGTAGTGGGTTGAAGGGCTTCACGCCCGGACAGAGGGCCCTTAGGGACTTTCTGGATCAGTGCGGACTGTGTGATGTGTAACGTGTATTATAACCTAAGGACAGGGAGTATACCTTTAATTCGCCGGTACACAGAACCCAGTCTCGCATCAATTACCTTTTTCTCTCTCAGATCCTCTTGCCGGGGGTCTTAACTGCCTCGATCCAGCCAGGTCCAATGTCAGATCACTCTCTGGTAACTTCCAAACTGGCCTTCCTTAACATTCCCCATAAAGAAACCCGTGGAAATTAAATGGACAATTGCTCAAAGACAGCAAGTACTGTGATCTAATAAAGGAGCAGACTGATTTCTTTTTCTCCACTAATTCCTCTGAGGACATGACACCTGATATTCTCTGGGGTGCTTTCAAAGCATACATGAGAGGGATTATTATCAGCTTAGCCACAAAAAGGAAAAAGACTCGAGAGGCGGAATTACTAGCTTCATTATATCTAATTAGGTGTTTGGAAACCAAGTAATTCTCTAATGCCTCAGAAGAGAATATGAGGAGGCTTTCGGTAGCTAAAGATAAATACTTAGATCTGTTGAGGGAAAAAGCAGAATTATCTATTATTTGAACCAAAGCAAATTACACTGATCAGGGGGAAAAGCTGGTCGCCTGCTAGCCTGATGGTTAAAGCAGCAGGAATCAGCTAGATTTATACCTCCAATTAGGGCCCAGGCAGATGGATCCTTGAAGGTTTCCCCTTCTGAGGTTGTGCAGGAGTTTGCCTCCTACTATGAGGATTTATATAGGGACATGAACAGCCCTCCTTCCTTAGAAGAGCTTGAGGCCTACCTGAGGGATTCCTCCCTACCCTCTGTATCTGAACCACAGAGGAATTTTCTATTCTCACCAATATCTCTGGAAGAAATATCAGAGGTCATTGGGGCTTTGCCCTCAAGATAAGGTCCCAGGACCAGATGTTTTTTCCACTTTATTTTATAAAACTTTTCGATCACAATTATTGCTGGTTCTCCACCGGTTGTACTGTCACATTCTTTCTGATGCAAAAATAGATACACATTTGTTTGAAGCCCTGATTGTTCTTCTTCCTAAACCTGATAAAGATCCGGAATTAGTGCAAAGCTACAGACCAATCTCTTTATTGAATCAAGATGTTAAAATTCTCTCAAAGATATTGGCTGATTGAATAACACAAGTTCTTCCTGACCTGATTAATATGTCTCAGGTAGGGTTCATGAGGGGACGTTCATCAGCTGACCATCTACGTACCCTGTCACATGTTGTCTCGGTGTCCAGGGATGCTGCCTTCCCCACGGGATTGGTCTACTTGGACGCTGAGAAGGCATTTGATCGCATCAATTGGAATTTCCTGTTTCAGGCCCTTAAAGTATTTGGTTTCCTGGCTACGTTTATAGATTGGATTTGGGCCTTATATCAAACTCCATCTGCCAGAGTCTCTGGCACCGGAGCATTCTCCAAACCCTTTCCTTTGTCTTCCGGTGCCCATCAAGGTTGCCTTCTTCCCCCCTTTTATTTAATTTATACTTAGAGCCCCTTATCTGAAACATTCTTAATAATCCGGAGATAAGCGGTATCCCGATAGGTAATCAGGTGGTGAAGATTACGGCTGACGCTGATGATCTCCTCCTTCATTTATCTCATCCAAAAACTTAAATTCCCGTCATGATGAGGGAAATTTCCAGGTTCAGCACTCTCTCAAATTATAAGCTGAATATAAATAAATCCTCCATTTTCCCTCTTAATCATAAGGTTTTTAAAAATGATTTGTCTTCTTTTGGTCTCGGTTGGTCTCCGCGTGTTCTCAGATACCTTGGTATTAATTTGAAGCGTAACCCCTCCTCCTGGTTTAAAGAAAATTTGAAGCCTCTCTCCCAAGTGATAGTTCAGAATCTCAATAGATGGTCTAAACTCCCTCTCTCTCTCTGGGGTTGCATTAATATTAAAATGAATGTTTTTCCTCATTTATTTTATCCCCTCTCGCTTCTTAACTCCTTTACATCGTTATCATGGTTCCAGAAAATGCAAGGAATTTTCACAAATTTCATCTGGTCTAATAAACAAGCCAGGTTAGCATATTATAAGTCAGCTGCTCAGAAACTAGATGGAGAACTGTGGATCCCCCATCTGGCAATTTATTACTGGGCTAGTCATATTGCAAAATATCTGTGGTGGGTGAACCCGGGTCCGGAATACTTAAGACCGGTCTAGCTCAAAATTGAGTTAGATTTTATTCAGTCTGAGAATACTGACCTCCAGACAATGTTCTATCTTAAAATAGCCTCCCTTCCTGACACTATTAGTTGTCCCACTATCCGAACGTCCCTCAGAGTTCACACACAGCTTTGTTCATTTCTGCGGTATTCCCCAGATTTGGACCTGTCTCAGTCCATTTGGAATTCCCCGTCTTTCACAATAAACAAAAAGACGATATCTCGTAAATGGTTGCCCCAGATTGGGGATGGGATAATCTCTACTTTTCTGGATGATGCAGGGGAATGGCTCTCAGTTTCTGATATAATTCTCAAGTTTGACATCCCGTTAACTCTTCACTTCAGGGTGGCCCAATTGAAACATCTCCTCTCTTCAGTATTTGGTAATATCCCTCCTCGTCCACCTGCTTTTCTGTTTATACCAGATCTCTCCCCCTTATTGAGGTCACCAGGCGCTATTTCCAAAATATATCATGTTCTATATTATTGGAAATATGAGAGACCTGAAGGCCCCACTATGCTCTGGGTTTCTTTTTTTCCTCAATATACTCCTAACTGGTCAGCTTTATGGAAGTTCTTCCATAAATACACCTCCCAGGATAGACTCCACCTTATGCAATACCACATAATACATAACATGTATTATACCCCTGTGAAGCTGAGGAAATGGGGTCTCATAAATTTGAGGGCCTGTACCAGAGGATGTCAAGAGGAGGGTCTTCATGTCTTTTGGTCATGCCCCAAGATAAAGCCATTATGGGTAGCCATACAGAATAACCTAGACCCTATACTGGGTTTGCAGGAGTACTTCACCCCAGATGCATGTTTGTTGGGGGATTTATCCTCTATCAAGGTGAGAATCAGAAGATTTCAGATTTCCATGATTGCACTATCTGTTAAAAAAATTGTGCTTCGGCATTGGAGGGATACAGTAAGCCCAACTTATCAGGAATGGGTTAATGAAATTTTGGCTAACCTATATACTGAGAAAGTGATAGCGAGCCTCCATAATAAGTTGCAGTGGTACAAGAATACTTGGGATCCCCTTCACACGCTAGTTATGGCCAGAGCTGCTAAATGAGTCACTATATCCAGTGTTCCTTGATTCATGATACTATATAGCATCTTTCTATCTTTGTATGTACTCTGCTGCTGTATGGGGTGGGGGGAAGGGGGGATGGGGACAGCTCATGTATCATTTTGAGTATAGGCATTGTATGTGGTAACTCTCTGTCCCCTGTAATAGCAAAAAGTTACTAATAAAATATGAATTAAAAAAAAAAAAGATATTCTCTGATTTTATTTGGACCAGTAAGAAACCCTGGATAGCTTATGATAAACTTTTGGCACTGAAACTGAAAGGAGTATTATGTTTACCACATCTTGGAATTTACTACTGGGCCAGCCATGCTAACAAATACCTAAGATGGCTAGTGTTAGACCAACCCCCACTACCGTATCTCTTTACACCCATATGGTTAAAAATCAAACGTGCCTTAATACAAAAACATGGGCTATCCCCTGTTGCACTTTTACATGTTAATTTAAAATCCCTACCCCACGCCATAAAAAATACTATTACACTTTCCATTAGAATTCATGCCCAACTCTGTTCTTTTTTGAAATACAAACATTTATTGTTGATCTATCTCAGCCTTGGTGGGGGAACCCTAATCTCACAATTGATGGTAAGCTTCTTCAAATGAGGTGGATCACTCAATTGGGGGATCTCCCCCTTAGTTTTTTCCTGGAAACTGGTGGCTTATGGTTAACCTCATCAGAACTGATAAATAAGGCCCATATGCCAAACTCTGCTATTTCTAAAATATTCCAATTATGACATTTACTAATAAAATCTTTTGGAGCAGTTCCACCCTTAACTCCTAACTTATCCTGCTTACCTGATTTAATTCCTATTGAGGGCCTTTCCCTTGCTGTTTCCAAAATATATGGCCTAATACACAACTGGAAATGGCCCAACAGTTTTGGCCAAACTCATTTTTGGAATACTCTTTTTCCCAACCAAGAATTCCTCTGGCCTGTCCTGTGGCAGAATTGTCATAAATTTGTTATACAGGATAGGCTTTGCCTAACACAATTAAAGCTTTTGCATAATCTCTGTTACTCACCTCAGAAGATGGCTAAACTGGGGCTTCTCCCCTCACCCACATGCACTCGATGTCTACAAGGAGAGGGTAACCTATTGCATATCTTCTGGGCACATCCCAAGATAGCACCCCTCTGGAATGCTATTACACAGAAAGTGGACCCTCTCTTGGGTTTATTGGTTTTATTTACTGCTGAAATTTGTATATTGGGGATCTTTCCTCTGTGAGGGTCGCTAACAGAAAGTACCATATAACCCTCATTGCCATGTCAGTTAAAAATCTGGTCTTGAGGCACTGGAAGGATACGAATGATATTTCTTACAGTGAATGGTTGCAGGAATTGTTAGCCAACCTTAAACTGGAAAAAACAATTGCTAGCCTACATAATTGATCTCAGAAATGTATTAAAATATGGAGCCCTCTCTTCGCTTTGTACACTCTCCAGATAATCTAATGATCTTTCTTTTGCCAATAGATAGTTTTTATATTGGATTGCTTGAACTCTGTGTGGATGGGAGGTTGTGGGAGGGTGGGGGAGGGGGAGAGTTGATCTAATTTCCTATATATTTGTACTGTATTACCCATTTACATGTTACAGTAGATCTTCTCTCTTGTATGTGTAAAACTGAATAAAATTTTGAATTGGAAAAAAGAAAGTCCTGAGTTCTGATGTCCTGAAGTTATTTCTGACCATCTGTGACATTACTAGCTCCAATTCTGATACCCTTGAACTGAGACTTCTGAAACTAGCTGCACCTTTCATCGCATCCTTTCTTGCAAAAATATTTACGCTGTCTCTCGCTTCCAGTGTGGTGCCAAACTTATGGAAAATCACCTGTGTCACACCAGTCTATAAAAAAGGGGACCCTGCTGAGATTACCAACTACAGGCTCATAGCCATCCTCTCAGTCTTCAGCAAAATTCTTGAGAAACTAGTCGCAAACCAAACTACAGACTACCTTGCAAAATACAACCTTCTCTCTTGCACACAGCATAGCTTTAGAAAGGGTCATAGCACATCGACTGTGCTCATCAAATTTACAACTGATGTGCTTTCTGATATGGATGATGGTTTACAAACAGGAGCAGTGTTTATTGACCTCACTAAAGCCTTTGATCTTGATGATCACCCCTACTTCTTTCTACTCTCAGAAATCTGAATTTCTCTGTCCCTGTAGTAGAATGGCTCAGTAGCTACTTGTCTGACAGATCCCAAGTTGTGAAATTCAACTCCTCTCTATCCACCAAAACTGTCATAAACACAGGGGTCCCTCAAGGCCCTATCATGTGCCACCTTCTTTACTCACTCTTTATTAATAATATAGCTAACGGTCTTTGCTCCAGTTCATCCATTCTATATGCAGATGATATCGTCCTTTTTTCCTGCTCCGACAGAGTCTCTAACATAAATGCTTCCCTCTCTTCTGACTTTGATAACATACAATTCTGGCTAACTGCCCATAAACTTGTACTAAATGTAAAGAAAACACAAGCCATGTTATTTGTCTCAGTCCCTAAGCTCAGGGCTTGCCAAACATCCCTGGTAGCTCTTGACTCATGTGGGGCTAAAATTGAGAATGTTTCATTCTTCAAATACTTAGGAGTTCTCCTGGATCAATCACTTGATTTGAATCAACATATTCTGTCCATCAGTAAATCAGTGAATGTTAAACTAGGGGTAGCCTATAAAACCAGCTATATGCTAACCCCCTCAGCCAAGCTGGCTATTGCCAAGGATATCCCTCTCCCTGCTCTCACTTATGGTGTTTCAATGTTTGCTTCTGCATCTAAAACTACCCTCCACAAAAGGAATGTAGCCCATAACAATATATGCAGATATGCCTCTTTGTCCCCACAGCTCAAGCACCATTGTAATCTTTATAGTGACTTGGGCTGGCTCTCCCCTTCTGTGTGCCGACAATACTACATAGACTCTCTTGTAAACTCAGTAAATAGAAATAAAATGCCGCTCTCACTGGTGGCATTGCTTACACCCCAGTCCTCCTCCCATGGGCTCCACTCAGCTGGTAAGGAGCTACTTACTGTGCCCAGATGCTGGACATCCGTAGGTTCCAGAGCTTTCAGCAATGTGGCCCCTAGGCTCTGGAATGCCTTTCCATTAGCTCTTTGAAAGGCCCAATCCCGTATTAGTTTTAAAAGTGGGCTGTGACAGTACCTGTCATCAGTAGACCAATGTGTTTGTTTTGACCCCACCTAGCTCTGCTTTGCCTACACTAACTTTTCTCTGTTAAAATCATAGCACCTTCCAGGACCTATCAAATTTCCCCTCTGCCCACTTGTACTTTCTCTCGTTCCCTACTCTCTCTCTTCCCTCCCTTTCAATATCCCACTGCTACCTGCTGGATACTTCTGCACTTACTCTACCTCCCTGGGTTGTACCCTTCTTCTCTGTTTCAGCTGTTGGGTCCTAGTTGGACAGTCCTCTCTGTCTTAGTCTTTCCTTTTCTCTACACTGCTATAACCTATTCTCTCTATACCAGTTGCCATGGTATGTACTATTGTTTTGCTTGCTTACTCAGATGTAGGTAACCCCTTTGGAGGGTGTAATATCTTACACTGCCATATGTTGCTTTCACTGTAAATTTCCACTAAGTTTTGTACTCAAACTGTTTGGTTCCATTGCTATCTGCTGCTCGCCTATTATGGACTGTACAATGTTCTAATCTTTCACATGTTATTTTCTCTATATGTACAGTATTATTTTCCACTGTTAGCTATACCTGTTATTATATAATGTTTTGTACTGATGTTATGTATTTGTCTAGCTATCTGTTGTACTCTCCTGGGTCATGCCTGAAAATAGTCATTCTATGGTTAGTGCACTTACCCAGTTAACAAAAACTAAATAAATAAAATAGGCAATTTATCTTCACTTGTAAGTGGGCAGGACTTTCTTGACTCAGTTGTGGTTGTGCTACTCATGAGTTATGGTCCTGCCTCTTCACACATGAAGATAAAATGCATATTTTGAGTCAGGGTATTGTATATCCCCTATAAGTATGTGATGTGCTCTGTCTTTTACTCACCAGCAGAGTCGACCACCAGTAGTTGGCTGCCTGCAGGAATCTCTCTCTCTCCTAACCCACTGGGATTGAGACGAGGTGCAGCCATTTCTCTTGAGTGGCAGGGAGGCTTGCTTGCTCTGTTTTTAAGAGAATAAAAGTAAAACAAATATTTTGTGCCTTTTTAGTTGTTACTCCCTTGATATCAAGCAGCAGGAAAAACAATTCTAGTGGTTTACTGTCTCTGCTGATGTCAGTGTTGAAGCACAATACCTTGTACTGCTATGTGTACTACCTTTGTTCTATCTTGTTTAATGCTAAGGCAGCATTCTAGGACCTGTACACAATTCAAAAGACAGTTTCAATGGAAAATCGAAAAACCGTGATGGCTGTAATTTCCACATGTAAAGTATACACCGTAGAACATGCAAAATAAACAAGTTTATGCATGAGTGGTATGTTCAGTTACCTTGGGGTTGTGATTCCTTGAGAGCTTCTAAGGGTCACTCTTGAGGCGACAGTGAAGAACATACCCTACGTGGTAGAACAGACTGCTTTTCTGTAGCTGCCTATTTAATATGTTATGTTTCTTTCAGTCCAGTATTGCTGTGAAAATGGTAAAGAGGTAGTATGGACCATACAGTTTAGAAAACAAACATAATATTATGTAATATTTAAACTAAAGGATTAGAAACTGTGTGCATAGGCAGTGCGCACTGCATGGTGGTATGCTGTGACAAATGGAATTATATGCTAGCTATATGGTTCTTCTGGAACACTGCTGCAAATATTGTGTTATACTGGCAAGCTAGTGAAATCACAACCCCTGTGTGAGATAAGACAGTGTTTCTACATAGATGATCATTTACTATTGTCTGTGTATACTTGCCTGATTAAATTATTAAGCGTACGACATTATGACCTGGTACAAACATTCACGGTTAACCTCCCTGACAACAACTAAACAGCAGATTCAACTCTGTAAACTTGCACAAATCTTCTCTGTCAATGCTACATTTCAACCAACTGGATCCTAAGTTAAAACCACATGCTAACTGAACACTTTAGGTTTTACTGTCAACCTCCTTGGGAACAACTGGACAAAAAAACTGTTGGACCTTGTACAGATCAAGTTACAAAATGCCAAGGCCTCACCAAACTCCTGCCAGTGTAATTCTAAAGTTACAGCCCAGCTGAAGAGCTTTCCATTTAACATGCAACCACAGTGACAGCAACCAGACATATCATTCTATCACAAAATTTATTTTAGTTTTTGTTGATCAGGTAAGTGCACTAGACAAATTCTACCTGTTTTCAGGCATGATCTAGGGGAGGGGGATACAGATGAATTCCAACTGACCTTGAACCAGATTAAGCTGTTGGTGGTATTTTTAGTGAATGGGTGGACATTTGACCATGACACTGGGGAAATTCCCCTACTATCCAGTAGGGGAATACTCTGTCCTCAAGGCTGCTTTCCAAGATGGCCACAAGACAGAATGCAGAGGAGGAAGTGGAGGAGATGGAGCAAGAACTGTATGCTGGAAAACTGTCTACTGAACCAGTGGAGAAAGTATTGGAATGAGAGGGAGAATCTGAGAAGTCCTAGAGCAGCTGAGCATGAAATATATAAACCCACTGACTAAGTCTACCAAAACTTCTTGTTTTCCTGAATTACCGGAGGATAGCTATTCATGCCAAAGTGATGATAATATTACAGTGCTGGATGTTCAGGGGAAGCTGAGAGATTTAAACCTTACAGAAACAGAAATCATGCAACAAATAGATGTTGAAGAGAAGAGCTTTTTATTTAAAAAAATGCAGCTCAGTAAGAAACTCAGAACTTCAAAATGACAAGAGTTGGATCTGTCAAATTGACACAGCTGGATGTTAATGATGTAGTAGCATCAAAGGATTCTTTTGGAGACTGGACAGAAGCCATAGAGCAAGTGGAGTGCATACAGAAACAGCTAAACTCAGAAAACAGCAATAGCATTGGGAATGGTAACTACAGGCGGTAAAGAGCCTGGCCTAGGATGCACTGGAAGCCCAGAAACAGCCCAGACATCATCCTGGTTGGTGAAAAAAGCCTGCAGGGGGCCTGATGGGAAAGGAATAATAGTACAGAACAGTGGATCTCTGGTAAATCAACTATACAAATGCCAATACCATCTAATACAACATTGCAGCAAACTCAGGATAAACAAAATACAGACTTGGAGGTACAGTCAGACCTGGCTAATCCATGCCTCATTAGTCCGTATGTCTGACATTCCGAATGAGACACAATGTAAATGGATTTTTTCTCAGGTTAATTACCTCTTTAATACGTAAAACTGAGATTCCGAATCCGTTTGCATTTGTCTTTAACTAGGATCATTAATTCATATTAACTGTGACCTCCTTAATCCATTTTTAATGAGCTCAACTAGAGGTGTTAACAGGGTTTTAACAGAGTGATAATTGCAAGCACTCTTAATCCCCGTTAATCCTCTGGCGTGTTACCTCGGCGTACAGCTACGCTTCCAGACTGCCTGAGTTTATTCTCCCACTGCTGCTGCTGCTATTTTAGGTAAACAGCTATTATCCCCAAGTCTGGAGTTAAAGTTTTAATGTGGCAGTTCACATGACTCCTTATTCCCCATCCCTATAACTCCCTTCTTGTCCCCTGACCAGCTCCGTTTCATCAATGAAAAAAAAAAGGTTTAAACAGCTGCTCTCCCCAAGTAGCATGACTTGATATTCCCCGTTCTGCTCCTGGTTTAAATTAAAAATTTTCTGGTCCAGAGCACGGTAAATCAATGCACATCCTTCTGCTCCTGCTCCTTGCCTGCATTTGGAGAAAAACAAATCTAAGAGCCATGTTCTGTTGTGGTCTGCTTCCACCCGTAACTCCTTTCTGGTCCCGGCTCCTTTTCATCGGTGAAGGAAAAAAAAATTAAAACAGCTGCTCTCCCCAAGTCGCATGACTCCTTATTCCTCTTCCATGCAAGCTTGTCCACTGACCTGTGGTTCTGCTCCCAGTTTTAAGTGGTCCCGGCTCCTTTTCATCAGTAAAGAAAAAAAAAGATTTAAACAGCTGCTCTCCCTGATAGCCACGGCAGAGGTGGTTAGAGACGGAAAGGGTGTGGGAGTGGGGGGCAGGAGGCAGGGGCCAGATAGCAGGAAGAACAGGGGGGGACCTGGAATGCAGGAGAATGGGGGGAGCAGTAAATCGGAGCAGGGGGAAGAGGGAGGAAAGCGCAAGGAGAAGGACCAGTTGGGAGGAAAGGTAAAGAAGGACCAGAAGTACAAGGATGATTCAGTAAAGAGAGCTGAAGGGTTAGGCCAGGGGAGCACGATGAGCAAGGAGGAACTAAATGGAGACAGGAAGGAAGGGAGGATGAGCCAGGCTAGTTTAGCAGATGGGGGAGAAGGACCAGTTGAACAGTGAGGGGGAATTAACAAGGTACAGAAGGATACTCAGGAGGAGGAGAGGCATAGGATTGGAGGGGAGGGAGTGGCCAGGGTAAATAAGGAACGGGTGGCATGTGGCACCCAGATAGGGGGAGGAACAAGGAGGCAGCTGGGTGGAGGGGCCGGTAGAAAGGATGAGGGACATGGAAGGGAAATGGAGGAAAAGGAGTGGTCAGAGTGCTCCTGCTGGGGGATTCTATGATCAGGGGTATCAAATGGGATAGGGAGGGAGAAGCCTGGCCAGTTAGAACAAGATGCTTCCCTGGACTAACGGTGCACAGGGCTAAGCACAAGGTATATCAGCTGGCAAAGGACTGTGGGGGTTCCCCAGACATACTGGTCCACCTGGGCACAAATGACATTGAGGGAAATAGCGAGCTAGAGATACAGGCAAGATTCAGGGAGCTCGCCAGGGTCTGTCATGACATAGGATGCACAGTTTCCTTCTCAGAAATCCTGCCAGTGCCAAGGGCTAGTGGGGAACACAAAAGAAAAATTAGGGAGATAAACCAGTGGCTCAGGGAGTGGTGTGAGGCCAGAGGTATGGGTTGATGGGGGATTGGGGGAGACCTGGGAGGATGAGAGCTGTATGCTGAGATAGACTACATCTCAATTTGGAGGAGGGAATCCTTAAGTTGAAAATGGAGGAGTTCATTGGTGAAAAGTGGGTTTAAACTTGTGAAGGGGGTTGGGATGGGAGAAAAGGCAGTCAAGGGGATGCCGATAAAGGAGGGACTCTGTCTCCACCCCCCTGGGGACCAGGAGGATTGCAGGAAAAGACCAACTGGCAAAGTGCAGACCAGGAGAAAACAGAATCCCCAAGGGAACACGAGCAGGGGAAATGAAACTATAGGGAAAGGGTGGAAGGTAGTCCTGCTAAATGCCAGGAGCTTGGGCAATAAAATGCCTGAGCTCCAGGCGATGTTAACTGAGGGAGCAGTGGATGTGGCAGCAGTCACTGAGACTTGGGCCACTGCAAGACATGACTGGGACCTGAACCTGGAGGGTTACACTATGTTCAGGAAGGACAGGGGGGAGGGAAGGGGAGGAGGGGTAGCAATGATAGTAAAAAACTGCATTGGCATAGGGGGAGTTGAGGCGGCGGAGGGAACCATGGAGGTGATTTGGGTCACCTTGATAACAAGGGGGGGCAAGAGAGTAAAAATAGAAGTGGTGTATAGACCCCCTGCCCTGGCGGAGGAGCTGGAGGACAGTCTGGTGGCAGATGTTAGGAGACACTGCAGACTGGGCAGAGGAAAGGTGGTGGTGTTAGGGGACTTAAACATGCCAGGAACAGACTGGGAGACTATGACATCCTCTGTGACCAGGAACAGGAGGTTGTCGGATGTCTTCAAGATGTTCCTAACTCAGCAGGTGAGGGAACCGACCAGGAGGCACGGGTACTGGATGTGGTCCTGGCAGACAGTGACCAGATTGGGGGCCTGGAGGTAAGGGACCCATTGGCAGGGAGTGACCATGCCACGGTCTGGTTCTGCCTGGACCTAGGAGGGGTAGAAGGCTGCACAAAGACGGAAGTAACTGACTTCAGGGGGTCGGATTTTAAGGAAATGGGAAGGATCCTTAAGGAGCATTTGGATGGGATTGGGTCAGACATGGACGCTGATAGTAGGTGGGAAATCATCAGGAGAGGGGTGCAGGATGCACCAGCACCTGTGCAAGAGTAAGATGAAAATGCGGTAGGGCCCAAAAACCCTGTTGGTGGACCAGGGAGGTCCAGGAGGTGGTGCGGGGAAAGAAAGCAGCCTATAAGAAATTCAAGTGCTCAAGGAGTGAAAGGGATCGAGGGGAGTATGAGCTGTTGGCTAGAAGGGCCACTAGAGTGGTGAGGGCGGCTAAGGCAAGGAAGGAGCAGAACCTGGCCAGGGAAATTAGGAGAGGGAAAAAGGGGTTCTTTAGATACATTGGGGAAAGACGAAGGGTGAAGGGGCAGATTAGCAGGATTAAATCAGGGGTGAGATGGGCACAAGACCCAGAGAAGCAGGCTGAGGTACTAAATGAGTACTTCACCTCAGTTTCACCAGGAAAATGGGGATGCTGCATCATACATGGGAGGAGACAGAGATAATGAGGAGGGGGCCCTTACCAATCGGCAGGTCTGGGGAGGGGCATCACTGGCAGGTGGGGAGGGCTAAGCAGGAGAAGAGGTACTGGAAGTGGAAATCACAGCAGAGAGAGTGAGGGAAGCCCTCAGCTCCCTTAAGACGGAGAAAGCACCGGGGCCGGATAAATTACATCCTAGAGTGCTGAAGGAACTTGCAGATGTCCTGGTGAAACCCCTGGCAGAGCTTTTCACCATCTCTCTGAGGACAGGGTGGGTGCCCCAAGACTGGAAGGTGGCGCATGTAGTGCCTATCCACAAGGGGGATCAAGGGAGCTGGCAGGGAACTACAGGCCTGTCAGCCTGACATCAGTGGTGGGCAAGGTGATGGAGGGCATTGTCAAGGAGAGGCTAGGGGGGCCCTGGATAAGTCAGGGTGCCTGGATGATAGACAGCATGGATTCATCCTGGGGAAATTGTGTCAGACAAACCTGGTGGAGTTCTATGACTGGGTGACAAGTGCCTTGGACCTGGGTAGACCAGTGGATGTCCTCTTTCTGGACTTCAGCAAGGCATTTGACTCTGTTCCTCACGTGGGCCTGTTGGATAAACTAGGAGAAATGGGGTTGGGAAACCAGATAATCCGATGGATAGGCAATTGTCTCCAGGACCGGACCCAGAGGGTCGTAGTTGGTGGGATAATCTCCTCCCCAAGGAGGGTCATTAGTGGGGTCCCACAGGGATCAGTCCTTGGGCCCCTTCTGTTCAATGCCTACGTATCTGACATAAGGACAGGAATCAGGAGTGAGATGAGTCTCTTTGCAGATGACTCAAAACTGGGGGCAGTGGTGGATGGGGAGGAGGGGAGAGTGGCCCTGCAGGGGGACCTGGAGGCTCTGGAAAGATGGTCTAGAAAGTGGAAGCTGAGGTTTAATGCAGGGAAATGCAAGGTACTCCCCACCGGGCCAGAAACCCAGGCCAAGTGTACACCCTGGGGGATACTAAGTCTCAATGGCTGAGAGAGACCTGGGGTGGTGGTGGATGTCAAGATGAACAACTCTGAGACTTGTAGGAGGCAGCAGCTAAGGCCAACAGGATGCTGGGATGCATCGCTAGGGGATCACCTCCAGAAGGAGGGAAGTGATACTCCTCTGTATAACTGCTTGGTGAGGCAGACCTGGAGTACTGCGTGCAGTCTTTGGAGGCCACACTTAAAGAGGGACATTAACCTCCTGGAGAGGGTCCAGAGGAGGCAAGCAAAATGATTTGGGGCTTGGGGACAGGACCTGAGGAGAGGCTCGAAGAGCTAAATATGTACACTTTGGAAGAGAGAAGGGACCGGGGGACATGATAGAGGTATTCAGGTACATGAAGAGGGTAAATGGGGAGGAACAGTGAGGGTGCTTCAAGGAAGGAGGAAGGGGCCACTAGAGGGCATGGGTGGAAGCTGGAGGGGGAAGATTCAGGGAGAAAGGAGGAGGTAGCATTTACTGAGAGGGTGGTGTAGAGCCATGGAATGACTACCTAGGGGGCTGGTGGAGGCAGAGACAGTGGAGGGGTTCAAGAGGGGGTGGGACAGGTACGGGGAAGGGTTCAGAAAGCAAAATCCAATGCAGCAAGAATATTCGGAACTGGGAAGGGAGAAGCCAGAGAAGGCGAGGGGGACAGCAAGGTCAGCAGGGTCCCCCCAGGGTGGGGGCTGACCAAACGAGCAGACGCGAAAGACCATTAGGCCTATTCTGCTGGCATTTTAGTATGTTAGTATGTTAGCTTGTTGATTGTACACGACCGCTACGTTCTGCTCCCTGGCAAGCTGGCTAACAGTCAAACTGTCCCAGTCCCAGTCCTTAAAGTGACATTTTACCTTATTTTAATAAAAATTAATATGTTTTAAACAATCTTTTAAACAATCGTAATAAGGGGTAGAATGGAGAAGCAAGTAGCACTGAAAATTAAAAAAATAACACGATTTACAGTGCACTGATTGTTCTTTCAGAATCTGCCCAACCCCATTGTTCTGCTCCCCGGCTTGCTGTCAAGCTGTGAGCCCCTCATTCTGCTCCTGATAAACGCTGCTGTTGTGATAAACTTAATTACTGAATTACACCTCTGACCATTTTTAACCCCTCTTCCCACACTCCGTGATTCTTATCATGCTCATCACATCATGCTTAATTTTGCTAAAATTTGGGTGCTTTTTCTGTGTGAGAGAACATTACATCTTAAATGACAGAGGTGAATTCAGATGCAGGCTAAGTCTCTAATTGACAGAGTGTTGCACAGCATAAAATGCAACTAAAAAGTAACTGAAATATAAATACTGTAAAACAGTACACACATATTTTGCACTTTACAGTATTTAAAAAGTTACATTTTTACAGTGATAAATCTTTGAAAATAATTATTATTTGGTTAATGTCTGGTTACTACGTAGATTTTTATTACGTAACAAATTGTGCTAACACAAATGCTTACGGATTAACCAGGTCTGACTGTACCTTCTGAGTTAGCTCTCACTCAAAATCCTATTTTACAGCCTCCACAACAGCAGACAGTCCCTGAGAAAGAAGCAGCACATACTAACACTGGGGGACACCCCATTTACTCTAGTGCACCACTACAAAGGCCTTTGAATTTTATAAATAAACACCTCACTCCTTTTCTTCTTTATTCACATTTCCAATTTTTCTCACAAAAAGGCATAATGCAGTTTCTTTATCATAAACAGGAGGTATGCCTGAGCCACCAGACAGGCTGTTTGTTGCTAGAAATCTTTTAAAGGAATCAAAGTTTTTTCTAATGAAATATATGCACTCATCCACATTTCTGGTGAAACAACAATTGATATGAGCTTCAAGTCTCTGAATGGGCCCCATTTATTGCAATTTCACTAACAATTCCTGTCCAAAAAGTGACCATGGTACTCTTTAGAAATGAAGGTGTCAGTGTGAATGATCTCACCTACTGGTTAAAGTAGAAATGTACGATTATCGAAGAGCCTACTGCCATTTTAGACTTAGAAAATATCTGCACTGGGGGGTGGAAAGTGAAGGCCCTGTTAAAAACCACAGATACTGGTGTATTACAGTTACTAAATTCTTTCTTTTTAGGTAGAGCTCGAGGGATACTCATCTATGCAGGACAGCCAAAGATGTGCCACAAGTGTGGCTCAGTACCACATTTGAGTAGTATCTGTGATCAGATCAGATGCAATGTTTGTGGAGAACTGGGGCATTTAGGGACTCAATGCACTAATGACTATAAATGTAACCTTTGTGATGAGCATGGACATACTTTCCAGAATTGTAAATGGGTGGCTCACAATAGCCTCGAACAGGCAGATGGTAAAGAATGTTTGTTAATTACTCTTACACAGAAGAATAAGTTGGGCTTTAGTAAACAGCAAGCACAGAGTAGGAAGGAAAATATGGTGCCCCTCCCCCATTGAATCCTGTAGTGTCCCACCAGCCTGATACTCCTATTACTGACATTATTGTAAGAGATCAAGCCCATGAGAATACATCAGCCCAAATAGATTTAATACCTGAGATGGACACAGGAACTATGGAGGAGGAGAGGCCCTCAACCTCTGGTGTAGAGCAGGTAGGAGCTTTAATGCCCCTTCCCCATCCAGTGATTGATCAAGATGTCACCGTACCTGCAGTTAAGCATAAAACTCGATCTTCTGTCTCACACACACCTCAGAACACAAGTTCACTGCCTATATCCAACAAGTTTGATTTATTACAACAGGAAAACACTGAAGAGGAATCTCCTGTACCTGAATTCACTATAGACACTGAAAAGCCAGAGATGGTAAAAAGTCCCCAAAAAAGAAAAGCAAAATTAAAAAGGTAGAACACAAGATGGGGAAAATACAAATAATTTAGTGAGCCATGCATATTCCCTTCTTATGTTGTACTATTAATGTAAATAGTAAAAAAAGGGACAGCAAAAGAAAGATATTTTTTTTCTTTTCTCTTGGGTCTCCAGTTTGGCATTTATTTTTTGCAAGATGTCAGACTGCACACTCTGAAAGAAATAAGGTTAGCTTCAAAAGGTTGGTTTGCTGGTGCCTCCTTTTGGCCCATTGGGGAGGAACCCTGTTCAGGTTTAGGAATTTTGTTCAAATTACCTGAAATGCAACTCTTAAAAATATTTGATGTTGTCCCAGGCAGAGTGCTGATTCTTGATGTGCTTATACAGGTGCTCTGGTTTCGGATGGCAAACTTGTATGCACCCTAGACAAAAGCTGAATGCTGTGATTTGCTGAATCAGATCCAGCCTTTCTTGTATGGAGTGCATCACACAGTGTTTTCTGGGGACGTTAACTGCCCCCTACTGGCAAACACTTCTAAAACATATTGTAATTCTAATCATTTGGCAAAAGTTGTAGAAAAAGCTAGATTAAGAGAATTCTACTTCCATCTTATCAAAGCACATACTCCAACATTTCAAAAGGGACCTCTAACCTCCAGAATAGATTATATTTTTACGTCTAAAAATATTAATATCCTCTCAGCAACAACATATCCAGTAGAATTCTCTGATCATGCAATTGTGGGTATAAAACTAGTAGCTATGGAGGATTTGAAGAGAGGTTCAGGTTTCTGGAAATTAAACATTCCACTTTTATTAGAGGAATATGTTTTACAAATGCTTTGTCATCTTATAGTGGCAAGGAAATTTGTGTTTCTTTTCTATGATAACTCCTGTCAATGGTGGGTAGATACAAAAATGGATGTACAGAAAACTTTTCAATACATAAGTAAAGATAGAAATAAAAAAAAATGAATTACTCACATCATAGAAAATTGCTGCAACACCTACTTTCTATAACACAAGAGACAGGACAAAATCTCATGACACAAATAAACACAGTAAAGCAACAAATAAAGGAGTACCATGCTCAAAAAAAACACAGACTCTATACTACCAACAACAGTTTGGAGTAAAAGGGAAAATAAATGAAGTATGCCCCTTTGATAATTATAATGCTACTATAAAAGTTAGAGAAATTAATTCTTTAACAGGGGAAGTTGAAATAGAGTATAAGACTAAGGAAAAGATTTTAAATATTGTAAATCAATATACTGCTAAAATGTACAATTATTTAGAGGCAGATTGGGACATTTGTGTAAAACATCTCACTGATTTGAATTTTCCAATTATACAGCAGATATTTTGAGGAAACTATCTCAGCCTATTGAAATATCAGAAGTACAGGCGCTATTGCTATGGTGGCAAGGAGTAAAACCCCAGGAATTGATGGTCTGCCAAATGAAATTCTTAAAACCATTGGAGGAGAATAAATAACTGAATTAATGGCTATGTTTAATTTCATGTTACAAACTAAAGTAATTCCTTTGACTATGAAAATGGGTATATTAACATACATTAACAAAAAAGGGGATAAAACTCCATTAAAAAACTGGAGGCCAATCAGTTTATTAAATTCAGATTTAAAATTAACAAGATTTCTGGCAAAATGCCTGGCTTTAGTGGCAGATACTGTTCTCTTGGAAGCCCAATCCTATGCTATTCGGGGTAGAAAAATGCAGGATCACTTACTACTTATCAGAGAACTTATGGAGTTAGGTAATACTGAAGGTTTGAATGGCTACCTGGTCTCTCTGGACCAGGAAAAAGCATTTGACAGGGTCAGTCATGTATTTTTATGGGAAGTCTCATGGAAATATCAAATGCCAGAAGAAGTAATTGGATGGTTACAAAGTATTTACAAAACTGCCACAGTAGCACCAGTGGTAAGGGCTGGAAGGGCCCCTTGGTACATTTAAAAAGAGGCATAAGGCAGGTTTGCCCATTAAGCCCTATTTTTTATATATGGCTTTTTTATCAATCCATTGTTAAGGACTATAGCTAATAATGAGTCAGTACTGCTGGTACAAATAAGAGATGTAGTTTTTTCCCATAAAATAATAGCATATATGGATGATATGACTCTTCTTGTCAATAAACCTCGGTCTTTAGTTAGAGCCACAGAAATATGTAAGACTTTTGGAAAATGTCAGGAGCCTCTTTGAGTTTAGGGAAATGTCTTGGACAAAGATTGAATTCCACCTTAGCTTTTAGAGGAATGGTTGCAGAGATTACTATACAACCTGAACCTATGAATATCTTAGGGATCTGGTTCAGGCTTGGTGATATGGATGCGTTAAATTGGAAAGAAAAAATAGAAAACGGCAAACAAAAAGTTAGCCAATGGAATAGAGGGAAACTGAGGAAAAAGAAACAGTTATTTCTTATTAAAACTTTGTTGGTCCCTATTTTTTCATTTTTAAGCTACATCTTCCCACCTCCTAAATGTAGGGAGACAGAGTTACTTAGCATTTCTTTTTTCAAGCTTGCTGGGGAAGTAGGTTCAATCCTATAAAAAGAAATATTCCTTATTTATCATTAAAACAAGGAGGGTTGACTATGTTAAATCCTATTTTATTTTTCAATAGTTTTTTTAAACATACAAATATTAAACCTTTTCTTGGACAACATGTTATGGTATGGGGGAGATACTAAGGAAAACATTTTCCCAGTGGCTAAGTCTGTGGGACCTAAAAGCATTAAAAGTATTAAAACAATTGATAGAAAGGCCTGTGTACATTAGAGGTGGGATATTCAAAGGTGTTGCACATGGTGTAGCAGTGTTGTGCCATGCGCAACCCACTGATGCACCCCAGCACAATATTCAAAAGGGGAATTTGCTCGTGCAAATCCGATGCGCTGGAGCCGCACCAGTAATGTATAGGCATTGCGCAGGGTGTGCCCATGCACATGCACATCCCATATCCAGCCCAGGATGTTTGGCATATGCAGGCACACACCCACCTTGCACTGCACAGGGGGGTACAGAGATGTTCCCAAAAAATACAGGAGCAAGGACTGGCTACCCTCGGGCTGGCTGCCGTATTGTTGGGTGCAACACGGCAGCTGCCAGCTGTGGGTGGCCACCTGAGCCCTGGCTGCAACGTCCAGTGGCATAGTGCCTCCCCTCCACTGCCTGATTGTGGGCTGTAATATGTATTTATCTAACTGGTGGTCCAGTGGACCTTCCACCGTGCCCGATCATGGGCTGTAACATAAATCAAACTCCCTGGTGGTCCAGTGGACTGAACTCTGTGCCCGATTGTGGGCTGTAAAATATAATTTACTCCCTGGTGGTCCAGTGGTACCTGTACCCCTCCCAACCCACCCACTCACACTCATTACCCTGCTCCCCTGGTCAGCGGCAGACAGCAGCACCCCAGCAGCCACCCAGCCTCCCACTGACTGACAGCATACAGTACAGCTGAGCCCGTTGTGTCACAGCATGGGCCAATGGGCATGACATCATCTACTACCAGTCCTGAAATGTGAATGGATCCATTCACATTTCATGAATGTGTAGTATAGTAAGTCTGCACACCCATTGACCCACACTGTGGACTAATGGGTGTACAGCCATACTGTACGCTGTCAGTGGGCGCAGTTGGGCAGCTTGCGGGTGAGGTGCTGCCACCTGCCACTGACTGGGGGAGGGGGTGGTGGTGAGGGTGGTTGGGAGAGGGGTACAGGTAACACTGGACCACCAGGGAGTAAATTAAATTATACAGCCCACAAACGGGCACAGAGTTTGGTCCACTGGACCACCATGGAGTAAATAAATATTACAGCCCATGATCAGGCATGGAGTTCGGTCCATTGGACCACCAGGGAGTAAATAAATATTACAGCCTGCAATCAGACACGAAGTTTGGTCCACTGGACCACCAGGGAGTACATTGAATATTACAGCCCATGATCAGGCAATGAGGAATATTGCCGGTGAGGGGCAGGGGGTGTCGGTCCCCGAGGGCTGCAGCCTGGCAGGGTGCCAGGTGCAAGTCATAGGGGATTGGCACACCTGCATGCAAATGGGGCCATAATGACATGAAAATCACCCCATTTGCACCTTGCATACATTATGGCCCCATTTGCATGTCCACTGCTGAATATCATTATCGCTGCACCTAGCACAATGGCACTTGTGCTAGCACATCCCCCTGCTCCTCTCTTGCCACTTGCACTGGTGCAGTGCCACTGCACCATGCACAATGTGGTTGGCCACAGTGCCATATTCAACGGTACAGAGCCATGGTGCAGCACCATTGAATATTGTCCAGACCACACCCTGGCGCATCCCAGTTGTGCTACACCCAGCTTGCGCCCCTGTCTGGTGCAATTCTGAATATCCCACCCTAGATGTACATTTTTGAGACTCAAGCAATGGGAAGTGACTACACAACAGGTTCAGACCTTATCTAGAAAATAACTTTATTTCTGGTTATTGTCAAATATATGTCATGAGGAATTAATATTTAGAAAATGCCCAGATGAGCAGAGAGAATCTTTATTGCAATTTCTAAATAATTCTAGAGTTCCAGATCATATGTGGGACTTTCATTGGATAGTGTGCCGTGAGAAAATAAATGTCAGAGAATCAAAAGCACAAGAAATTAGAAGAAAGATTATGCAGTAGACTAAGCTGTATCCAGCAAGAAGAAACCGACCATCACTTATTTTTCTCCTGTTCTATTATTTCGGGGGTTTGGGTTTTTTTAGCAATGAAATGGAAAGAGTCAATATTTAGTACTATAACACATCAGAATTTAATGTATAGAATATTTTCTGTTGGATGAGAGCATTGGAATAAGTACAGTTAATAATGATTATCCTGAAATGGAATATTTGGCTCATAAGATGTGGATACACACTGCAACAAAAAGAGAGTAATCATGAAGAATTATATAATAACATGATGTTAGAACTGACTAAATTATATAAGTCAGA
Organism: Neoceratodus forsteri; assembly: GCA_016271365.2. Lineage (NCBI taxonomy): Eukaryota > Metazoa > Chordata > Ceratodontiformes > Ceratodontidae > Neoceratodus > Neoceratodus forsteri. The sequence continues at coordinate 439,828,785 of CM028137.1, read as the reverse complement.
GAAACAGACTTTGTCCAGGAGTTGGATTATGGAACTTTGGAAATGTTTACCTTGGGTGACAGATAATGATGCACCTATAACTTGAAATTTTTTGTCACTTCTGTTCTAAATTTGCTGTAATGGATATTTATGGATTAATTTAATAGGGGTTGGGGAGGGTAGAAAGTTCACATTAGTCTAGGGTCTTCTCGTTTGGGTTTTATATAAATTCTTCTTTATAGCAATCTAAAAAAATGAATGTATTACTTATTAGAGTTATCCTTATTTTTCTTTATCTTGTGATTAGTGCATTATTTTAGTTGATTTCACACTGTATTCATTCATTTGCTTTTGCAATAACAAATTCCCCTACTCTTTTTGAGAAGTGCCACAAGATCTTTAACATCCACCTGAACTACCATCAAAACAGGCAAATGGGAACTTAGTTTTAATGTCTCATCTGAAATACTGCACCTCAGGAGTACAGCACCCCCCTCATGCTGCACTACAGGGTCAGTATTGGGATTTAACCCTACCCAAGTGCCTGGGGTGGGGATAGTACCCACAGCCTTCTGATCTCACAGCCTCAGAGGTGAGTGTGCTACCTGGTGAGCCACTGACACCAATATTGTGTCTTTGAGTGTGCACATTGTGTATGTGCAGCTAGTCTATTTTTTGACCAGATTTGTGTGGCTCTTAAAAGAGCTGTTTGGGTTCCATGCATAATAAGTACTGCAGAGATATTGAGGTACCCATTCAGAGAAGTGCAAGAATTCCATCTTGGAGGTCTCCAAGGAAAACAGTGTTGCCAGCATTTGAGAGATGCACACCATCTTTTAGATATAGCCAATGTTTAAAATGATGAATTTTGGGGTGACATAGAGTGTGTATTCCCATAACTCGAAGGAATCCAGATATTTGGATATTCACCTTACGATTGTGATCTTTCAAGTCCTGGACAGTTTTCCTTGCCTCTCCAGATCGTCTGCTCTGTAATGTCTAAATACAGAATCTTACAGGCAGGTAACATCTCCATAAGAGTCTGTAAGTCTGATTGAGCAGCCTCAATTAAGTCTACTCCCCTTTTGTGGCCCAAATCATTACCTCTAAAATGAATGAGGAGTATGTCCTGGTGCAGGGCGTGTCTCCAGTAGCCGGCACATGGATGGCATGAGCTGCTCCCATCACATGCCACCACTCCCAAACCACAAGACATCACAATTTGGTAGGTGCAAGTCATTGCAAAAATAACTTGCCCTGGCAAATGCAGTTGACCTTCTCACAAGGCTACTCCCTATGATTCAAGCACAAACCCAGGAGCTTTCTGCTATTCTGAATCTTAAAAAAAGATCCTGGTAAAGACAGCTATCTCAAAAATGTGTTTCTGTCTTTACAGCCCTCTGCCAAGTGAATGGTATTTCTGTGGGGTATAACTGTTACAGTGGAAATTAACTGGCTCATATAGCAACAGATAGTGTGGCCACATACCATTGGTTTCTTTTTCTATGTAAACACCAATCAGGTTATTGATTATTATTGTTATGTTTACAGAATTGTTTTTCATTGGCCTCTTGTTTATTAAACATTATTTTTATTTTGGTGGGATAAGGTAGCTGCTTCATTGGTCTCATCTTGCAACATACCAACATGAGAGATTTCTGTTGGTCACTGTCAATCTGCATAGACTGTGACTGAGCCTCAGTTCTCTCTCTTTTTGAACTGAGCTTTTGTTTGGTGAGAGTACCTTTTGTCCACTGTTATAAAAATACTATCTAGTTCTGTTAGAAACCTTTTAAAAAAAATGCAGATACAATGTAGTACATAGCAATGTGTTTCTGAGCTATGGTTACTTAATTTACTGCTGTTGTTTAAGATTCAGACAAATAAAATAAGTGAGGTTGTTAACTGACTGAGCTATTCAGTAGCCTCTCTGTGGACAGCTATCTTTGTCTTAAATGTTTAATAGCTTGGAAGTGGGAAATATGACAAGTTTGTAAGGTGTATCATTTTGAAAGGCAGAAGAAGTGATTGACAGCAATGCTACTTTTATGAACAGCAGTGACGCCCCTCGACTACAGGATCCTCCTTATGGTCTTGGACGAAGTCCTAGTCCCACTGACTGACCTTCTAAACCAGTCTCTATGCCTGGGTCAGTTCCCAAGTGCTTGGAAAACTGCTGAAATCACACCCATACATAAGGGTGGGGACCGGTCCACCCCCAACAATTACTAGCTGATCTCCATCCTCCCCCCCACTCTCTAAAGCCCTTGAAAAAGTGGTGTTGATGCAGCTCTCTGAATACCTAACCAAGTACAACAGTATGTGCCCAGAGCAGTGCGGTTTCCACCCAGGACACAGTACAACCACGGCTCTCCTGGAATTGTCTCAACACCTGAATGCTGCTCTCGACTCTGGCAGCCTTGCAGGAGCAGTGTTCATTGACCTCTCCAAGGCCTTTGACATTGTCTGTCATCCCCTTCTACTCAACTGTCTCCATTAACTTGGCTTCTCTGGCAGTTCCATTTCCTGGTTCTCTAGCTACCTCTCTGCTAGATCCCAGCATGTCAAGAACAGCATTTCCCTCTCCAGCATTCTTCCCATTCACTCTGGGGTCCCTCAGGGCTCCATCCTGGGTCCAATACTTTTTAGTATCTACCTCAACACCCTCCTCAGCTCACGTACCATGCTCCTCTATGCTGACGATGCAGTCCTCATTGCATCACATCCCAATCCCACCTCCCTCCAATTATCCCTCCAGCAAGCTTACAACCAAGCAGAAAGGTGGTTCGGTGACCGCAGACTGTTCATTAACCTAAAGAAAACCAAATCAATGTTCTTCTCCCACCACCAAAATAAAGCTAAAAATACTCCCCTCTTGATTATCCCCAGCAATCTGCACCCACTAGAGCAAGTGACCACATACAAGCTAAGAAATCACCACTAAGACTCTCCCCTCCCGGGGTGTCCACCTCTCTACAGCAGTCATCATCGTCCATCACCACCGTAGCTCTGTTAAGACCACTTTCAAGGTGCCCAGAACCAAGACCTCTCTTGCCCAGATATCCTTCCACTACCGAGCCCCCACCTCATTCAACTCCCTCCCTAGTTGCATCCCCAACTTGCCAAAAATTGGCTCCTTCAAAACAGCCCTTCAAAACCATATCTTTAATACCCACTGTTGTAGGTGCAACTAACCCCTGTTGTAACCTGTGGTACCCACCTGCCTTGCCCCCTGGCTCGACAATGTCCACTGGACAGCCTCCTCCTCCCCCAGACCCATTCCTTCCCTACTAGGTCCAAATAGGGATGTAACCCACAGCCGTTGCCGGGGGGGCAGTTTGTATGGTTTGAAAGAACCCCCCTTTTGAAACTCCCCCCTTTTTTCATAATTTGTGACATTTTTTTCATTACTTCTTTTTATTTTGTGACTGTCACAGAGTGCTTATGCACACATGATGAACCCCAGCACTTCTTCTCTGCATGCATGCCCCTCCCATCTGCTACCAATCAGCTCCCTCAGTGCCAGTAAGATGACTGGAGCTGCTTTGTGAGTCTTTGTCCGCACCATCCCCCTATGACTCGCTGACGAACTGCAGCTCACGTCAGCATCATGAATGTGACTGGAATACAGCATGGCCGCTGCCCACAATCACACAGTCAGCTAGCACTCGAGGAAGATGGAGCATGGTGGCAGGCTCAGAAACGACATCTCCAGGAGAGCAAAAAAGAAGTAGAGGACCTCGACTTATAATATTATCAGTCACCAGCAGGTAAATTTTGCTGGCCACTATTGCCAAAGATGTGTCCCTTAATAACTGCATATCAAGGGCTAGGCTGTGCAGTTGAACAAGGGAGCTGTTCGGTGGGTGGGCTGAAGATTTAGAAATAAATTACTTAAATCCTCCTCTATACAAAATTGTCATGTTTCATATGCCTGTTCTAACTTTTCATAAGTTAAGCAAAAGAGGTACCACAGTGGAAAGGCAATGCAAGTGTTTGGAAAGGTCTGGCTGGGATCTACACTGCCACTTCCCCATCCTCTCTCTATTCTCCTCCTTGGTCCTGTTGCCCCCAGTAACCACTATTCCCTTCATTATGTCCCAGCCCTACTTGAATCCTCTGATTGTTTTTGCACCCACTAATTCAGCTGACAGACTGTTCCAAAGTTCCACCACCCTTTCCATAAAGTAGTACTTCCTCACATCTCTCCTGAACCTACCTCCTGTTAAGTTCCATTTGCGTCCATGTGACCGGGAATTGGTACACAGGCCTTATAAATAATACCCCACAGTCCACTTTAATTCCTTTAAGGAACTTGAAGGTCTCTATCACATCTCCCCTCTCCCTTCTGGTCTCCAATGAGTACATATTTAGTGCCTTGAGGCGCTCCTCATAGGATCTGCCTTGCTGTCCCTGAATCATTTTAATTATTCTGTGCTGCACTGTCTCCAACCTATCCTTATCCTTTCTGAGGTGAGGATTCCAGAACTGGGCACAGTACTCTAGGTGAGGCCTCACCAGGGATCTGTAGAAGGGAAATATTACTTCCTTTCTTCTGCTATCAATATCCATATCGATACATCCCAGCATCCTGCTAGCCTTGCTGTAGGCCATGTTGCACTGACTCAATTGCTTAAATGGTATATTGAGTTGGGGAGGGTGAGGGTTACAATAAGTGGTAAAGGGTGTTCCGATATGAGTTATATAGACTAAAAATAAGCCACAACAGAGCATACCGTAGCCCATGGTTTCTGGGAGCTTATCAGCCCCAGACTCCTGCCCTAGAAGCAAGCCAACAATGCAGTAAGTTAGTAGTATACAATACCCAGCCAAAACCTGCTACAGACTCCACACTGAGGTTCAGTGCATATATGTATACATACACAGACAGACAGACAGACAGACACACACACACACACACACACACACACACACACACACACACACACAAAATCTGTGCCACCCAGATAGTAATAATTGTCCTTAGAGCAGAAGGTGGAGGGGAGCTCACAGATGAGTTGTTTTAGTTTAAAATAAGCCACACAATGAGCCACAGAGCATCTAGTACCCCAAAGCTTTTGGAGGCCTGGCACCCCCAGACCCCTTACCTACACACCAGTAAATACAGCTGCAGATATTAAAACTGAAAGCATAATATATGTGAGACAATGCCTTAGATATATTACTGTAGCAGCATCTTGCTGCACTCTGGTACTGAATACATACATATATTCACCCTGCTGCCAGCCAGATAATAATTATGCTTAGAGCAAGGGGTGTAGGAGATCTCAGATATGAATTCTTTAGCTTCACAATAAGCCACAAAATGCACCACAGAGCATCTAGGACCCCATGGCATCTGGGGTCCTAGCGGCCCTAAAACCCACAGCTTTTTTTTAAAGGTTGCAGACTGCAAGCCGGCCCAGTAGCGCAGAAGGCTGAGGTGCTGGTGCCTTACCTCATGCTACACTGGTGACCTGGGTTTGGGAACAACCTTGGGTCACTTGGGTGCCAGGTTGGGGGGGAGGGCTGGAGCAGGATTGAGCCATGGCTCTCCCCTCCAAAGGGGTGGCTGCCCGTCCATCCATAGTCTCGCTCCCAATGGGTGGAGGTCCAGTGGGTGAGTAGGTGGTACAGGCAGTGACAGAAGATAGGAGGGGTGGAAGGGGCCACCATATCCTGGCGTATGCCTCCATGCGCGTACATGCATGTGTACACCATGGCTCGGGGGGGTAGGGAACAAAACAGAAAAACGAAAAATGTATATGAAAAAAAGTAAAATAAAAGGTTGCAGACTGCATGAAAAGAACCCCCCTTGCAAAAATCTTGGCAACAGCCCTGTAACCCACTGTCTTCTCTGAGGACCTACTATATCCATGAGTGTAAATCACAATTTTGTAACATTATGTGACCTAAGTAGCATACAAACTACTACATTATGTAACCAAAGTGTATCTACAGTATGTTAAATGTTCCTTTTACTGCACCTGTAATGTTATTCTCTGTTTTAATCTGCACTGTAATAACTGTCTTGATGTCTGCCCCCCCACGACGAGGTGTCTTTGTAAATGAGTCTCTGACTCAAAGGTTGTAAACCCTATTTCTAATGAATAAATGAATAAATGAACAGTTATACTAGCAAAATACATTTAAAAATGGTGCCTTTCTGTGCTACACCACTGTCAAGAAAAATAAGTGCAGTACAGTGAAACAGTTTACCATGACAGACTTTAAACAGTCACAACTTCAGAATGTTACATAATACAAACTTGGTACAAGTAGCATCTGTAAGTGTACAATATCCAGTTTCCACATGTACTGTTTTTATCTGAATTTATCTAAGAGTAGTATATATTAAACATATTGCTTTCTGTGATGTGTGCATGATAGTATGAAATTGTGGTGCATCACAACAGTTTCACATGCTAGATTTTAACAGCTGCTAACCCAGTAATGCCACATTCTGCAAAATTTACCCAAACCGTGCATGAAAGTATGGAAATTCCAATTTTGGTATAAGAATCTTGTTAGTTGGCCTAGTAAAATGTGTTTGAAACGTTACATGATTTAAAGTTACTTTTTGTAATAGATATGAGGTCCAGTCTGTCTCAACTGGGTGGCAAACTGGTTGGTGAGCAGAAAACAGATAGTGGTTGTAAATGGTATACACTGCCTTCATGGGATTCATGGACTGTGCAGCCCCTCTGGCTGCCTGCCCACTCAGTCTCATGGAACCACTGGGGATGGGCACCAAACATGTCTGGCCTCTCTCTATTGGTCCCATCAAAACCCAGGGTGCCTTCTGTACCTCACCACCTCTATCCTACCCCCATCCAATGTGCACAGGGCACCCCACCAACTCCAGCCAGTGTGGCCCCTTCTAATCCCACCCTCTAAACAGTGATACGCTGTGTTGTTATAGACTCGGAGGTCAGTGAAGGGCTTCAGGTCACAGAGCTGGGAAGACCCATACACAATTCTTGCCTGCCCCTGCTCTCCGGCACCCCCAAGCAAATGCCAGCAATAAGGTCCTCAGACCAACAAAACCTAACTAAATAAATAACCCACACACAAATCACTCATACACTAATAGAACCAAACCCTAAATGACACACCACATACACACCACTAATTTCCCCCACCCAATCACCCTTACCAAGCAAGAAAATTAAAATAACTCCAAATGGGAAAATCAGAGGTAATTAGTGTGCTACAGCAACTCAGATAACTAGGACACAAATATAAAATGTACCAACAAAAAGATACAGAGCTGCCCAGTCCAAAGATCCAGCCAGCAGGTTCACAGCAACTACTGGGCAAGGGGAACAATGGTACTCTCACCAGCAAAGTTCCCAGATCTAAGTCATTTGCACGTCTGATAGCAAGCAAGTTCTGTCCCAAGAGCCCCTTGCAGAATCTCTTGAAAGCCACTCTCTTCTCACCAGAGCAGTCTTTGAATCTCAGGTCTGTTAAAAATAGTCACTCACCCCACGAGTGGGAAAGTCAAAAGATGAACACTCTCCAGAAGTCTTCTTTCCACAACTGGGCTCTTCACTTTGCTCAGTTCAACCAAAATCACAAGGCAAACAATCCACCACTGACCAGAAAAGTCCACAAAACACTCAAACACCACCAATCAGGCTAGCACACAAAGGGGGGGGCACCTCACTCCGGCCCAGGATCCACAACACCAGTTCCTTACAAGCAGCGGGAGACAGGTGGGGCCCTCCTGGGAGGCAGCAGAATTCCTACCTCCTGCCTCACCAGTTACCTCCACTGCTCAACCACCACCCAGCAACACAAATGCCCTAAGCCCCTGAGGCAGCCATCAGCAACAACAAACAGTTCAATCAGTGCAGGGCGGGACTGTCAAAGATCCAGCATGCCAGTCACTAACAAACCACAAAATCGATAATTCAGTCCTCCAGCTGCTACCGGCAACAACTGCTTCTTTTCTCCTGCTGTGGGTAAGTAACCAAAGCTCTGAAACACTCCTCCTGAACAGTAGAGCCATCAACTGTTACAAAAACTGCAGCACACTTTTTACACAGTGCTTTTTCTCTACCTAAAAATAAAATCCTAAAAACACCTAGTCTACCTCACTATATGAACCCTGCCTACGCTAATCCCCCACTCTAAATCCTAAACTAAAAACCTTCAGGAGTCCAAAAATCACACCTCTTCCCTGAATTAAGCTGTTCTTCATCTAAATCTCAAACACTAACAGAAAGAAACTCCTACCAGTGTTTCCTTTGTTTTCAGCTCAGGCATTAAAGCCAAAGTAGATGGTAGCCCAGCGTGACCATCATCTTGAAAGGAGCTTGGTGTATGTAGATTGCCAAAGGAAACATTTAACAATCACAAAAAATGCCGCCAATGAGTAAGGATTAAATTTGCTCCAGCAACATGGAAATAAACCCAACACCAATTCCTTTGAAGTAATCTGTCAAAAATGAGGCATCTTACGACCATCAGTGAGAATCTCCCAAAATCCCCATGCTTACTGTATGAGCAAGAACAATAAAATAAATGGATCTGTGTTTCTAAAACATTTACACATTTGGGTCTAAGACAATTTCTTTCTTCTAGATTTTTTTGTATTTGAAAAAGTAGGGGAAATTGTACTGAAATAAAACAAAAAGTAAGAGTCATAATTCATACAGTCAACTTGAAAGAAAAAAAAAACAGTATCAATATAGTAAATCCCTTTATCACTCTAAAGCTAAAATAAAGAAAAAAAGAAAGGGACAATAATGGAAATTAAACATAAAGACCCATCCTTAAACCGAATCAGAAACAATATGTATGTAAGCAGCTCATGAGTATGCTTAGTTCATAACCCATTCCATGAGACACCATTTCACAGAAAGAATGGCAGATGGAAAGGTTTTAAAGTTTGTACAATAAATAGATTTCATTTCAGATGTTATTCTGAGGGGCCAATCATTCTGAGTTTGAAAATTCTATTGGAGTGAGACATGGCATTGAATCAGTCAGACATGCCATTTGAAACAGGCAAAAATGGCATTCAATGTATTCACTTCCCACTTATCCCCTTCAGAACTGTAACATCCACTCACTACAGTATCCAAGGAATGAAACATTGTTTCAGACCAAGCAGTGACCAGAATATCTCAAAAACTTTGAATGTAAGAAAAGTAAAAAAACAAATGAATCATCGTTTCTAATGGATCCAAACAACATGGTCTACTACACAAGCATTCATTCAGTTCTTTAAGTTTATGGTTAGCTTTGACATTGAGCAAGAGGAGGGGAATTTTATTATACAAAATACATCGGTAATAGATCACTTTCAAAAACCAAACATTAAACCACAGACATTACTAAGAAATATTCTAAATATAATCATGCTCTTTAAAAATATCTTACAGCATAGAAATATCCCCCATATCTTAATGAAAACTCCCTAAATAACCCAAAACAAAAATTGTTTCCTTCTATAAAGGGTTACAGTTCAAAGTCTCCCATGCTCCATTTCTGCATAACTAAGTAGTTTAAGCCAAGTAACATTTTTTGAAAGTGGTTTAACCTCCCTTTCGGACCCTTTTACACAATCCTGTCTCTAAACAGTTATCAAATCTGATTCATACATGTTCATATTTGAAATATAAGTTGTTTGCAGTTGCTGTAGCATTAACTTACAGATCACCTGCTATATTATCAAAATGTCAGATGTGTGACTATAACAAGCACATTGCTAGTATTGTACTTCCTAAAAGAACATGGAAGGTCACCAAGAACAAAATGTTCATATGATAACCATTCCAGCCAAGCAAGCTTTCATTTCTTAACAAAATATTTCCAAAAGCCTACAGAAAACTTGCATTCAAAAAAATTAATTCTACTGCAGCATCACAATCTGGATATGGACCCATTCTTTCTTACACCACTTTATTTTTGTGATTGTCACACACATGAAGTCTCCTGCAAACAGATAACCATATAATGTCCCACAATTATTTTTCAGATCATTCTTATCCACCAGCTGATCTAACACCAGCTGATATTTTTTGCTTACAAACAATTTTTAAACCCTGGGATCTGTGGACATAACTGCATCAGTATCTCCTCATACAATTGTTTCGTGGGTAGAGCCAATATTTGTTTTTTCATTACATCTCATTTTCTAACCTTCAATACTGACTGTACAATAAACTCTGAAACTTGTAAAGCTTTAGTAAGTTTAATCACTGAATCTTGCCAAACCATAAAAAAAATTCCAACATTCCCTTTACCCATCCCATCACCCTTACCAAATTTGGATTAAATGACAGTTTCAAAGTACCTTTCCAAAATACTGTATGAAAAAAAACACAACTTGGTGAACCATCCCTGAACTTTCTTTCTTTACAAGTAAATATGTCACTTCTCTTTTTATAGGATTCAACCAAATTCCCCATAACATTTGTAAAAATATACTCAGAATCCTGGTCTCCAGATTAATTGTAAAATGAAACTATGCTTCCCCCTTTTGAAGTCCCTATCTGAGGAAAGATATTGATTTAGTTGAGAAAATCCAACGGAGAACTACCAAGCTCATTCCACACCTAAGTAGACTAAAATACATGGATAGACTGGCTGCAACAGGTTTATTTAGACTCGAAGATAGAAGGAAAAGGGGGATTTATTACAGTTATATAAAATACTTAAGGATAAAGAGTCAACATCTATGTGTGGTCTAGTATATACCAATAGAATACCAATGATAAGCAATTACTAATCCCCAAGGCAAACACTAATAAAAGGAAGAATTTTGCTAGATTAAGGGCAGCTGCAGCCAGGAACAGGCTACAAAGGGAGGTGGTGAATTCAGAGATATTTGACACTTTCAAAACTAGACTACATAAACTATTAATAAGGGCATAATTCACCCACATGGTGTGGGGGGCAATCTAGATGGGCTTATAGCCTTCTTTTGTCTAGAGATACCAAGTGAAATACTAACTAATATATAAAAAAATTGGAATCATAAACCACTTAATCAAAAAGACCTTCCTGAGTTTAAAAAATCTCCAGATCATTCAATGATCTACCTTTTTCACAGCCATCTCTATCCACTGTTCCCAGTTTAGTTAGGCCATTTCCCCATAACCAGATTTTACCACTGAATCTTAATTGGCCTTTACCAATCCTATTACTGCCTATGGTATGCTCTGTCTTTGACATGTCTCCCAATTCAAGACCCTGAGTTTTATTTCTATTAAAGCTAGCACCAAAAACTTTTGAAAACTCTCCAAAGATTTGTGCTGCAAGATTTCCACTATCAGCATTAGTCACAAACAAACATACATTATCTGCACAAGCAGACACTTTAAGTGCCCCAACATTAGATGGACTCTGTATACCCTTCAAGCACTCCTCTTCTTGAATCCTTTTTAATATCTGATCTAGTGCAAAATATATAGTAGAGGGTTTAAAAGACAGCCCTGATGTTCACCTATTGTAATATCAATTTTGTTCCCCACTTCCCCCTCCCCAACGCTGTGATTGATGATGATCCATTAAAGATTGCAACCAGGAAACAAATACCTGTATAGAAGGAATGCCATAGAATAATAAAACCTGAAAAAGATACTGATGGTTCACACAATCAAATGTTTTCTTTAGGTCTAATCAAAGTACATAACCTGTAAGCCTATTCTTCTTGGAGTATTCTATTATGTCTCTGATACCATATGTATAGATTCTTATAAATACTATGGGAAGGGATGGAGCACGTTTGGGTTGGATTGATTAGGATAGCTGCAGCCTTATGCTAATCTTGCTTGTAACATCATTAGAATTTTGCAAACTGAATTTAGCAGACAAATTGGCCTCTAATTTTACAGAAGTTTCCTTCCCCTCCATTAAACAAAAAAATTAAGAGACCCCTAATAAATGTGTCTGAGATGTTGTCTCCATCCACCACTGCAAAGAAAACTGTCAAGAGACACTCACTTATTTCTATTGTAAAAGTTTTATAAAACTCATTTGGTAATCCATCCCACCGTGGATATGCATCCTGTAACTTAGGAGGAGGATACTGCAAAAACATGTGAGTATCTGCTGTCACATGACTCAGAACTCTGAAAGTGGAAGCTACATATTGGTCAATCACTTGCTAAATATTTGAGGGATCTGAGACCACCTTCCCCTCTGAAGTTACATAGATACATAGATTTTAACAGCAGATAAGAGCTTTTGGTCCACCTAGTCTGCCCATTTATGTACATAACGGTGCTTCTTCAAGCTTTCCTAGAGCTAAGTTGTCCCCTTCCCCAACCACCAGGATCCCCCGATGCCTATCACATGCATTCTTAAATCCTGTAATCGTTTCTGCCCCCACCACCTCCTCTGGCTGGCTGTTCCATTTGTTCACCATCCTCTGTGTAAAGAAGTACTTCCTCACATTCCCTCTTAACCTCTCTCTCCCTCCAGTTTCATCCCATGTCCCCAAGACCTGAAGCACCATTCTCTTTGAAACATTGTGTTTTCCTGTACCTTGTTTCTCCCTGTGAGGTACTTGTATGTCTCAATTATATACCCCCTCTCCATCCACTCCTCCAGGGAGTACATATTTAAGTTGTTCTGCCTGTCCTCATAGAGTCTGTGATGTGGTATTTGCACCATCTTGGTTGTCCTCCTCTGAACTGTTCCTACCCTGTCCATATCCTTACGTAGGTAAGGTCTCCAGAACTGGACACTGTACTCAAGGTGTGGACTCACTAATGTCCTGTATAGTGGAATTATGACCTCCCTTTTCCTGCTGGTGATACCCCTGCCTATGCAGTTAAGCATCCTATTGGCTTTTCCTGCTGCCTTGTCATGCTGACTCCCTACCTTGAGGTCAACAGTGATTACTTCAACTGGGTAATACTAAAAGGAGTTACTCAAGTTAGATTTTTTCTAAAGAACGGGGCCTTTTGGTTGAAAAAACAAATTGAGCTGGCAAAAGAACTAATACCAGACAGCAGTTATGTTAGGGAAGGAAACCAACTCCTCCTAGTTAATCTTAAAAAAAAAAACAGAATGAAAAGCTTCCAAACTAAAATATTTAACACAACTAAATGTAATCCTGTTAGGGGTGCATTTTGGAGGAGAAAGATTAGCCACACAAAACAACGAGGGCATGATAACTGAAAAAGTTTCCTTGACAATCAGAAGAGCTACTGTAACTGGAAGCTCAGGGGAAACAAACATCAACTCTAAAATAACAAAAACCTTACAGTTTGAATCATAACATTTTGGATCTTTAATTAGCTGATTCAAGCCAAGATGGGAATGGGAAGACATTAATCTGAGTCCTCTGCTGGAGGGCCTGTTTGCATTAGTCACTAATTAAAATGGAATATTGAAACTCAGAGAGTAAATCAATCAGCTGTGGAAATGGTGTGGGGGGGAGCAGTACATGCTGCCAGCTAAAATCTCCCTTCCAGATAGTGTTATGGAAACAGAGTTACTCAAACCACCCATGGTGTCATATTTGACAGGTGAGCATGGAATGGAAGAGTGAACTGATAATGCAACACTACCTCCATGTATATTCCTATCAGATCTAAAAGCTATATTTTGAGAAATTGATGTCTAAGTTGAGAAAGAAGGAATCCAACCAAGTCTCAGCTACAGTAAGGATAACAGAGCAAAGAACATAAAAGGAGAGGGCCTGGATTTGTTTCTATGTCACCCGTTACTAGTAATAATGAGACAAAAAACAATAACATATTAGGAAAAAGGATACTTAGAACCATTATTTTTGACCAACATAGCCACAGGACTATGTGAAAAGGAACCAATGGAACACAATTTGATATCTTTCAAAACAGGATACATTGAATGATCCACAGAGGGAATGTCAGACCAGGGTGGAGGAAAAGAGAAAACATCTTTAAACCCACTCTTCTGAGACTTAGTAGAAAAAGTATGGGATAATGGGGTAAAACCAAAACAAATAATGCAATTATAAAAGAACCACATTTAAAACTAAGGACATGGGGATATAAGTCTCAACTTAAATAGCTACCTAGAATCAAAGGCTAGTAAGTGACTAGAGGAGACAATTAAGAATAGGTGTAGAATGAAAAATAATCAAAAGTAAAAGGGGTTAAACAACTCAAATATTAAAGACTAATAAGTAACTTAGACAACTAGGGAAATAGGAAAATAAAGTGAGAAAGGACCTGCATTCAAAATTCTGTAAGAAGTAAATCACAGCGTGCAAAACAAAATCAAAACATCAAAGAGTAACATTTACAAATGAGCACAGCTAGAATAACAAGCTCAAAAAACAAATGGTCAGTATAAAGGCAAAAGGTGGTTTGATGCCCAAGGACAAAGTAAGCAAGAAAAAAAAAAGCAGCATATTTTTGCCAAATAAAAGTATAGGATAGTACATAAATTGTAGTCCCCCTGGCTCTCACCCAGGGAAATGTCCTAAGAGGCTTTTGTCTAGCAACCCATATACTGCCACTAAGTGGGAAAACAGATTATGCCTGGAGTAGCTGGTGTAGTCAGAAAGATGCAGTATGCATGAACTGTGGAGGAATAGAAACTTACAAAAACTTTTTGATGAATGAGGCAGCCAGTTACTAAACTGTTGATGATGTGAAGCACTTCAAAACCTTCTCCCAAAGTTAAAACATGCAGGGAGCAGCATTCATCAACACAGGGATCCTGCAGGGTCTCTCTCACTGGCCACACAGCAGCTTAGTAGAGAGTAAGTCTAAAGGTGGAGATGAAAAAGTAGAGACAATAGGCACAGGTGAAAGTTGCAGGTAATTGACCAGAATGTACTGTATCCAGATTAAAAAGTCCCAGTACTTCTGCTGAATGAAAGGCATAGTTTTATTGGCAAAGTTTTTCTCGAGTGGTGCTCGAGATTGCAGAAAAGGGGGAGGTGCTGTTGGTGGGGACTTCAATCTGCTGGATGTAAATTAGAACCTCCCAGCTGTGACTTCAGCAAGAAACAGGGCATCCTGGACTCCCTGCAGGGGACATTCCTCAGGCAAATAGTCAGTGAACCCACTTACAATGGAGCAATACTGGACCTAGTACTCACAAATAAGGACAGTGTTGCAAACATCAAGGTAGGAGGCCACCGGGGGAACAGCAATAACTGTACCGGGTGGTTAAATATAAAGACAGCAGTGGAACTGAACCACACAATGTCATGGTTACTGAATTTCAGGAGGTCAGATTTTTAAAGATGGATGAATGCCTCAGGGATAAAATGGTGGGGGGGGGAGTGACCTGGGTGGGTGTGACAGGAAAGAAAAACAAAACTGTGTCAAGCAAGTGAGCAAAAGCAAGAGGAAAAAAGAGACCACTGTGGTTCATGAAAGAGGTGGCAGAAAATGTAATGCCAATGCCCTCTCTTCTCTGCGGCACTGTAGACATAATTCTGTGGTAGGGACTCTGAATTTCTGGAGATCAGTTAGGTGAAGTTCTGTGGCAATGTTTAAATTTCCGTGGGACATTAATAAATAGTACAGAGTGAGTATTACAGTTTTGGGGGACCTAGTAATGATGTCCTGTGAGGAGGACTCCTAACTCCCACCACGTAAATATAAGTTACATAGTTTTCCTTAAATATCCAGTTTTATGCTTTTCAGCAGCTGTTCTGGCTCTAAGTATTTATTTCTATTTAGGGCTTAGTGTCATTGAATACAACATTATAAAATACATAGAGACAGTAAAGCAATCTGGCTGACAGCCCTTGCCAGCTATGCCTTTGATTTTGGTTATACCACACTATAAAGCAAGAGTCAATGCCAGTGACCCACTAATCCAGGATACCCTTGTGCCACCCCTGACAAGACTTCTTTCACCCCTACCAATCCTACATGTTGAACTCCCTGAGTGGCACAAACATGTAAACTGTTCAAACAGCTACTCTATTTCTCTTTACCTCCTTCTCAACCCATCCACACAACACTCACTTAAATATTATTTTTCCCCCTCTAGACCCACAGATCACCACATTCTCACCAGCACAGTCCTCACCCAACTCACCAGCAGGCTCTTATGCTCTGGTCCAACAAGCAGTGAATGAGACTGCTTGCACTTTCCTAAAACACACAACTACAGATGAAAGTGGACTGCCAGCAAGACCACAAAGAAATCTTGGTCTTGCCAGTGGGCTAGTGACACACAGCAGTCACTCTTGAGGTCAGGAAAGAGAATGAGACAGAAGACCAGGAAAGTCAGTAGTGAATCAGGTAAATGGAGTGAGTGGTGGGTGGGAGAAAAAATCTATGCACAGAATAAGTAGATACTGTGCACAGAATAACATCTCACAGTCCAACGCCCCTACGGACAATTATTTCTAAATTTTTTGGAAAAAGTTGCAATATTTCTCAGCATATTCCCATTTTAAAAACACAATAAAACACTCTGGTGTGTAGTTTATTTTAGAAAAATGCACTTCTAGGGGCAGTGAGGCACAAGGTTCACTATACCACTAGATGTGCATTTATCCAAACTAAACTACAACCTGCCATATATTATGGCTTACTTAATGGTTACTGGTAGGCACTCCACTCAACCTGTTGGCAGAAAACACATAGCTGAATAGTAACTCCCCAAAGGGGAGCTTGTAGTAACCTAGCCATGGAGCACCCAAGAACCCCCCCCCCCCGTGAGCACCTATCAGGGCCCCATACACAGTCACAGTTGGGGTGGGAAGTTTTAGGGGGACACAGATTCTCCCTGTTTCTCCACACCCAAAAACTGCCATACATTAAAAATATAAAGGATTAGGCATCTGCAGAATCACTGCAATGATTTCTTTTTTTTTCTGTTTCACACTTTCATTGTCTGGTTTTCCCACATTAAATAAATCTTGTTTGGTTGTCATCTTTCTTACCTTGGTTTCTTCATTTTCTTTCATGTGCATCTCCCTACCCTAGCCAGAAAGCCCTGGTATCTGCAGTGCCTCCTGAGCATGTTCTGTCTTAGAGTAGGCTGAATGATGCCAGGATCACACCCAAACATAGGTTGCTATCATGGAAAGGGAAGCAGTGAAATTTAATTTCACCCGTGAAATTGTGGTGAAATCGCCAATTTCACCAAGAGAAATGTTTCATGTAACTGCAATGAAATTTCACCTGCAATTTTGGCAGTCCACCAGTCCAGCATAGATGGCAAAATTTTGCCTGCAAATGGTGTAATTCCACCAACAGTGGCAAAATTTTGCCGGCTTGGGGGTGAAATTTCGCTCACAACCACGGGTGAAATTTTGCTTTCACTCGGCGAAATATTCCAGTTTTGCACAACACTAATCATGAAACCTTGATGCAGTACTACTGGCTAATCATGGTGGCTCAGTTAGCTTTTTCCACTTTTTTATTTTGCCTTTGTAGCCTCATTGTATATGTTTCTATGTCAGGAAATAATGGCAGCAAAACTGTCTCCTCCACCCTAGACCAAAATGCTGCAATGCTCTCTGCTCTCCTCTCCCCATTCCCTCCAGTTTAGTAAAAGGAAAGCTTTCTCATGCCCCATGCTTTACCAAACTAATGGCAGCAATGCTCTCTCCTCCCCCAATCCACATAATAGCAGCAATGCTGTCTCCTCTCTTCTACCAGATCTAATTGCAGCAATGCTTTATCTTCTACCCCTTTCCCTTAATGGTAGTAATGCAGCCTGCAAACTGCCCCCCCACCCCAGACCTAATGGCAGCAAGATTCACTATCCTCTCCTTTACATAATCCTGCCCCCCATGAACAGTTTTGCATAATCCCAGATTTAAACTCCAGTGTAGCTCACACCCACCCATCATAATCCCACCATCCACCCTAGGGAGGAAAGATAAGGTATTTGCAATGTTTGCCAATTTCAACTCAGAACATTGACACACTAGGGCTGGCCATCAGCCTGGGGAAGTGTATGAGACAGGGCCATCAGTTGCACAGAGCAAAGATTTGCTTAATTCCATCCTGAAATAGTTTTTTAATTACTTTGACTAAAGTATTGAAAGGTCTAGCTATACATGTTGTTTAACAAAAACTTTAAAGTTGCGTTGGTGCTCTATGGGTAAATTAATTTGTCTCTTTGTTGTCCACACATCCTTCATCCACCCTTTCAGTTTGTTCCAGTACCAGTATAATATTGTCCTGAAGTAACATGTAAACATTCAATAATGTAACATTTGTAGAGTCATTGTGATTTTTTCCCTATTTCTCTGTTTTTTCTCTCTTCCATCATTTAGTTTTCACATTGTATATAAATAATCATTAGCTTTGGCTTTTCACACCTTCCTCATTTTAGTTTATTCAGTATATCTGGTATTCTCTCATTCTTTTTCTATCCCAGCAATTTTATTTACTTAGATGTGCCTATGCTTTCTTTTTCTATAAATTCACACTTTTCTACCCAGGCACCAGGACTGAGTGATCAGGTTGTCAAACTCCCAACCCTATCCACAGCTACCTCTTGTACTTAACCCCAAAAGTATTGCAAATTGCCCTCTGCCTCAGCAAGCACCCCCTAACAATCTCAGTCCCACCACCTTCCTAAATAGCCTTGAGAGTGCCACTGAGTGGCCTTGTAGTTTAAATGTGTCATTATCCAGCCAACACTGTACAAAGATCATTTGCCTCTTCCTCCCTCAAAAGTGTTATAAGACATCCTCTTAGACATTACTCTGTCTCCTCATCAAACAAGAAAAACCTGCTCTGTGTATCTTAGCCACAGAATTCACTCCACCTAGAGCCTCATCGAGTCACTCTGTTTTTTTATATTTGCACACTTTTTGGGTACAATACTATAAGATGATCTTTTACCACTTCCTGTTACTGCCGGGCTCAAATGCTGAGTTCATGCCCAGTACAGCTTTGCTGGACCCTGTAAAGTACTACTGGGATGAGAAACAAGTATTCTGGCTCCTTATGAGTGACAGGAAGAGGCAGTGGATCATCAAGCTACCTTTAACCTGAAAAGGGTCCTTGTCACTTACTGTTCCTCCCCCCTCATCCTGACAAGTCAGATCCATTGACTCTCTCACTCTAGCTGTTCCTCATTGCTCCACCTCTACAGGACAAAATGCTTTCTCCCACCATTTCTCAAAGCTTTGGAACTCACTTTCTTCTCCTATCAGACCTCCTCATCCTCATCTTCTATCTCCACAGCCCTACACAATTTTTACTCCCCTAACTATACTTGCTACTATCCCTCCTTTTCTATTCAAGCCCTCCATTTGCACATTATCCTCTATCCACAATCCCTGACTCATCCTTCTTCTAGCACACCTCTCCACCCATCTCCTTGTCTACCTGTCACCTCTTTCTGCTGATCCTGTCCCCCCTGGAGGGTTCTCAGCATCCTGAGGGGGGGTATAGCTTCCGAACTTCTCTCCTGAATTCCCCCCACTTTTCACTGCCTCCTGCCTCCTCTACCCCATCTTCTTTCTACACTCTACAGCTCTACCTTCCCCCCATTACCCCCTTTTCAAATTCCCTTCCTTTCTCAAGTTAGAGAACCTTAGCCAGTAGCCCTTTTCCATACCTCTCCTTCTGTTCATTCCCCCTTCTCTTTTTTACTCCCCCTCCTTCCCCATCCCTCTTCAGCTCTATTTCTGACCAGTCATGTCCCCCCTGCAGGGTTCTCAACATCCTCAGAGGGGTATAGTTCCCCAAATGCCTATTCCTAGCTTGTCTCCTTCTCTCCCCTTTCTCCTTCTCCTCCCCCCACCCCCACTTACGTTTATTAACTGCTTTTTCAAGTTTCTTCCCTTGGCACTTATCAACCCTGAGCTCTGCCTTCAACTCCTAGCACTTAAAAGATGTTCTCCATATCCTGCCTCTCCACCAGTTTTACCTGTTACTTGGCTTCAACAATGTTTGTTCATACATATGGTTGTTATCTCGTTCTTATGCTCTGGATTGTATTTGCTCTTTATTTGTACAACAATGTATGTTATAGCTTTTTTGGATTTATCCATATTTGATTTATATTATGTACCTTCTCCTCCTACTCTTGCAACTCCCAACCCCCAGTGCGCTTCTGGAAATGAGCTGGTAACAGTTAATGTCTTTCCTGGTGAAATATTTTCAAATAAATAAAATAAATATATTAGGGTACCATTATAAAAGATAGGATGACTCAAGGGGGATATCAGGGCTGGGTGGGGAGGGTTTAAGGAGCTGAGACAGTTAAGGATGAATTGTTGTTCTTATTAAGCTATACGTAGGAACAGTAATGGTCAGAAACTTTACCACAGACTGTGTCAGGGAGGCACTGATGCACTTAAAGACAGACAAGGCACCAGGGCATGATGAACTGCACCCTAGGGTCCTGCAAGAACCTGCTCAGGAACTGGCTGAATGCTTGGCACATTTGTTCAGCCACTCTTTTCAAACAGGAGCTGTGCCATGTGACTGGAGAAGTGTCAATGTGGTATCTCTCCACAAGTTAGAGAGCATGGAGGAGGCTGGCAAATATAGACCAGTAAGTCTCACATCAGTATTCTGGAAAGCAATGGAAACATTAATGAAGCAGGACCGAGTGGAATATCTGGAAGGGAATGGTCTCCAGCACATGAAACAGCATGGGTTTGTTGTGGGGAGATCATGCCAGACAGATCTTATTTCATTTTTTGTCTGTGTGGCTAGGGAAGTGGACAGTGGCCACCTAGTGGATCTTCTCTACTTCGACTTTAATAAAGCCTTTGAGTCAGTACCGCACAGATTCCTGCTTAAGAAATTGGATGACCTATGTACTGCAAAAAGCATAGTTACTGTAGGTGGGTGAGCAACTGGCTATAGGACAGATGTCAGAGAGTGGCAGTAAATGGGATGAAGTCAGGGGAGGGAGAGGTCACTAGTGGGGTACCCTAGGGCTCGGTCTCTGGTCTGGTCCTTTTTAACATGTTTAGTGACAATGTCAAAGGCATTCAGAACAAGATTACCCTCTTTGCAGATGACACTAAGCTGGGAGGTAGGGTCAGTAGCATGGAGGCAGTGAAGGACCTGCAGAAAGATCTCCAGAGATTGGAAAGATGGTTCAGTATTTGGCAGCTGAAGTTTAATGCAAAGAAATACATGGTAGTACATCTAGGGAAAGGGAAACCAAGGGCAGAATACTAGCTTAAAGGGGTTCAACTAAGTGTGTCACATAAAGAAAGGGATCCGGGGTTATCATAAGTGACACTTAAAGCAGTCAAGTCAATGTAACAAAGCTTACAGTAAGGCAAATAAAATGCTAGTGTGTGTATAGATAGAGGAATTGACAGTAGGGACAGGGGAGTGATCCTACCACTGTATAGGTCACTGGTAAGGCCTCACTTAGAGTACTGTGTCCAGTTCTAGTGGTCTTACCTGAAGAAGGATAGGGATAGCCTGGAGGTAGTGCAGAGGAGGGTAACTAAGATGGTACAGGGGTTCTCATATGAGGAACAACTAAAGTCACTGAACTTGTACTCCCTGGAGACTAGGCAGGAGAGAGGGGACATGATTGAGACATTCAAGTTTCTGAAAGGCATCAATAAAATGCCCTACTCTGAACTCTTTAACAGGGTCAACAGCTCGACCACAAGAGAATACAGATGGAAGCTTTGGGTAGGTTGCTTCAAGAAGGATCTGAGGAAGCATGACTTCACTGAAAGGGTAATTGAGCCATGGAACAGACTGTCAGCTAAGGTGATGGGTTTAAAGACCATGGCTGCTTTCAAGAGGGGAAGGGATAGGACAATGGCCCACATAAGTGTAGCAGGTACTGGAGGTGGCTTGGAGGCTAGGTCCCAGGAACCATAGAGGGTCTGGGAAACCCACAGGCAGACATGATGGACCTTTGGTCTCCTTCTGCTGTCATTTTCTATGTTTCTATTTTAAAAAGGAATGGGGGCAGTGTGACAAGTTTGGGGTAAGACCCTATCTCATTTGTTATGCTGATCAAATTAAAAGCAAGATTCTGTTCTGTTCTCTCATATTCTATCACTTGTCTATCTCTTGTTTGTTGATTGCACAATCAAATTTTCCTTGTAGTCCCTAGGGATTTGCCACTCCAGTGGTCCCACTAATTCCCACTGTCTTCACTCCTCCACATACTACTTCTATTCTTTCTTTTTCCTTTGCTGTCCTGTGTTTAAATATATATATATATATATATATATATATATAATACATACATATATATATATATATATATATATATATATTTTGTATCTGTATAAACTGGGATCTCTTGGTTTGCAAATATATGTAATTATACTGTTGAAATACTGTAAATGCAGAAAGTTGTGTGGGTTTAATTTAAAAATGGCAATATTCAATTAATGGGGTTAACCTTGAGCTGTATTTTGACCTCCACACAAGCTTGTTCACAGAATTATTGATAGGAAACTATCTCTGTGACAGGCTGTCTTAGTTGGTTGCACCTGTTAAGAAGACTACTGTACTCTTCAGGCTGGTCACAGGAAGGTCAATGAAACAAGTCTATTGCATTTTGTGAAAAACAGGAGAGGAAACTTACAAGAACAGGATGCAGAGATTACTTTATTTATTTATTTATTTAGCTTTTGTTGACCGGGTAAGTGCACTAGACAAATCCTGCCTATTTTCAGGCACGACCCGGGGGAGGGGGATACAGATGAATGCCAACTGACCTTGAACCAGATTAAGCTGTTGGTGGTATTTTTAGTGAATGAGGGAAATTTGGCCAGGACACCGGGGAAATTCCTCTACTCTTTTCGATAAGTGCCATGGGATCTTTAACATCCACCTGAACTACCACCAATCCAGGCAGATGGGACCTCGGTTTAACGTCTCATCCGAAAGATGGCACCTCAGAAGTGCAGCACCCCCTCTCATGCTGCACTACAGTGTCAGTACTGGGATATTAACCCAAGTGCCAGATGTGGGAACTGAACCCACAGCCCTCTGATCTCCCGGCCTCAGAGGCGAGTGTGCTACCTACTGAGCCACTGACACTGTCTTACACATTACACATACTTGTGCCCACCTAATCCCTAACGAACTGCCTCCCTCTGCAGGATAGGATCAAATACCATACCTGCTTCTGGGGCAAGAAAGCACTACTGGTTGTCACACCTCTGGCAATCTGAAACCTCCTGTGTCCTGTCCTAGATCAGTTCCCTACCAGGAACATGTCAATGAATGTCCTTGGTATCCTTTTTCACTGAACCTGCCTAGTCATATACTCATTTCCTGTCAAGGCCCTGCCGTGAATTAACACTCTACTGGAAACCTTCATTAGCCTCCCCAAAAATTAGCCAGTTCAAGGTCAGACTGACAAAGGCCCTTGCACCCCCAGAAACCTGTGTATGCTGTTAATTATTTCCCTTTTCTTTGGCCTCATCCCCAACATCAGACAAACCTCTATGAGTAGCTACCTCCACCACTCTTATCCCCTCCCAACCCTGCTTCTCTTGTGCTTTGACAATGTCACGTAATGTGCTGCTTATCCTGCTTCCATCTGTCATGTATGCTATCTATTGTTTTTACTTGTCTGCTGTAATGTATTGACTCTTGTTTGATGAGGAACCTTTGTAAATGAGCTCCATGGACTCAAAGGTATTGTATCTGATCTGCATAAATAAATACATTGGTAGGCAAAGGTTTCTTATAAAAAGATAGCAATATTTTGTTTGGGTTAGAGAGTGAGATTCAGATTTAAATTAAAAAGAGACTCTCAGATGAAAGACTTCTTTTTGTTTTTTTTATTTTTTTTTGTACTGTATTGTGTTTATGAAGTGCAATCCTGTACAATTTTTTTTTCATTTTATTGCTATTAATAATAATACAATGCTGCTTGTGAATTTTACAACTCCTACTGGTTTGCCTGTTCTTTTCTGTCTAACTTACTAGGGCAGTTTTTGTGTAATTTCTGTGCCCAGCCCAAAATTCTGCAGCTGGTCTTGATTTCTGCTTCAGTTCCCCACATGCCACAGAACCACAGAAAACAGAGGCCTTGGGTAAAGGCCAAAAGAGTAGCATTTAAATGGTATAAGGAGACAGAGAAAGAGGAGGATAGGGAGGCATATCGAGAAACAGAGGGGAAAAGGGAGAGCAGTAAGGAGTGCAAAGGTGTAAACTGGAGACAGAATAGCTCAGGTGGTGATGAAGGGGCAAAATATATTTTTAGCTATATAAGCAAAAGGAGGAAGACCAGGGGTTGGACTGTAAGATTAAAAAGCGAAGAGAAGGACTAAGCAGAGTGGGATCAGGAAAAGGCAGACATCCTGAAAGGTGAAGAGGGGGAGGGGCTACAAAGTAACAAGTGCATTGGAGGGAGGGAGGTGGACACTAGTCTGTTTTTCAGAGAAGAGTGTCATGGAGGGATTTACTAATCTGAAGATGGATGAAACAAGGGGCCAGATGGGTTGTATCCAAAGGTAGTTTGAGGAGCTTGGAGAGTTACTGGCTGCACCTCTGACTGTCCTGTTTAACAGCCCATTGGAACTAGGAGTGGTTCCAGAGGACTGAAGGAGGATAGCTATAGACCCACTTCACAAAGCATCAGCAGAGAAGAGGCTGGCAATTATAAGCCAGTCAGGTTGACATTGGTGGTGGTAAAGTTAATGGAGTCACTGCTGAAGGAATAGATTGTGGAATATCATGAATCCAATGGATTACAAGACCTGAGGCAGCATTGATTCAAGGGGAGGGAGATCATGTCAAACAAATCTGATGAATTACTTTTACTCGATGATCAAGGAATTTGATCAGAGTGCAGTGGTGGACATGGCCTACATAGATTTCAGAAAGGCTTTCAACACCATTCAACATAGGAGGCTTCTAAGGAAGCTGGGTAGCTTAGGAGTAGATGCAAAAGTGTTAGACCAGGTAAGAAAATAGAGGATAGGAGCCAGAGGATGGTAGTAAACAGAGTCCACTCTAAGGAAGGCAGATTGACCAGCAGGGTGCCTCAGGGATCATTTCTGGGACTGGTCCTCTTTAATGTCTCTATAAGTGACACCACAAAGAAGCTGGAAGGGTAGGTTTGCTTCTTTGTGGATGACATCAGATATGCAATGGGGGGGGCACTCTGGGGCAGTGGATAGGATGAGCAGAACAAACACAGAATGGAATTGTGCACACCACAGATGATGCAAAATACTAAATTGTATTCAAAACATCCAGAAGCTAGTAACACCTTATCAGTTCAAAGAGCACTGCCTCTTCATTGGGGGCCCCCGATGAAGAGACAGTGAGTCCCTGATGTCCCAGAGTGTTACTAGCTGTGGGATGTTTTATTTGAATAAAATTTAATACTTAGCATCATCCGTGGTGTATGCTGTTCTGTTATGTGTTTTTTCATACTTTGACTTTGGATGCAGCAGCACACCATAGTCAAACACATGTAGTGCATTGCATCCTGTGTGTGTTTTTGATACTATGACCAGAGAACTGAGAACTAGAGGTGTGGGCAAGGGTATGCTACAGTTGCTGGATTTCAATGCCAGAAAGTGCAAAGTAATGCATAGAAACCCAGGGGCAGACTACAAAATGGGAGAAGTAGTACTCACAACCATCAACAGGAAAGTGACTTGAGGTAAGCATATCAGATGACCTAATGGTGGCCCAGCAGTGTAACAAGACAGTTAGGAGTGCTAGTGGGATACTGGGGTGCATAGGGAGGGGTTGTCACCCAAGAAAGAGGGAGGTGGTTTTGCCTCTGTATAGATCACAAGACCCCACTTAGACTATTGTGTCCCATTCTGGAGACCACATCTTTGGAACGACATAGACAGAGTGGATGTGGTCAAAAGGAGGTTAACTAAAATGGTGCAGGGTTGGCATCAGAAGCCCTATGAGGAGATACATAAGTACCTAAATATGCATACCCTGGAAGAGAGGAAAGAAATGGAGGTATGATAGAGACCATTAAATACCTCACGGGGTAAATAAGGTACAGAAGGGGAGTATTGTTTCAGAAAAAAGGTGTTCAAGACAAGGAGGCAGGATAAGAAGCTGAAGGGGGTAGATTCAGGAGAGAGGCGAGGAAGTACTTCTTCACAGAAAAAGCAGTGGAATCCTGGAACAGTATTCCAGCATAGGTGGTGAGGGCAAAAACAGAGCTGGAATTCAGGAATGCATGGGATAGGCATAAGGAACTTTTATGGAAAGGGAAGGGGTGGGTGACTGGGCCTGAGATCAAGAAGGATCTGCTGTGATAGTAAAGGCAGGGAAAAATAGGAGGGCCAAGAAGGCCTTATCTACTGGCAAATTCTATGTTTCTCTAGGGAGAAAGTTAAATTGATTTTGTCAAGGCAAAACACTATGTAAATAGCTGTGGTGGGATTCATATTCATTTCTCATGGCTGACGACTCTGACTTTAATCACAAAGCCATTTTGTCATTGCATCTGAAGCTGTCACTGTATAACTGGTGATAAAAGATGTATTTTTCTACAAAATGCTGAGATTCAGTATGACTGCTGAGATTCAGTATGACTCAATTGGTCGTGCTCTTGCCTCTAGAGAAAAGATTGTCTGAGCCTCAAGTCTTGCCCCAGGACTTGGGCTTCTTCCCAATGCTGACACTTTAGAGTTGCACGAAAGGAGTGCTGTCCTTTTGCAGATAGCATCTTTTGGATGCGGTGCCATGCTGTACTCTCAATTTCTGGTTCTTGTCCAGGTAAAAATATTACTATTTCAAGGGAGCAAATGAGGAGAGATTAATCTTTAGACTACATTCTTAGTCTCAATAAATCAGGCACTAGTGCAGTTACTGGACTGTGCATTAAATGCTGTTTAAGCAAGAACTCCCAAACAATCAGGAATTTTCAGTGGATTAACATCTGATTGAGAAGTGTTCATTGGGCAAGATCAGGCAGATGGCCATTAACTCCAGGCCAAGCATTACGATCCTGGAAAAGCCCGGTTGTGGTTTAAGGTTAGTATCAGTTGAATTGAATCCCTTTTTTACTTTTTTATTACACTGTTGTTTTTTTTGTATTTGAAGTAATGTTGCCATAATGACAAAGGTGTGTGCAATGCACCCACATGTTTTATAACACACCACTGTAATTAAAAACATTAAACTGTTTACTGATACAAATGGTGCAAACTGGTATAAAAGCAGGCTGTAAATGCAAACTATGCAAACAAATCAAACACGACAGGAACTGTATAACTTTTAACTAAATAAGTGAAAGGAAGTCATTGCTTTGGAAGTCAGACTGAAACACTGACAGCAAACATGGCTTAACATTTGAAAAAAAATGTTGTTTGATGTAAATTACTGTTTTTGATTTCTAAGCTTATGTTCCACTGAATGGTTTTCTGCAAGTGCTTCATTTTGCAGGAGTGGTTTTTGCTGTGTCAGATTTGTAAGCTTGCAACACAGATCTAGAAGGCATGATATGTGGATTGGATTCAGAAAATATGGAGCTCTGTTATTTTGTTTGTTGCTGTAAGGTTTCTGCCACTTAGATTTTAGAGATCATTCATTTTTGTGCTTTTTGTCACACTCATGATCTAAAATCTACGCAACCTTGTTACTGAAAAAGGTGTATTGTTGTACAACACACATGAGAAACTTAAGCTCAGTCTTCATCATTGACCTTGATACCTTTGGCCACTTTGCCTCAAAATCCCTCCTCTCACTCGCTACTGTCACCTCTATCAGTCCCTTACCCTGTCATCCTTGTTGCCTACTTTACTGTGTTTCCCGTCTTTCTAAATTCTGGTTTTCCTCTCTTATTCCCTAGCTTTACTGTCTCCTATCCTATTTACCTCCCTCCAGCTCTACCCTCTGTTCCTCTAACCCTTGCAGTCTTTCTGTTCCTGCCTGTCATACTTACTCTGAACAGTCTGCATTCTCATTCCAGCTGGCATTAATTTTCAACAATTTTCAAACTTCCCTCTGCCTCTTCCACTCTTATCCGCCTTTCATATCCTCTCTTTATTTTCTCTCCCCATCCTGTTCATGCCCTTAATCTATAACTTACTCTTTACCACTTTCTTAACTACTCCTCTTTGCCCTTGACTTACACAACTTGGTACAGTACTTACTTGATATTGCAGTTCTGTGTTGCCTTTTTTTTCGCCTTTTTCTATATTCTACTGTTTATGGCAAACTCTTTCTCCATTATTTAGTTTATTTTTGCCACAGGGCTGCATTGCTGTAAAACATCCTGAATATTTTTCCAGCTAAATGTTTGCATTTTCTTTTATTGATTTTTGTATGTTGGATGTTCTGTATTATGTATGTTCTGTACTGCATTATACAATGGCAAGGAAATTTCCTGGACTGTGATTGGTCAAACTGGGACTGGAGCCGGGATGTTATCCCAGCATAACATCCCGACTGTAGTCCCAGTACAGACGGGACCGCATCAATAATTTAAAAACAAACGCTCCGCAACCTTGTCTACCAGCAGCTTCAGTAACCCGTGTGCTGCTTGAAATCGGCTGTCCCGGCCCAGCTCACCAGTGACACAACATTCAATTTTTCTGCCTAAAACAAAGATAAATGGGCCACCCCCACCACACACAAACAAAATATTATTTAAAAAAATGATAACATGGATTCGAGAGTGCGCAGCGAGTGAACGAGAGTAATGCTATTCAAACTGCCAACACGCGGCTCTCGCTCACACGCTCGCACTTGAACGAATTTGCTGACATAATTTTATTTCATAAAATCTCCTCCCTACCAAGTCCCGGACGTTCATTTAACTCAGCACATCCTCCTGGCACCAGTCAGACAGCGGAAACAGCGCAAACCACACGCGCGGAAAGATCCAAACACAGACACGGAAGCAAGAAACAGCTAAAACCACAAGCTGTGGAAAGATCCAAACACAGACATGGAAGCAATATTAAAAATCATGTTACTGTGGGGAAAAATAACAAACGAGGACGTTACTGTGGGAAGTACAAAACCAGCAGCTTAGTCAGATATAAAAGACATTAACAGCAGCTCCACCCACTGGTCACAACAGTAAAACAGCACTATTTTTAATAAGTACACCTACACATGAAATAAACAGCAAAAATCAACTTTTAAATATAGTTTTTATCTTTTCATTTTTTTACAGTAGCGAATATTGTATAATAGGAATAATGCCTCCAGGGTGGGTGTTATGCTGATAACATCCGCCTTGTTGTCGACGCCGCCGTTGGCCTCGGGCCCAACCACCCAGGGTGGGATGTTATCCCAGCATAACACCCACCCTGTCGGGCATTATTCCTTTATTATTGTACCTTGTTAATTCCACTGTTACCATGTACCCCTTTGTTCCTTCTCTCCAGATCATACCTGGAAATTATCCTTGGCTCAGTGAGCCTTTCACAGTTACCAAATTCCAAATAAATAAATAAATATATACTTTCCCAAATATTAGTCTACAGGTGGAATACAAAAATAAATTGTACTTATATTTTATGCTTGTGCAACATAACAGATTAGAAACTACTATATAAAATCATTCAGCATGATCACATCTTCATTTTCAAGTAGGTGGTCAACTATTCTGGTTGTGAAGATAATCTCTAAGAGTCCTTAGCAAAAGTGGATGTCTTCTTAATTATACTGTACATTTAGTAACCAAGTCAGAAAAAGAAAACATTCCCTTCACACATACAGAAGATCAGCAGCACCCATGGAGTGCCCTGTTCAAAAATATGCAACTGTTTGCACAAGCCACAAAGTGAGTTGCACTGCTTCTCTTGCTGCGCTTAATCCCACTCTTATTATGCATCTATTCAGAGAGTTATTTCAGGGTAGCACTGGGACAAATTTCAATACACAGGAACCACTGACACTTTTGTGCAATGCAAAGGTCATGCAGAGAGAATCAATGCTATGTGAGGGGGTACTTGGATGTAACACATGTGAACCCTCAATGTGGCCTTTATTGTTCATTGTAGCACCCAAATAACAGCCCCCATCTGTTTGGTTTTTTTAGAGGTTATAAAACTGCTGCTTAATGGGAATACATTTTCCTGAAAGTCAGTGCTTTGACCAAAAAAAATCAGTAAAGACTTGCTTTAATATATGTATTTTTTAAGACCAATCCAGTTTGAGTGGTGAGTTTGGTTTCTGGTACCTGGATATCATGGAGTAAAGGGTACTCTTTTGATCTTGCAGTGAAGGGTTGAAGGTTCTGTGTGTAAGGCAACCCTGTTTTGCTTCTTGTACATACATTTTGGTTGTAGCTTCTCAGTAACCTTATAGATCATTTACCAGGCATAGCAGAGTGACTGACTTCAACACAATAATTGAATCAGAGACGCACACTGGGAAAACAGCACACAAAGCCTCAGCATTTCTCAAAGGGAAGCGCTTTGCAGGCCGCACTGACAAGTATAATGGTACATTATCACAGTGAGTTCAAACAGTCCCAGCAAGGTGCCAATACATAGAAAACATTTGTAACATTTAATGATGATGGCCAGTTTCAGATTGTTAAAAAAGGTATCTCAAGCAGGCATCACCATTACTGTCTAAGTGTCCAAACCAATAGTATTTCCATGAAGCATGTCCATTAGTTATTAACCTCTACCAGAAGAGGAATTAAGGTAAATTATGTCATGCAAATAACAGAGACCAACACCAGTATCCCACCCTATGATGCCAGAACATTGGGTGTCTTTATAGAATCTCAAATCCATGGCACTTTCCTTCAAGACCTCTTAATTTATTATGATGACAGGAACAATACTGTAAGCAAATTACATATTAGCAATTGATTTTGTTGTACAGTACCATGAGACTTCAGTCCCAGAGTCTGGGCAGTTGGTTTCAATTCTGTCCTTGTTTGTAGGTTAGGTGTTAGTCATAAGGCCTACTAGTTAGCTAACTGACTGACTCAGACAGAGATATGCTTATGTGGCAAGCAAATTCCATGGTATGGTGACTGTTTGGCTGGTGTGCCAAATGAGTCAAACTGTCTCAGCGTCTGGTGCCCCCCCCAAAAGATCCATACAGACACTGGGCATATCTCTCAATTGTCCCAAATTTTCTGGGACTTCCTGAATTTAGACTCCCTGTCCTGAAGTCCTGACTTAATTGCTTCTATTATGGATTTTTAGAATGCCAGTGTAAGTTAGCAGACCTGTTAACCCTTTAGCTACCAACAGAATTAGAAAGTATAGGAATTCTGGATTGATATATCAGTCAACAACACAGAAAGGGTTAAACTGGCCAAAGCAGACAGAAGCAGTCTGTAGGAGACAGCCCTCCTCCAGCATTCCACAGGCTTATCTGTTTCTCTAATGAGACTGAGACACATGCACAAACACACTCTGCATTCCAATGCAGTATATTTCTGTTCAGTTAAGTCTGGAAATTAACAACACTAGAGCCTTAAAAACCTGGAAAGTAACTTAACACTGAATCCTAAAGAAAATTATTTCTCTAGCAGTGCCATGTTACACTTTAGTTTCAAGTAGGTAAATGAACAGAAATGTCAACAAATAAAAGATGCAAAACATTTGCCTGGGATTTTTTATTGTGCTATTTGGTAGTATACAACTGAATTTGACATTTTAGAAAGTGTAAACTAAAGTGACTTTATATATGTTGTAGTGTACTACATCATGTGATCTATATGTCATGCAATGGCATGGCACCCCGCTGAATTAAATATGGTATCCCTGATTTTGGTCATTTGTCCATGATTTTTGAAGGGTGTGTCCCTGATTTTGGTCCTAGCAGGTTGAGAGGTATGACACTGGGTCTCTTGGTGGCAGACCCTAGAAGTACTGAAGATTGAATCATGTGGGGGCTGCTCCCTCTTCCATAAGGGTGACTGCTTCTCTCATCTTACTCCGTTTGGCACACTGAACATTAGACTAGACTTTTCCAGAAGTGAAGCTCAAGGCTGTTTACATAATTGGCTTCTTACACTTCCTGTTCAAAAGACTAGGCATAGTCAGGAGCCCAACCTTAAAGTGGCCCCACAACATAAGGTGGGTTACATTTGCAACTGCGTACTGTAGTCCTATCAGCTGTGCCAAGATTTTTGGAAGACTAATTCCTGGTACAGTAGCCAATCATGAAGCACATACTGTGTGACTCTAAGCAAGTCGCTTAACCTCCTGAGTGCTCCCAGTTCACCCCTGAAATCAGGCACTAAATTTTCCCAACTCTCCAACCTACTGTCCTGGTACCCCCACCTGTACTCCACCCTTCAAACCACTGCTGACCATCTTGAGGACTATGAGCTGCTTGCCCTGTCTCAAGCTTATTTAAACCAGTTAATGGGTTCTACTGTGGTGTTGTTCTTGCACATCTCTTTTTCTGAAAGATGCTACCCTCTTGGACTTAGTTGATTCCACTGAGGTACTTAAACATTTCTATCTAGTCTCTCCTCGTACAGCTTCTCTTGCAGACCCTGCACCATTTTAGTTGCCCTCCACTGGACTGCCTCCGTCAGTCTATGTCCTTGTGGAGATGGGATCTCCATAACTGGACGCAGTGCTCCAGATGGGGTCTCACCAACTGTCTGTACAGAGGGATAACAACTTCCTGTTTTCTGCTGGTGATACCTCTCCCTATACATACCAGTATCCCCCAGCCCTCCCTACTGCCTTCTCACATTGCTGCTAACCTAAAGGTCATCTGATATGATTACACCCAGTTCCCTTTCCATTTTTTTGTTGTTGTTACTACCTCCCCCCCACTGTGTAATCTTCCCTTGGGTTTTTGTTTCTCAGGTGTGTTATTTTGCACTTCTTTGCATTGAATCCAAGCTGCCATACTTCTGACCCTTCCTACAACCTTGCCAAGTCCCTTCTCATCCTTTCCACACCTCCCTGTGTATCAATCCTCTTACAGGGCTCTGTGTCATCTGCAAAAAGGCATACTTTTCCTTCCAGTCCCTCTGCAATGTCGCTTATACAGACATTAAAAAGGACTGGACCCAGTAGTGAACTCTGTGATACCCCACTAGTAACCCCTCTTTCTTCAGAGTGCACTCCATTTGCAATTACCTTTTGTGTCCTGTTGTCCAGCCAATGTTTTACCCAGGCTGCCAACCTGGGACCCACTTCCAGGCTGGCTAATTTGATTATTCATCTTTTGTGTGGGACTGTGTCAAATGTCTTGCTAAAGTCTAGGTTGGCCATGTCCACAGCCTCTCCCTGGTCTACTACTTTGGTCACCCAGCCAAAGAAATCAATTAGATTCATCTGACATGACCTTCCTGCTGTGACTCCATGCTGCCTTGGGTCCTGTGCCCCACTGGCCTCTAGGTACTCAACAATTCTTTCCTTCAGAAGTGATTCCATCACCTTCCCTATCACAGAGGTCAAACTGACAGGTCTATAGTTTCCTGCCTCTGTCTTGCTCCCACTTTTGTGAAGGGGAATCACATCCTCCTTCCTCCAGTTCTCAGGTACCACATCATCCTTCCATGATTTGTTAAAAAAAGTAGTCAGTGGTGTCACTAGTTCTCCCCTTAATTCTTTTAGAATTCTGGGGTGAATTTCACCAGTCCCCATTGCTTTATCCACCTTCAGTCTTAAGAGTTCTTTCAGAACCCTTTACATGTTTTCATCTATGGAGGCACCCACAGTGGAGACCAGGGAGGATGCTGGGAACTTCCACAAAGGAGACCCACAGAAGGGTGGCATGGACCCCACAGGGGAAGGAAATAACTCCTGGTGGGGAACTCCATTGATGGGGGTAGAACTGGGGGAGGAAGGGGAGAGAGAGCTAAGGTGCCTGCCTGGTGCCATTGCTTGGAGAGACAGGGAGATAATCCTCTGGATCACTGTAGCAGCTGCACAGGGGAGGGAGCTGGATGTCATTGTCCACTTAGGCACAAATGACCTGGCTGAGAAAGGGATCAGAGCAGTCCAGAAAGAGTTTGTGGAGTTGAGAAGGTGCCTTAGACAAGTAACATACATGGTAACCTTCTCAGAGGTGCTGCCTGTCTATAGCATGGATGAGCCTAGGGTGCTCCATACCATGGGATTCAATCAGTGGTTGAAAAACTGGTTCAGAGCTCAGGGATTTGGCTTCATTGGGACTGGGGGTACACTTGGAGTGATGCAGGCCTATACTGGTGTGATGGTCTCCATCTGTCCAGGAGAGGAACCAGGATCCTAGGTGATACATTTAGATGTTTCATTGGCAGGCATTTAAACTAGCCAAGGGGGAGGCACTGGAAAGAAGCAGGGAAATCCTAGCCTCCCACCCCAAAAAAAAATCAGGGTAGTAAGTGAGGTAAACACCAAGATAGAGATGTATATTGGGAGAAGGGCAGGGGTAAATGGAGAAAATGACAAATGCAATAAGGACAGGGATGGGGCCAAAAGGGATATGGCCATCAAGAAATGAAGGGCAATGAGTACCAATGCCCATAGTCTGGGCAAAAAGCTCCCTGAATGGGTGGCCTTGATGGAAGAGGGATGCCTGGATATCGTAGCAGTCACAGAAACATGGTACACAGAGAACCATGACTGTCATGTTAACATACCAGGGTACACAACCTGCAGGAGAGACACAGGGAGGGGAGAAGAGGGGGAGGAGTAGCACTCTATGTAAGGGAAGGGATAAAAGCAATGGAACAAAAGAGTAAGCAGGTAGTAGAGGAGGCACTGTGGGTTACCTTAGAGACTGGAAATGGCACCACAATCCTCACAGGGGTTGTATACAGACCCCTATGTTGGGGAGGAAATGGACAAGGATATGACAGATGGCATCCTTAGGGTGGCAGAGCAAGGGAAGATACTGTTTATGGGGGTCCTGAATATGCCAAATGTTAACTGGAGCACCTTTGCTGCAGCCACATTCAAGAGAAGGGCAATTCTTGATGCCCTACAGGTGGCATGCCTCAGACAGCTAGTTTTGGAACCCACTCATGAGGGAGCAATCTTACACCTTGTACTCTCAAATGGGGACAGTGAGAGGATCTCAGATCTAGAAGTGGGTAGCCATCTGGGAACAACTGACCACAAAACAGTGTGGTTCATGATAAACTCAGCTACAGAGTCAAGCCATACATAAGTGAGGGTACTGGACTTCAGGAGGGCTGATTTTGGCAAGATGGGAGAGTGCCTTAGAAAAGCACTAGCAAACAGGCTAGAAGGAGGGGTGGAGCAACAATGGGGAAACATCAAAACTGCCATCACAGAGGCAACAAGCCTTTGTGTGAAGCAAATAAACAAATCAAAATGAAAAAGGTTCTCAAAAGAGGTGGTGGGGAAGGATGGGAAGAAAAAGATAGCATTTAGGAAGTATAAGGAAACACAAAAGGAGCAGGGCAGAGAACTGTACCAGTTAAGGCAGATGGAAACAGGGAGGAAAGTCAGAATAGCAAAGGCCCAAACTGAGGAAAAGATAGCCAACTCAGTTAAGAAGGGAGATAAAACCTTTTATAGGTACATCAGGGAGTGTAGAAAGACACAGGGAGGTATAGTGAGGCTGAATAGAATGGACGGTGGGTGGGCAGAGAGGGACAGTGAAAAAGCAGGGATACTGAATGAATACTTCTGCTCAGTATTCACAAAAGATGAGAAGGGGGAGGTGCCTAATCCAATTAACAGAAGCACTCTGGATAGGGGGGTCGAACCCAGTCCTTACACAGAAGAAAGGGTTCTGAAAGAACTCCTAAGACTTAAGGTGGATAAAGCAATGGGGCCTGATGGAATTCACCCCAGAATTCTAAAAGAATTAAGGGGAGAACTGGTGACACCACTGACTACCCTTTTTAACAAATCATGGGAGGATGATGTGGTACCTGAGAACTGGAGAAAGGAGGATGTGATTTCCCCTTCACAAAAGTGGGAGCAATACAGAGGTGGGAAACTGCAGACCTGTCAGTTTGACCTTTGTGGTAGGGAAGGTGATGGAATCACTTCTGAAGGAAAGAATTGTTGAGTACCTAGAGGCCAGTGGGGCACAGGACCCAAGGTACCATGAGGTCACAGCGGGAAGGTCATGTCAGACAAATTTAATTGATTCCTTTGACTGGGTGACCAAAGTAGTAGACCAGGGACATGGTCTACCTAGACTTTAGCAAGGCATTTGACACAGTCCCACACAAAAGATTAATAATCAAATTAACCAGCTTGGGAGTGGGCCCCAGGGTGCTAGCCTCGGTAAAGCATTGGCTGGACAACAGCACACAAAAGGTAATTGCAAATGGAGTGCACTCTGAAGAAAGAGAGGTTACTAGTGGGGTACCGCAGGGTTCAGTACTGGGTCCAGTCCTTTTTAATGTCTTTATTAGTGACATTGCAGAGGGACTGGAAGGAAAAGTATGCATCTTTGTAGATGACACAAAGCCCTATAACAGGATTGATACACAAGGAGGCATGGAAAGGATGATAAGGGACTTGGCAAGGTTGGAGGAATGGTCAGAAGTATGGCAGCTTGGATTCAATGCAAAGATGTGCAAAATAATGAACCTGGGAAACAAAAACCCAAGGGAAGATTACACAATGGGGGGAAGTAGTAACAACAACAAAAATGGAAAGGGACCTGGGGCTAATCACATCAGATGACCTTTAGGGTAGCAAGCAATGTGAGAAGGCAGTAGGGATGGCTGGGGGGATACTGGGATGTATAGGAAGAGGTATCACCAGCAGAAAACAGGAAGTTGTTATACCTATGTACAGATAGTTGGTGAGACCCCATCTGGAGTACTGCGTCCAGTTCTGGAGACCCCATCTCTGCAAGGACATAGACTAATGAAGGCAGTCCAGAGGAGGACAACTTAAATGGTGCAGGGTATGCAAGAGAAGCCATATGAGGAGAGACTTAAGTAGCTCAATATGTATATCCTTGAGGAAAGGAGGGAGCGGGGGGACATGATAGAAAATTATAAGTACCTCAGTAGAATGAACAAAGTCCAAGAGGTTAGCATCTTTCAGAAAAAGAGATATGCAAGAACAAGGGCACACAATTTGAAGAAAGTGGGGGGATGGCTCAGGGGCAATGTGAGGAAGTATTTTTCCACAGAGAAGGTGGTGAATACATGGAACAGCCTTCATGAGGAGGTTGTGGGCTCTAAAACTGTTGGAGAACTCAAGAATGCATGGGACAGACATAAGGCAATTCTTGTGGGGGGTAGGAAGAAATAGACTGTTGGTTAACTAGGCTCTGCAGCTTATTCTGTAGGTAGGGAAATGAACAGACTAGGTTGGCCAAGACATCCTTATCTGCCATAAAAGTCTATGTTTCTATGTTTCCAATGGTAGCTGTCCCCACCACTTCCTCAGGCAGCTTGTTCCATGGTTCCACGACCCTCTCAGTGAAGTAAAACTTTCTCTGGTTTCTCCTGAAGATGCCTTTACCAAACTCCAGTCTTCCCTCATAGTGACTGTTGCCCTAGTTCTTAAATCTTCTTTGTTTAAACCTTTTTATTTTTTTGTACCCCTGAGAAACTTTTATACTTAAATCATGTTTCTCAACTCCCACCTGGCTTCAAAAAAATACATCTCCTGGTGCTATAGTTGTTGGTAATAGGTTCTGGTCTGCTGGTTCAGGATCATCTTGGTGACCCTTTGATGTACCCAGTCTAGTCTGTTGATGTCCTTTGTCAGGAGAGGACTCCAGAACTGGGCACAGTACTCCAGATAAGTCCTTACCTAGGATATGTTCAGTAACAGAATAACCTCACTTCTTTTTCTGTCAAAACACCTACCTATATGACATAGCATCCTCTATGCCTTGCTGTATTCTTTACTGCATCAGATGCGTTGCATTGTGAAGTGCTCTGAGGATGTTTGTAGTAGAAATGTATTAATTTAATCTAAATTATATTCTATGTGTTTCTGTTCGAATATGTTCTGTTTTGTTACATTCTTTTCCACTCTGTTTCATTCCTTTCTGTTCTGTTTTCAGTTCTTTTCTCAGATTTGTTTAACAATAGTTAAAATGGTTTTGATATTTTTTATGCATAGATATATTCTCAAATTAATAATAAACAGGATATACAACCATTTAAAACAACAGTGGGTCCAAACAAGAAACACATTTCAAACATGGCATACAAAACCTTATTGCTTCATGACCTAACATTATAGCCTTTGAAAACTGTATTGATTTATACTTAAGGTTGACTATGTATGTTATACTGTTCAATATACTGAATTATACCTCATTTTATAAAGGTCACTTGAAGTCATTAATGGAATTAACCCAAATTGATTTAATGCAGCAAAAGAAAACCAAAATAATTTGACTTAGAACCCTATATAATAGGCTGCCACCTAAGATAAATCTGTTTCATCTAATTACTTTCGAAACAGATAGACTGAAATTAATATATAGTGGTTTTATAGCATTTATAAACTCCTTTCTTTTCCATTCTTATCCATTCTGTTCTGTTCTCATATTTGTGATAATTATTTGAAATAGATTTTCTATTTTTATGCACAAATGTAGTATATTCTTATATTAAAGTTAGCAGGATATATAGCTGCTCAACAATACAGTGTGTCCAAACATGAAACATACTTCAAAAATGGCATACAAAACATTAATGCTTCATGACCTAACATGAAAGTCATTGCAACATGTATTGATTTATACATATGTTGTCCATTCTTGTTATGGCTTTAATTAAATTGTACCTATCTTTAAAATGTCACTTGAAGTAATTAGCACAAATACCCCCAAATTGATTTTATACAGCAAAAGAAAACCAAAATGAAATGACTTAGAACCCCATATAGCTGGCTGCTGCTTGTGATAAATCTTTTTCATTTCATTCTATTTGAAACAGATGGACTTGAATCAATACATAGTGAGAGATGGTGTTTATCAGTATTACATAAAAGCTGAAAAATCTTTAATCAAAAACACATTCATTCTAACAACTGGTAAATACTCCAGTTTAAAAATGACAACTGCTTTATTTCCAACATTACAGTTCTTTTGGAAACATAAAGTATATTTATATGTAGTGGAACTGTAGCCATCTAGTTCTGCCGTTGGTACTTCTCAAATGTTGTTATTATGCCACTGAAAGAAAGAGCAATAATGTCACATTGGACTTCCCAAAATCAACCAACAGATGATGCTTAGATATAAGACTTTATAGGAACTAATGTTAAAAGTTTTGGTCCTAAAAGTAAACTGTTAAGAGTTCTTCTGCATAGACTGATGAGTGCATTAACAAAGGTTCTTCTGTTTCCTGACATGGGTATTGGTCATCTAAATATAGAGTTCTGCATTCTAAAACCACAGGTATATCATAGTGACAGCAGACATGTGTTGCTAGCAATAACACTTGTCTATACTGCTAGAAATTCAAATGATTCTTCATACAGATGGAGTGATACAAAGCTTAAGTGCTGAAACAAGAGGAAAAGGGCATTATTAGCATAAATAAGCCAAAAGGCTCCTTGCAGCAAAGCCTAATGCCTTAATGAAAAAAAAATGGATTCCTAAAGAAGCCTGAATCATTTTCCAATGTGAGTTAATATGACTTGAAATGGCCAATGGCTTTGAGGCCAAAAGCTAACAAAATATTACCTGGTCTAATAAAATAAGGAAAAAAAAAACAAAATGACTATCCACTAAATACACCTCTAGGATTCTAAATGCTTTGATCTTTTGTATAGGAAACTCTCAGTGTTTTATAAGAATAGTAGTTTAGATTTGCTGAATGCCCCATGATGCCTGTTTCTAACCAATAATATTTAAACTGTTAATAGTTGGATTTTGCAGAAGGCGCTTTTGAGTTTTAAGTTTTAATGTAGCAGATATGTTTTCCCTTCTGACCACATAGGAAAAAGTTAATGGTTGTCAAAATTAGATGATATGCTTCTAAATTCTAGGTATTAGCCATCCAAAGAACTGATTCCTCTAATTGTATTCAGTTTTAATAGGACAGATTAAATAGTACCAGAACTGCTATATAAAATAAAACATCAAAGCAAATTATAATGCACAGAGCTTGAGAATAAATGTCTTCTACTACATGAATAGGGATTTTTTTGTACTGAAGTATTTTTTTTTCTGTTTTGCATAAATAAATGCCCATATTGGATTTGATTTATTTATTTAAAATCTGATAAATCCATGAGCAGAAATGCCCATTTTCATGCGCAACCAGATATAACAGAAAATGCTGATTTAAATACATAACAAGTAAACAAACATACAAGATATAATATATGGGCCCAGATATTCAAAGCAGTTGCACATGGCGCAACTGAGTTGCATTGGCTCAAGTGCAGAATTACGCTGAGGAGCCATATTCAGTGGGAGCCAGTGCACAGCGCAAAATTCATTACGCCAATGTGCAACTATAATGTATGTGGTGCAAGTGCAGGGGGCATTCTCATGATTATCTAGCGCAATGGCATATTCAACCGTGAAACCATGGCACAAGAGTGGAGCAAAACAAAGTTGCACAGAGGAAACTTGTTCCTATAAATACAGGGCGCAAACACACAGACAGCTGTTGTGCCAGGGGAGAGAGAGAGAGATGGAGAGAGACAGACAGAGAGACAGACAGACAGACAGACAGAAGTGCACACACAGAGGGAGAGGGACAGAGGTGGAGTGGGAGAGGGAGAGAGGGACAGAGAGAAAGAGAGACACACACAGACACACAACCAGTGCACCAGGGTGACACACAGCCAGCAGCCTGCCACCCAGGGGGACAGTGGACAGCAAGGACCATGAACAGTGCACCCTTCTTGATGGAGGCAGTAATGAGGGGTGTGAGGGGCCAGGAGGAACAGCAATGTGGCCAAGGAAAGACCCATCAGCAGCAAGCCTGGCACAGGTGGTACCATGCCCACATCACCTTTTAGAACTACAATGACACTGAGATCGTGGGCTGGTACTGCCTAAATAGGGCCATTCTGAGGCAGTTCTGTGAGCTGTGCAGTGAGGAAATGCAGGCACCCACCAGACAGAGTCATTCCATGTCCATGGAGATGAAGGTGACTGCCATCATGTTGTTGCTCAGCACGGGCACCTTCCAAAGACCGACAGGGGACACCACAGGCATCACCCAGTCAGCCACATTCCTCCTCCTCACAGATTTCATCAATGCTCTGTTGGGTGGCATGCATTACTGGCATGACTGGGGCCATTGACTGCACCCATGTGGGCATCTACATGCCACATGGCCCTGAAAGTGTTGCATACATCAACAGGAAGGTGAGTCTGGGTATCAACTGCCAGGTGGTGTGCGATGCCAGGGGGTGCATCGCCAATGTCTGCACCACACACCCTGGGAGTGCACATGACATGTTCATCTGACACAGCTCTGCGCTGTGCCACAGGTTTGAACATGGGGACATCCCCATGGGCCACCTAGTGGGTGAGTATGGCACGGCCAAGGGGCGATGGGCAGAGCAAACCTGGGGATGGTGGAGGGAGGGTTATGCATGGTGGTGTGGGTGCCAGTGACAGACAAGGGGCACAGCACAGAATAGAAGAGGGCTAACCATGTCATTATCCACATAGATGACAGTGCATACCCACTGAGGCCCTGGCTGTTCACCCCCTACCAGCGCCCGTCGTCCCCAGCAGAAGAACGGTACAATGAGGCACACGCCAGCATGCACAACATCATCCAGCATTTCTTTGGCATGCTGAAGGCATGGTTCCATTGTCTAGACAGGTCAGGTGGTGCCATACAGTACAGCCCCTCGAAAGCCTGTGGCCTATTCCTGGCCTGCTGTATACTGCACAACATGGCCACTGACCGTGGGATAGCTGTCGAGGCTGATGAGGGTGACAGTAGTGGGGACGATGGACGCAATGGGCTGGAGGATGGTGGACAACCACCTTCCTGGGTGGATGGACCCCTAACTGCTCCAGCAGGTGCGACACCACTGGGACAACATCATACAGGAGCACTATGGTGTACATAGGTATATGGTGTGGTACACATGCATGGGGCAACACAAACAAGTA
Source organism: Neoceratodus forsteri (assembly GCA_016271365.2). Taxonomy (NCBI): domain Eukaryota; kingdom Metazoa; phylum Chordata; order Ceratodontiformes; family Ceratodontidae; genus Neoceratodus; species Neoceratodus forsteri. The sequence goes on along the minus strand of CM028137.1, from coordinate 439,787,011 downwards.
CAGCACACACAGTCACACACAGTCACACACAGACACACACAGACACACACAGACACACACAGACACACACTCACAAACACACATGTGGACCCACCCACTCAGGAATTTTATGTGGTGTAGCTCAGATGCAGTGCACCAGTGCACAGGTGCAACTGGTGCAAGACTGCCTTCATCACACCCACACCACGTGGTCCAGTGGCTGGGGAAGCACACACACAGGCAGTGTGTGGTGTGACACACAGGTGCTACACCAGTGGTAGGCACACACACACTGCCCATGTGCACACAGGGCAGCAGCTGCAGACTACGGTCAGGGGAGACCCACAGAACAAGGCTGTTGCATGGTACCATGGCCACCACGGTCAAGTGGGTGGCTGTACCAGGGCCAATCAACAGCCACAGGCTGCACATCAGCCAGAAGGGTGCAACAGCCCCACAGGGTTGGAACTGCGGGACCATGACCGTGTCCTTGCAGGGGTGTGTGGTGCCCAAACAAGCCAGCCCCATGCATGCCTGGGATGCCTACAACAGAGCCTGGCATCAACTATGTTGGGGCCGCCTGACACCGGGTTCATGGGGTGGAAAGCTCATGGCAGGGGGTCACCTGTGCACAGCCTTGCCCAGTGGCAGCCAGTAACACAAAGCCATCCATGATCACACTGGCAATGCAATCCAAAGATGTAGTCATGGCATCCTGCATGTATTGCATCCCCACCAGGATCTGCACAGTGCCCCATTCATGCCACTCAGCTAACTGGCCCACCTCTGCATGCAGTGCACGCAACCCAGTGGCAAGCAGCACCTGTTGCTGAGTGGACTCCTGCAGCTGCTGGGTGTGCACAGCCAGACGGTTGACATCCTGGGGCTTCCGGGTGGGATGCCGATCCTCTTGTGGAGACCGGGCATGCAGCACAGCCCTCCTCTCTGCTGGACGCTGCACAGTGGGGGCTGCAGGGGGAATGAGCACAGCAGGTGCAACCGAGGTGGACCCTGTGTCCGGCTGCCAAGTGGCACCTGCAGCTTGCTGCCATCACCTGTCCAGCTGCTGTATGCTGCCCTGCATCTGCGTGGCTGCACCACCACCACCAAAGGGCATAGCCAAGGCAGTGCACACCACTGCACTCTCAGTGGTGGCAGACAGCTTTTCTGCCACTGGCAGAGCACTGGGTGTGGTGCCTGTGTCGGGTGCCAACAGGGGTGACACACCCACAATGTCACCCATGCTGTCCAGGAGCTGAGAGTAGTCCTCATCAGTCAGACCCCACTATGATCTGTGCCTCCACACACAAGACACCAAGGCTGGTATCCTGCAGGATCACATCCAGGGCTTTGTCTGACCCCAGGTCCAGGACATCTGCCTGCACCGTAGTGCCGAGTTGCAACCTGTCAGGACCCCGGATGCTAGTGGATGTGGACGGCTGGTCCTCCGGGGCTGTACCAGCATCCATGGTTGCTGCCGCTGCCAGTGTCCCATCATCTGCATGGAGGCATGCTGGTGCTGCAAGAGACAGATGGCATGTCAGTGATGCAATGCCCACATGTGCCCCCCCGTACACTTCTGCATGGTGCAGTGCATGGGGGCTGCCACCAACTCCTCCTGTGGTGTAAGTGTGAGTGCATCCACAGGCCCTCCTCTTGTGGCAGTACGGGACACCTGGATGGCTGCCACCTTCTCCTTAATCTGTCACCTGTCTGTTCTCACCTTCTTTCAGCACTCCTGCACTGACCTCTGGTGGCTGCCATGCTGGTTCACAGAGGTTGCCACATCCTCTAATGCACCAACCCTGGCCTGTGGTGTGCCCATTGCACCACTCAACAGGGGCTCCCTGTCCATGTAGGCCTCCAACAGGTCATCAGTCTCGGGCTTTGTGATGTTGGGCATGTGCCTCTGTGCACACCTCCCTCTCCTCACCCTCCTTATGTGCCTACATGTTGCTGCCCATGGACATGGCAGTACAGTGTGTCAGTGGCAGCATCTCCCTGGTCCGTCCCAACCTGCAGTGCTGTCTGCTCCCAATGAGTTGCAATGGCATGCACAACTTACATATCAAAGTTGCAATACCGGTCCATGGCCTGTGCTGTTCTGTGGTGCTTATAAGGTGCAACACATGCAAATGAAGGTTGGGCGCAACAGTAATTACATGCTAATGCACCCACTGTGCCATGCATTGGCTGATGAGCTCATTTCCATGTGGTGTCTGAATATCGAGATATTGCGCCCTGCGCAATGAGATTGCACTGGAGTATGTCCCGGTGGCACAATGCGCATGCATGCATGGTGTTCAGGCCTGCAGTGCATGTGTATCATGGTGTCAATCACGCATTATGTGCAGACAGCGTGATGTAGTGGCATTGCGCATGCTGTGCATGGCCAGCTACATGCATGGTTGCTCATGGGATACTGTGCCCTATTGCGCACTTGCGCACTGCACAATGGCAGGTGACCCTGACTCCTGGGTCAGACCTCTGACCCTGTGACCCCACTTAGCCATGCCCACTCTGCACATCTCCAGCAGTGAGTGATGGGAAGTCACTGTGCATGCTCCTGTGCATCGCACATCAGGCACATGTTGTGGACACGTGCACCTCCCCCCACCATTTACGATGCCAAACTCACTATAGTGAACATGGTGCAGGGAAGAGGCAGACGTGCCCCTAACTGGACACAGGTTGAGTTGGCCAACTTAGTGGCCTGTGTAGAGCTCCACACCCCCCAACTCTTTGGCCAGGTGCCCCTGCAGCAGGCCAGAGAACTGTGTAGCAGGGGATTGCTGCCAGCCTAGAGTGACAGACTGGGGTGGCCAGGACTGGGGAGCAATTCTGGCACTGCTATGGTGACCTTATGTGGCAGAACCCAGAGAGGCTGAGGAGAGTGAGGAGGCTTCAGGCATGTGCCAGGCATGCGGCTGTGCCACAGCCAGGTAAGTCATCCCATGTTGCATGTCTGCCCTGGTGCTGTACTGTGATATTGGCTTGGCTGACTATCATGCCCTGCAGAGGAGTACACTGTCATCGTGCACATCATGGAGTGGCATTGCCAATTTCCACTTGTGTTGTGATGTAGCCATGCATGTGTGCAGGACATGTCAGGCAGGGGCACACCCTGTGCATAGGGGTCAGGGGGGCAGCTGCTGTTGTCAGTTACTGATGTGCACCTGTCTTCTTTCCATTCCCAGGACTGGAGGACCAATGACAGGCCAGGACAGCAGCAGCACAGCAGGGAACAGTTTGCTATGATGACACTGGACCAGTACAAGTAGGGCCTCAGGGGGTAGGTAAGGACTGTCATGGTCCTTTGCACTGTACGTGGGGGGTGGCTGGGGAAGTGGGTGTGGGCATGGCTGCCTGTGCCATGTGCTGTGGAAGTTGTGTGTGTTGCACTGTGCATGGTGCATGCCACTGTGGCATGTCCTTTGGACATGTGTGCCGGCTGTTGGTGAGGTGGCATGCACCTGGCTGCCACTGTTGTTGCTGTGGTGCTGCTGGTGCACTGTGCCATGTGACTGTCATTGTGCAGTCATGTGGCCATTGTGCAGCAGGGACCACCTCTGTGCAATGTCGTTGTGCACCAAGATGCTGGCTGGTACTGGCCCACCCCCCCTGCAGGTGGCCATTATGGGTCCTCCAGTAGTGTGTGTTTCCACTGCCCATTGTGCACTCTGGGTGGGCATGGTTCCTTAGGACATTGTACTGATCACCTGTCCTGTCCCTTGTTATAGGTATCCAGCAGTGAAGACTGCCAAGCGCAATGCTGAGATGACTGATTTACCAGACACTGCTTGAGGCTTTATCAACCCTGGAGGTGGTGGTGCAGATCAGGAGGATGTTGCAGGCTGAGAGGAGGAAGCATCAGCTCACCAGGGTGGCCAGATGGGGCAGCCATTAGTTTTGCCCCTGTTTTCGCCTGTTTACCCTGATGTACCTTCCCCTACATTCCCCCCTCCTACTGTATAGTCCCTGTTCCCTATCCCCTGTCCCCTTCCCTCGCTGTACCTGACCTTTCCCAGCCCCCAGTTTTATGTAAATAGTTTGCTTCAAAATACATTTTTCTGACTTACCTGCCTGTGTCTGTGTCTGCTTTGCAGGTGGCGTGAGGAGCCATGCTGTAGTGGCCCAGTGTCTATCCATGTGGAGTGCATGAGAAGGGGTGCATGTTGTACTTCTGTGGTTCACTGCTGTGTGCTGTGGTGTGTCCCACTGTGGTGGTGTCATCCCCTGGGTTGGTGGCTGTGCCTTGGGGTGCCCATGGGGCAGCTGTCTGGGGTATGTGGCGGATGTATGTTTGGTGGTATCACACAACCTTGGTCATTGGTCAGCTACTGTCCACACGCTGTGTTGGGGTCCCTGCTTGGCATTGTGCAGCCTGGCTCATGTGGTCTCCCAGACTACCTGCCACCCAGCACATTCAGTGCCTACTGTGTGGGCTTTCTGTGTGCCTGTGTGGCATGTGTGTGCTTGGTTGCATGGTCCTGGGTGTGGCCTGCTATAGTCTGAGAGGGGAAGCACGGCCAGCGGCCTGCGGGGGGGGGGCTCTCTTGGTGGCCCTCCTTTGGTTGTTGGCACTGCCTGTCGCCTGCTATCTGTGCCACTGTTGTGTTCTGTGGTCAAGTGTCTGGGTGCCTGTGTGTGCTGTGTTGTGCCTTGCTGGTGGAGGCCTCCTGTGGCCTATCACTGTGCTTCCATGGTTCTGTCCCTGGGTCTGTTCTCTGTGCCATGTCCCCCTTTGTTGCTCTGTTGCTCTGCTCCCACAGTTGCCCTGGAGCATCTTTGTTTGTGCCATGGCACAACTCTGTTTGCACCATGGCACAATTCTGTTTATGCCATGGCAATGCTCTGCCATATTCAGCTGGGTTGTGCTGGTGCAGTTCAGCCTGCGCAACCTCTGAATATGACTCCTGTTGCACCATGGTGCATCGGATTTGTGCTGTACCAGACATGTGCCAGCCTTTGGCTCATTTCTGAATAAACAGGTCCTAATAAATAAATAACACCAAAACATGGATTTTAAGCAGGACAATAAGTCTAGCACAATTACAGCATTCTGATGTCATCATATGTTTTTAAGTCAAGCTTTAACATTAAAAATGCCTGAAGTCTCCATTATTAGTTTCAAAGGCAGAGTACTGTAAAAGTAGAGCAACTGAAATAATAATGATCTCTGACCTAATGTACTTCTAACAGTGGTACAGTAAACCAGCAGTGCAAGGACTGCTGAAAGTTTTTCCATTATGCACTACATGGCTAAACATAAAATTGTGGACTTAATTGTTTTATGCTCTTTTGTGTTTACTATGCTCCATTTGATATATCTATCTATCTATCTATCTATCTATCTATCTATCTATCTATCTATCTATCTATCTATCTGTCTATATCTATATCTATATCTATATCTATATCTATATCTATAATTTTTAAGAAAAGAAAAGATGTGCATCTTTTAATACATCACAGATCACTGCATGGATGTGTTATAGCCATAAATGTCTCATTATCAGTGGTGCAAACATGCATACACCATGGGCAGTCAAGTTACCTGATGAGCTTTTTGTGAGTACATTCCAATGTGCATGCACTGGACATCACCTTCAGAAGCATATTCAAATATAGCAATCCTGGTAGAGGTCTATGACAAGCTCCAAGCCAAACAGATTAGTGATGATACATCAGAGTACCTGCTGCCCCCCAAAAAGGTACCTTCTTCAGTTATACAGAACTGGTGATTGGGCTGTGTAACTGCTTAGGGCATTTGTGTGTGATGCATATAGAATGCACTGTTGCTTTAAAATAACTTTGTGACGAATGTGTGTAAGTCAAAATAGAACAAGGATGAAAAAGTGTACAGGTCCTCTGGGACATTCTTTAAGGCAATTTTTCTAGCAAAAGTGCCACAATTAATTGTGTACCTTTTCTTTCTAAAGAAGGTACCTGTAGTGTACAGTAAATTACACAATAGTGTGCCTGAGCTGGTACCTGAGAGGCACATATTGCAATTTAATTGTACAGAACTCTAACTCTGGACAACCCAAACTCCTCAGCTGCAAAATAAAATAATATGCCATAATCAAGAAGGGTGGGGGGGGGGATTAAGGAAAGCAATTGCCTAGAAAAAGGTAGTGAAAAATAAGTTCAGCCTGTAAAGCGAATGCACCCAGTCTTTGATGAATCGTTTTCACCATAAAAGAAATATAAGATTTACAGTAAATAAAAATGTACTATCCATGGTTAAACCCAACTATGTGAATTCTGTTACTTGTTCTACACCAAAACCTAGCAAAGTTTTTAATCCTGTTTAAGTAGAAGAGGATAATTTTTTCCTAGAATTATGAAAAATCTTTTTTTTTTTGCATTCAGTACCAATTTCTATGCCAGGAACCATTTTTGAACAGCATCAAAGTCATGTTGTAAGGTTTCTCTCAGGTCCTGTAAATTGTCCCCAATTGTAAAAATCTATGTCATCTGCATATAGCATTATGTTAGTTTTCTTACAAATGTTCAAAAGTGAATTTAAATAGAAAAGGAACAGAAGGGGTCCCAAAATTGAACTTTTGGGTACCCTCATAGAAAGGGGGGGTGAGGGGGAGAAAGGCAAAGTGTTAGAAATGTTTGTTTTCTGAGAATGATCAAGTATATAGTTGTGACACCAACCCAGCACTTTACCTAAATATCCAAAATCACCTAATGCCTTAATAAGGAGTTGCTGTTTGACTAAGTTGAAGGCCTGTATGAAATCCATCAAGATAGCCATGTGATAAATGCCCTTTTCAAGGGCCTTGTGAACTGACTGTATGAATCCCACCAATGCTGTCATTGTACTATACTAAGGGTGGAAAGTATGCCGGGCTAGGCTCACAACTTCATATTTGGTAAAATAATCAAAAAATTGGTCAAACACAATATATTTCAATACTTTTACTAAAAGAGCCAAGAGGAAGAGTGATTTATAATTTTTGTATTAGTTGGATCACTGCCTTGAACACAGGAACTCTGTAGCTTTTTCCCACAGTTTTGGAAAGTGACCCAAACAGAGAAAAAATGTTGATAAGGGAGAACAATACATTCACTGCCTAAAGTCCACATTATCAAATCCCACCGTGGGTTTGGGACTCAGTTATGTAAGGTATCTGCAAACATCCATCAGAGTTAATACTTTTAAATAAAATTTTGGGTTTGAAACAAATAAAGGTGCAAAAGTATCTGCCTGATAGTCATGTCCATCACTTGGAATGTACTTAGGCAAATTTGAGAAAGAAGAGTCAAATTCTGCAGGAAAAGGATACAAATAATTGCAATGCCTGAAGATGAAATGTTCTTTAGCTAAAGGAAACAACAGCCCTGCCTCTTGCCCCTTCTTGTCCTCTCTAAAAATATTATAACCTTTCAAGCTACTCTGACAGTTGGAAACCTTATCCAAAAGCCATGTCTCTGAGAGGGCAACAAAACCAAAATTATTGCTTTTGACACAATCTCAGTTATTCCATTTTGCTAGTATGCTCTGTATGTTCAGATGAACAAAGCTAAAACAATTTCTAGTCAAATGAGCTTCCAGCTGCTCAAAATCACCAGGTCCTGGCTTAGGATGAATGGATCCAGATGAGAGTACTGTAATAATAACATGATTAAAAGGTGTTTGAGTTGTGACAAACAGGCCTCATGAACGTTGCCTCTATTGAAAGAATGGACAGCTAGTCGCTTAGTGACATATTGTAGTGCTGTTAGAACAAAGCATTCCAAATAGCCCTCCTTACAAACAGTAACTTATTTCAATAAGCAACATTACCAAAAGTGTAAATAGAATCAACACATTAAACAGAGGCTGTAGCCCTGATCTGTCCAAAAAAAAAATGATAGACACAGACCAAAAACAAATGAATGCATAAGGATGCAAAACAGAAATAGAAAGGAAAATACAATTTCAAAATAACAAGCCTGTATTCTCACAAGACATTCATTACAGTACTTGTGTGCAATACAATGCCATAGCTATTATAAAAACAAGGACATCATTATAGTTGGAAAGAGACAGTGCATCAAGATTCTCTGTAGAACGAGGGATGACACAGCAGACCATATTAACTCCTGTTTCTCTTCTTCAATTAGTGGGCAGCAGATTATAATTATCAAACAGAATCCAACTGACCTCAGTTTAATACATCCTTAATTTAAGTATAGCAGTAATTCATTTGTAGATTTAATCACACTTTTTCCTGACCACTGGGTTATATTTAGTGGTTCTTTACTAAGCCATTTAAGTTTTATAATTTTACTCTTTGCTGTACAAAGTATTTGAAATTGGTACAGTATTTTGATAATTTGACATCAATTTCAACTGGAGAAAGCCCATGGTAATGCTACAGTAAGAATGAGTTTGGGATCTGGAAAACTAATATTTCAGAGGTTGTCTCATGAAGTCTATGCAGTAAGTTTAGGGTTTTTGAATGTCTCAGAAATATGATCGTAAGTTTTCTTGTCTTTATATTGTTATGTGAGGTCCCTACTCCCTAACTGGCATCCGACTGTACACCTTAGACAAACCTTATGTTACGTATACATATGCTATGCTAACATATAGGGCACAGACACCTACCATTCAAGAGTAAGTGTCAGGGTATATAATTATTGTAATACATATTACTTTCACTATGCATGGAAACTGCACATAGTAAGCCAAGACATTCATGTCTTTGTCATCTTCTGATATTACGTAGTCTGCACTGCCATCTTTTGGATTTATGTATAACTACACTACATCCTGTGTTTTTCATGTACCATGTATACTCTTATTGTTCTAAGAGATAGTTGACTTACTGAATATTGTATAATGTTATCTACACTGTGGAGCCACCTCACTTTTAACCAATAGGGCTTACTGGATTTAATTAAGAATGTTTCTTTCTCCTGGTAACCATAGTGATTATCATAGTATATAATGTAACGTATTACATTTTCCCCTCAGAGACCTTCTTCACTCCTTGGGGTATTGGAGAATGCTAAGCTCTGGCTCCCAGTGTCTTATGGTAAGAACTGCTTAGGGAAACTGTGATATCCTTTTGCAGTAATAAACACATTTATTACTGACAAAGAACCTTTGTGTGCAAGCACTGAGGCAATGGTTATCCCAAAGGGCATTTGGCTGGGAAGCCAAGTTTCAAAGAAATACAAACTCACACATGCCCCCACAATGCAAAGCATCATGGGCTGCATATGCAAATCACCACAGAATATTATACTGGTTAAACTTTAAGCAGAAATGCATGGTGCCAAAAAGCCTCTCACACAGTTTGCAAAGGGTGCCAACAGAAAACACAGACATGTGTTTTGTCCTACCAGGACTCATCAGTATGCCTCATCTGTTTGACTCCCCAGTGGAATGAACCAGCTACCCTAAGATGGTCTATCTGGGTTATGTTGTGCATAGCAGACAAAGGCAGAAGCCCGGCCTGGAAGAAGATCCAAGGCCTACAAGATTTGCCACTTCCCACCAGTGTGGCAACACTCAGATGTTTCCTGGGAATGGTTAATTATTCCATGGACTTCGTTTGTGACTTTGCCCAGAAGGCCGCCCCTCTATATGAGCTTCTGAGAAAGGATGTTCCCTGGACTTGGGGTCCCATACACACTCAGGATGTGATGTCACTGAAGCAGACCTTGGCCTCTGCTCCAGCCTTAGTGAACCCACATCCAGCATTGCCTTTCCATCTGGAATCAGCCACCTCAGACATTGCCATGTCTGTAGTCCTTGCTCAGAAAGTTAATGGTACTTTGATACCTGTTGCATATGCATCCCAAATGTTGTCACCCATGGAAAAGATGTACAGCCTTTGTGAAAGGAAGCTTCTGTCCACCTACTGGATGGTCAAACATTTCCTGTATATCATTGGTTGGTCACCTATCATTATCAACACCAGCTACACCCCTACAACCTTTTTGCTATCAGACAGAGTGAAGGATAAATCAGTATCCAACACCAGACTGAATCACTGGTCACTTCTTCTCCAGGATCATGACATATAGGCCCACCCTGCCAAAATGCCTTCCATTCTGGCCCATGGGTTCCTTTACTAAGGAGAGCCACATGACTGTACACTGCAACTGTCTGACCTGCCAGACCCAGACCAATTTCTCCCCACTATTCCCCAGGCCCTTAAAGATACTTCCTTGTGTCATGTCTTTATAGATGGCTCGGCCTCATATCACCAAGGAGAGCAGGTAGCTTGACTTGGGGAGCTCATCGTGTATCCCAATGGCATTGCAGTGGGGCATCATCACAGCACACAAAATTGGCAACTGTGGCCTGTGCCCTCAAGTTCATACAACATTGTACCAAGGACACCATCATTTTTGCAGACTCAGAATGGGTCTGCTGCTCCCTTAGTGAATTTCTACCACTCTGGCAGAAGAACTCCTTTGCATCTTCTGATGGCACCCCAGTGAAATACAAAGCATTTGTGATTTATATTCAAGAATTGGACCAACTCTTCCAGCACAAACTCTTCATCCACAAGGTTAAAGCACACTCTAAATCAGACCCCTAGCATTCCTTCACCAACAAAGCAGATACTCTTGCAAAAGAGGGTGCTCAAGAGGGGGACACATGGATCGTGGATCACCCAGATGCCCTAGCAGCTGTCAGAAAGAAACCAGAACCATTTGATCCATTAGACCTGTCCACTGCACAACATGAAGACCCCCAAATCAAAGAGGTGTTCTGGCTCCTTGACAAAGGAACTGAACAAGACTTATCTACCCGTAGTCCATACAAGAGACATACGAGTAGGTTACATTTGTCACCAGATGACAAATTAATCTGGTATCAACCAGAAGACCTGTCCTATCAATTATTGGTGGTCCCTCAAGCACTGAGATCTGAATTTCTCCACCAGGTGCACCCCTACTGGTGGACATCAGGGAGTTGAAAATACACTCCAGAGACTCAAAACTGTTGGATGGTGGTCTGGCATCCCCAGAGATGTTAGACATGATATTGATAATTGTCTGATCTGTGCACAAAATAACCCAATACCAACCAAACATAATGCCAAGTTACTGCCACAGAGACATTCTGGCCCTTGGCATGCCATACAGATCGACTTCATTGGTCCATTGACCAATACCAGCAGGAACAACAAGTATGCAAATGCAGTTACTGACCTCTTCTCTAAATCAGTTGAAACTTTTCCCACAAAGACCTGCACCACAAAAGCTACTACAAAAATCCTGGTTGAACAGAATTTCTTCAGGTTGGCTCTACCTCTGAAGGTAGATTCTGACAAAGGAATCAGCTTTACAGGTGAGTTGATGAAACAAGCACTTGAACCTCTAGGGGTACACCAGAAGTTCCACATACCTTACCATCCTCAATCATCAGGTGAAGTAGAAAGAGACAACAGATGGAGTAAGCAAATGCATTCCAAATTCATTGAGGACAATCCCAAGGTTTGGGGTTCCCTGCTGCCTTTACTCCTTATGGCAATCAGGGGTACTCCTTCGATAACCACCCAGCTGACACTCTTTGAGGTGATGACTGGTAGAACCATGAGAGTACCTGAACATTTGTTGTTTGAACTGAACACCCCCACTGCAGACAGAGTATCTGTAGACAAGTATGTAGCCAAACTAAAAGAAGACATTGTTAAAACCCATCTGTATGCTGTACACTGCATGGACAAGGCCCAGCAACAATCCAAAATCCAGTCTGACAAACATGTACAAGAAGTGGATTGGCAAGTCAGAGATCAAGTAATGGTACTTAGATTTGTTCTCCCTGCACATGCCTTTTCCAACAAATGGGAAGGACCCTACCCCATTGTCAACAAGCTCATTCCTGCATTCCATCAAGTTAGACTTCTGCAAAACAAGAAGCTTACTGACAAATGGTTGCATGCAAACCAACTAAAGCTTTACAAACAAGTATAATTACTTTTCCTAACCCCATTGGGTGGAATTGTACCAACTGACCGTTTCATTTTCCTTACAGGTAATCCTGCAATATGGCTATCTTGCATCTGTTACTCCTCATCTTAGGAGATTTCCACTGCATCCAAGACACAGTAGATCGCATCCTTCCACATCCAGTCCATCCTCCTGCTGCCACCCCAGAAAAAGTTTAAATTACAGTCCCAAACGAATTGATTGCTGTTCAGGAAGGTAAAGACACCTACCTCACTGACTCGGTTGTAGCCCCTGACAAATCTACCATGCAAATTAAATGGCAAATAGATTTTAATGGACAAACTCTCCCTGTGGCCTGCTTGTCCAAAGGAACCTTCCATGGTTGGCCAAATGCTAACATTTCCCCAAATGGTACCTTATCTATTCATCCAACCAATCATTGATATTCAGATTTATATAATCTTACTGCTCTAATTAACCGTGCCTATTGTGAGAGGTTCTCCAAAGACTCCACAAAAGAATACTGTGCACTCAATTCTATGGCCTCAGCTGCCATGTATTTGTCTGTCATTCTTCCAACAGAAGCAGAACTCCTTGAATGTCCCCCACAGGAACCTGGCTCACTTAGTGGTCACACTGTAAATTCAGCACCAGGTACAGTTACAAACAATTTGCAATATATGCACATCCCTGAACTTTTCAATCTGACACATTGGAATATGGCAGAATTTGGTATGTGTTTTGCTACTAACACATCAAAGTTTTTCAGTACTATGTTATTAGACTGTCTGGCAGCATACCAGACAAGTACACAAGACCCAGTAGGTTGTGTAAACATTGTAGAACATCTAGGTTTATTTAGATCTATATCAAATCAGTCTAAAAAGAAATCTCATTCTTCTAAGAAGAAATGTGAAACAGCTGATGTCACTGGTGCAACAGGCACCCTAACTGGCATCTTTGGTAGCACCATGTCTATTTGGAATAAGGCAGATATTACTACTATCAGAGATCACTCACAAAAATTCCAACAAGATATGATTAATCAGATCATACCCCCATTGTTACATGGTGTGGATGGCCTTAGGAAGAAAGGTACACTGTATACCATATGAAAGAAATTGCTAAAAGTTTTACTGACACTAATGATATGTTAAATCAACTCATTGCACAAAATAACAAGGAGGCAGACAAGCAATATATTGCCAGAGAAAACCTCTGCTCTGCTTATGGCTCCTATGTCATAACCACTGTCAATAACCTCTTCCATGATCTGGAATCTGGACGTATTACAGATATCATTCATAACAGAAGAATGTCGAAATAGTATTGCTCACATTGTAAATTATCTGCATGCATTGCAATGTGTATGTCTCAATCTATTTCAATACCAATATCTATTGCTGGGAACTTAGGCTTTGTCACCAGGCATCCTAATAAGGGACCCTGCTTCACTGCTAAATGATGTACTATTCTAGACGCTATTTTTGTGACCTTTACTGTCTCATTACCATATTTTGATCCAAGTACAGCTACATTTGATAAACTAGCTACAGTTCACTCCACCTTGACAAGGATATCTACAGAGAACACACTGAATTGCCACCTCTTTTGGTCTATCACCTGACCCTGGATGCATGGGTCTCACCACACATGGATTGCTGTGCAAGAAAGGGCTGTCACCATGTATGTCATTGTGACATTTTCGATATTATCAAACCTGTATGTGGCTACTCTCCAGATAGCTTTGATTGGTCATTCACACTGGACCAGGGCATAACTGCTAATCACACAAGTACTCCTGAAGCATGATCAGCACCACCACCACTGGCAAACAGTGAACAACTCTACAAGGCTTCTACAGAAGAGGTTCATCAGCTAACTACCAGACTGTTGAATCAAACTTACACCTGCCCAGTCCAACTGCAAAAATTGAGATTGCCAACTGTTAAAATGACATCATTCTGATGGACAGAACTGCATTGTTACTAATCATAAAACTTACTTCTATGGTCAAAAAGTTTATGAAATACCACATCTCAACTTTTGTTTTGTACCTCATCAAACTACTGTTAAAGGGCACACAGTGATTACTCTTGTTCTCATCACTGAACCTGATTTTACTGACAGTGACCCTGAATATTTGCTTGCTCTATCTCAATATTTACCCATATTTAATGTACACATAGACCCACTGATATTGACCCTCAAGATGCTTTTAGAAGGAAAGATACACACCTCATCCACATCAGTAAGAACATCACCACTTCTGGAGATGCCCTTAATGCCCTCAACAATGATGGTGATTTAAATAATGCACATTCTAATACCTGGTTAGAAATGACTTTTAAAGGTTCTGTTATCATGCAGGCATTTTTGATCTTCTTTTTAATACTAACACATTGCTGCCTAAGGTGTACGCTCAAACAACATTGAGAGCAGCCTGAATTCCTTTACAAGGCTCATGCACTGGGTCTGTAAATGACAATTTGTTCCCACCACTTTCTCATAGTGTTGTTGCCATTTTCAGTAAGGCAACAAGGGGGGGTGTTATGCAAGGTCCCTACACCCTAATTGGCATCCCACTGTACACCTTAAACAGACCTTAAGTTACATATAATATGCATATGCTATACTAATATATAGGGCATAGACACCTACCATACAAGAGTATGTGTCAGGTTATATAATAATTGTAATACACTTTACTTTCACTATGCATGGAAACTGCACATAGTAAACCAAGACATTCATGTCTTTGTCATCTTCTGATACTACATAGTCTGCACTGCCATCTTTTGGCTTTATGTATAACTACACTACATCCTGTGTTTTTCATGTACCATGTATATTCTTATTGTTCTAAGAGATAGCTGGCTTAGTGAATATTGTATAATGTTATCTACACTGTGGAGCCACCTCACTTTTAGCCAATATGGCTTACTGGATGTAACCATGAATGTTTTTATCTCCTGGTAACCCTAGTGATTATCATAATATATAATGTAATGTATTACATTTTCTCCTTGGAGACCTACTTTACTCCTTGGGGTATTGGGGAATGCTAAGCTCTGGATCCCAGTGTCTTATGGTAAGAACTGCTTAGGGCAACTGTGATATCCTTTAGTAGTAATAAGCATATTTATTACTGATATGCAACTTGTCTGTGATTCTTTTGCATCTCTAATTATCACCAATAACCTGATAAGGGCTAGACAACCTAACAATATACCTCCAGTATTTATCAGTCAGACCAGCTTTACACTGGAGCCTGCAAAGATGAAGCATAGTGTAACAGTTTCCTACATGACAAAAGGAATTAACTTCCATTGAAACTTACTTGCTTCATGAAGTATATCTGCTGCAGAATTCTGCTGAATATGGTTGCATTGTGGTTGGTTTACTATATATATATATTATATATATATATATATATATATCTATATATATATATATATATATATATATATATATATAGATATATATATATATAATGTGTATGTGCATAGGTGTATATGTGTATATGTATATATGTATGTATATGTTTGTGTGCATATGTATATATGTGTATATGTGTATATGTACATATATGTGTATATATGTGTATGTATGTGTGTGTGTAGGTGTATGTGTATATGTTTACTAAATTGCAATTATTTTCATACACAGATCACACATTATGTGAAATTAACTTTCTTTCATCAGTTTTAAATTCAAGTTTCAAGTTTAATTCCAGGAAAACTCCATTGACCAAGCTCATTTTCAAGGAGGTCCTGAGAGACTGAAGACAATACAAACAGTAGCATAACAATTACAAAAGTGCAACATATATAAATAAATAAAAATGAGCAAGACATATAATTGGACAATAAGAAGGAGTTGTACAAATCTCATAGCCTGATAATGTATCAAATGTTGTTGCCTAATAATGTGAAGGAACTGTACAGATCCATTGTCTAACAATAAAGAAAATATATATACTCATTTTGGACCTTGTAAACCAGTGTGATCTGGTGTTCACGGTTAAGCAATACATATCAACAATGTGAATGTGGGTAGTAAGGCGGCAAAACAAAAAGGGGAAAGAAAGGGGGAAAGGAAGGTGGAGAGTAGGATGAGGCAGAGGAAGGGGTGAGGGATCTACAAGTGCTGGCTGGTTATCATTCCCTTCTATAGATCCTTGGTGAGGCCATACCTCAAGTACTGAGTCCAGTTCCAGAGGAGTCACATAAAAAAGGACATTGACCATCTGGAGATAGTGCAGAGAATGGCCACAAAGATGGTGCAGGGGCTGCATCATAAGCCATACGAGACAAGACTCAAAGAGTTGAATTTATTCTCTCTGGAACAGAAAAGAAATGGGGGGGGGCATTATTGAAACATTTAAGTACACCAAGGGAATTCTGAAGGAAAACTTCTTCCAGGAAAACAGGGCAGTGCTTACAAGAGGGAACAACTTGTGTCTGATGGGAGGCAATTTTAAAAGCAACTCTAGAAAGTACTTTTTCACTGAGAGAGTGATAGAGCCATGGAACAGCCTGCTACCAGGAGTGGTGGCACCAAAGACAGTAAGCAAATTCAAACTTGATTGAAATACGCAATGTGGGCAACTTAAGAAAAACATATAATGGGTGGTAGCCTCCTAGGGCAGACTAGATGGACCACATGGTCACCATCTGCTTACACTTTTCTTATGTTCTTATGTAATCATCAATGGTAGTTGCATGTTTCTGTCAAGTGGTTACTGATTAAAGATTTAAAAGCATTTAGAGATACTAGGCAAGTTAATTTGAGCGTGGTTTGCATTTTGCTCCAGATTAATGGAAGGGCATAGCCAATGGCAACTTTGCTCTAGAGAGTGTAGTGTGTGAACTGGAATGTACTAAAAAGTCACGCACACTCACAGGCAAGCACACACACATACATGCTTTTCATCAAAAGTCAGAACAAAGTGCAATCCCTCACTTACACTAAAAATGCAATTATTGATTTTTTTTTATAAATATTTGACTAGGAAAGGCCTACAAATCTGAGGATAACTTGGGTCCAGAGGCATCCTGGGGAAGGAGGAACACTTGTTTGCCTTTGAAAAAGCTCTTTTGGAAGTGAAATGTGTTAGGGCAAGTACTGTTTTTTTCTGTGGGTCTGGCTGTTGCATTTTATGCTGTATGGAATTGTTTGGAATAGCACCTTCAGCATCTTTTGCACTAGGAAACTGCATTTTTTGCACAACTGCTATGTCCTGCTGTCTGCTTTTATCCAAAATAAAAATAATCTATTTGATGGAATAAGCATTTGGACTACAGTGGTTATGCTTGTGCCTCTGGGATAATTTCTCATTTACAAAGGTAAATACCATGTTCACAGGTGCTAGTTTCCTTTGTTGTATCCTCGGGAAGGGAACAGGGGATAAACATCAGTAGAGATACTTGAGACCAGAATTTAAAGGTGTGTTGTGAGGTACAAACTCAGCTGAGATGCAACATCTGCTTTGAATTTCTTTGGATTTTTATTTATTGTAAGTCAAATATTTAATTGCTATTTTATAAGGCCAATAAGACACTCCTGGGTGTGGTATTATGCCATTTTCTTGAGGTGTTGACCACACATTTTCAACAGAGCCTTTTTACTACCTTACATTGTGATCAAGACAAGTGGAATTTTTTAAATTCTATCTGAAAGGTGATTTTGTAGATGGATTGCAAAAACATGTTTCAGAGGGGATTTGAAGAATAACACCTTCTTTGTTCATGAGGTGGGTTAAAATGCTATGCTCTATGCTCTTCTTTCACTGGACACTCAAGCCTACCACCCCACCCCCACTGATAATCTACTCCTCTCAAGTTGACCCTCTTGACATGGTTCAGTCCTTTAAATATCTGGTTATGAACTTTGACGTCCATATTTTGTCAGTGATCAAGACCCTCCATCAGAGGCTTGGAATGTTGTATCGCCTCAAGCCCTATATAATGCCTGCCTTCCACTTTGTCATTGCTTCCTCTTCCATAATTCTGATTAACTCCTATGGTGCTCCTATCATCCACTCCACTCAGATCTCCCCCCTTACCAAGCTAAAACAAACTTACCACAGGATAGGTCTCTATACCCTTTGCACTAATGCCAGGGATTACCACAGCTCTGTCATTGGCTCACTGGGCTGGCCTTCTTTTGAAGCCAGGCTGCAATTCTCCACCCTCTGCCTGACTTTCAACCTTGTACATACATACACTCCTCCCAACCTCATGCCCATCATCCAATGAAAAACCACAACTAGACTTTTAAGGCCAACTGGCTTACCTTTGCTCACTATCCCCAAATCCCATCTAGCAGTGGGTAGGCATGCCTTCCCCTTTTCAGGGTCCTCTCTCTTTAACTCTCTTCCTTCCTCCCTCTGTCCTGACCTGCACCTCTATACATCTGTTCAAGCATTCTCTCAAATCTTACTTTGCTTCTGCTCAGCTGTGCACCTGGTCCTGAGGTCCTCACCCCTCACCTCCCCCTCACTCTCACCTTTCCTGCCCTCTCTCTGTGTTCCTTTCTTGTACCTTGCTTAACCCACCCTTTCTGGGTTCATCACTTGTACCTTGTTTAACCTGTCCTTTTATTCTATGCTGTGTCTTGGTGCTACGCGAGTCACACTTTGATTATGTGGTTGATCACAGTTGTAAATACTTCCTCTGTGCCTGTAAACACTGTATTCATTTATACCTAATGTACATGTGTCTTGCTTAGGAATCATTCTTTGACTTTTACCCTTCTACTAGTTGTATTTATCTGAAGATGTAACTTAATTACTGTCATTGATACTTTTTTTTTGCTTCTTATGATGTTTTGTAAAAGTGTCTGTACACTTACCGTATGCTGTTATTTATCACAGTTCCTCCCTTTTGTACCCCAACCCCATGCACCCCTAAAAAAGGGACACCCATCTCAGTGGGCCTACCCGGTTACCAAAATTCAAATAAATAAATAAACATAATGGCTATGTTGAAAATATGGGGTCGAAATCCTGTAAAATAGTAGAGTTGTGAGCAACCATTGAAGAATTTCAACTTTGCCTCATAACATTGTAGTTTTTTTGAGAGTTTGGACCCTAAATTATGAACATAATCTTCTTATTGCCCCACATTATGAATCTGGCATGTGAAAATGTTCAAATCCCTGCCATAGCATCATTCTGTGCCACAAGTTTGAAAATACATTTTGGTCAGGATTAGAGAAATGACACCTGTCATGTTCATGAGGGTCTGTGAAAAAAATGACTATGCTAAAAATTGTTTTACAAACAATAATGGAGCTCAAGTTAATCTTCTCCTCACTGGCAAGAGCTGGGACTGGTGAGGGGAAACATACTTTATTTTTTGTTTTGTTTTTTGAAAGAAACAAGCATGAAGCCAAAGTGAGCATTCTTTTTAAACAAGGGGAATCGGGTGGATACATAGATATGATTTAGGAAGGGGAGCACAACCAGAAGTGAGCATGGGAGCACAGAAACCATCTCTGATCCCATTGTGGGGAGCAAGAAAATAGTGCAGAGGGGGTCGAGGAACAAAAAACACTTTAATGAGTGGAAATGTTGCTGAGAGATCAGCAGTGTTGAAATTATAGGTTGTGAGCAATGGGGAGTCCAAAGGTTTAACATAAAACCTGCCATATACATAAAATCTGTCACTTTATATACAATCAATGGTTCAGTCCAGGAACATTGCAGGACAAAACATCATGGACAGAAATAAAGTGACCAATACACCGCCGCCTGCAATGCTGCTAGTACAAGACAACACAAGACATTACAGTGCTGGCCAGCAAATTACAGGGGCAGACACTGCCCATTGCACACACATCCTGACTGGCACAGCACAGCAGTAGGCACCGGTGCCCATGCACAGCACATGGGAGCACAATGAGGGAGGACAACAGGAGCCAGGCATCAGCGGGGTGTGTGTAGCACAGGACTCCCACTATGGGTGCCACCAGGCACAGATGATTACATGGGGAATGACCCCCACACAGAATAGGATGATGTGGCCACAGGGCAATGAGGTGTGGTGGTGGACAGGCAGATTGTGGACAGTGGCAAGACCACCATGCCACATGGTATTAGCCACATGGTGTGGGCCCAGGCTGAGGTGTACACCCTGCACCACTCATGGCAGTGCAGGGTACCACTGTGTGGAAGCGACTGGGATGGAGGAAGGGGGAACGATGCAGGTGGCCATGGTCCCTCTGCTGTCCCATGTGTGGGCGGGTGGTGGTGTTACTTTCCGTGGCTCCAGGATGGTGCTTTGCAGCACACCTTGCGCTATGTTGGGTGTACCTGTTTGTGCCTGCCACCCTGCTGGTGGTATCATGGTGTGATCAGTGTCAGCTGCTCCTCACCACATGGCTCCTTGTGCAAGTGGTCACTTTGGCTGCTGCATTGCTGTGCACAGGTTTTCACTTTGCAGCATTGTTGCTGGGCTTTATTTTGTCCACTGTGATGTTTGTGTTTGTGATGTTCCTTCTGCATTCTTTTTCCCGCATTATTTTGTCCACGATGTTCCTGGTCTGAACCACAGTCAATACCTCTTGTGTGCCATTTGGTTGTGGGCAAAACTGCTTCTGGTCCTGATTTTATTTCTATGGCTGCAATGTTATTTTATTTGGCTGTGTGTACAATGAAATTTGGTTGTGTGCACAAATGTCAGGCAGCTGTAATGTAATTAGAGCCTAATCTAAGCCTCATATGCGGATTACCTACCACAGCAGCCATGCTGATACTACACTAATGGTCCCTTAATGAGCTGCTAATTATGGCTATCTACACCTGGGGGAATTGGCTGCTTTAATTGCTTAATTGAGGACTGCTTTTGGTGTGTTCCAGTACTCAGATTTAGGGCTAACACTTCTTGTTTTTGTGCAAAAGCTCACAGCAGGTAACCTGAATGGGTGAATTCAATCAGTAGTAGTAAAACACACTTAGTGTTTTTTTTGTTTTGTTACTATTGAACTGTGCATTGATGAGATGTGTCAAAATAGGTGGGAGACAAAAGACAAGGTAAGAAAATAAGAATTACTTATGACTATGGAAGAACGAGAATGGACAATCGGAGCTGCATCTGCTTTTAGCATTAGGTGAAAGTAAAACAAACTTTTCCCCTGTTTTTAAAATTAAACTGACATTATAAAAATGCCTAGGGAGGATTAGCAAGGTTGCCAAAACCAAGTTGTGGAAAGGTGTAGAAAGTGTTCAGAGGTCACCAGTATAAGTGCTACTACATCCAACATCATTATTGGCTTAATAGATGAATACCAGCACCGAACCTTAACTCCCAGACTGAATTTCAGTTATACGCATTTTCAGTTGTGTGCACATTTTTTCCATTCCCTGACTATGTGCACACAAGCAGAATTGACTGTATGTCTATATAGTTAGTTATGAACAAAAAAAAATAGGAGGGCTATGGTAAGAAAGAAGATGGAAGTGAACTTTAATGAATGGAGAGGATGCAGAGAGATTCACAAAATGATGTGCTTTGACTTTACTCAGTATAAGGATCCAGCTCCTTATACTGAGAGAAAGAAAGAATTGTTGAGTACCTAGAGGCCAGCGGGGCACTGGACCCAAAGCAGCATGGATTCACAGCAGGAAGGTCATGTCAGATAAATCTAATCGATTTCTTTGACTGGTGACCAAAGTAATAGACCAGGGAGGGGCTGTGGTTATGGCCTACCTAGACTTTAGCAAGGCATTTGACACAGTCTTGCACAAAAGATTAATAATCAAGTTAGCCAGCCTGGGAGTGGGTCTCAGGGTGGTAGCCTGGGTAGAAAACTGGCTGCACAACAGGACACAGAAGGTAATAGTGAATGGAACACATTCTCAAGAAAGGGCACTTAGTGGAGTACCTTCAGGGCTCAGCATTGGGTCCAGTCCTTTAACGCCTTTTATAGGTGACATTGCAGAGGGTCTGGAAGGAAAGGTATGCCTCTTGTGGATGACATAAAGATCTGTAACAGAGTTGATATACAAGGGGGTAGAAAGGATGAGAAGGGACTTGGCAAGGTTGGAGGAATGGTCAGACATATGGCAACTTAGATTCAATGCAAAGAAGTGCAAAGTAATGCACCTGGGAAATAAAAATCCTGGAGAAGAGTACACAATAGCAGGGGAGGTACTAACAACAACAGTAATGGAAAAGGATCTGGGTGTAGTCATATCAGATGACCTAAAGGTGGGTATGCAATGTGAGAAGTCAGTAGGGAAAGCCAGGGGGATACTGGGATGCATAGGGAGGGGCATCACAAGTAGAAAAAGGGAAGTGGTTATCCCTCTATACAGACAGTTGGTGAGACCCCATCTGGAGTACTGCGTGCAGTTTTGGAGACCCCATCTACGCAAGGACATAGACAGGATGGAAGCAGTCCAGAGGAAGGCAACTAAAATGGTGCAGGGTCTACATCAGAAACCATATGAAGAGAGACTGAGAGAGCTTAATATGTATACCCTTCTTGAAAGGAGGGACAGGGGGACATGATAGAAACTTTTAAGTACCTCAAGGGAATCAACAAAGTCCAGGAGGGTAGCATCTTTCAGAAAAAGAGATGTGTAAGAACAAGGGGGCACAATTTAAAGTTAGAGGGGGGACAGCTCAGGAGTAATGTGAGGAAATTCTTTTTCATGGAGAGAGTGGTGGATGCATGGAACCACCTTCCTGGAGAGGTTGTGGGGTCTAAAACAGTGGAGGAATTCAAACATGCATGGGACAGACATAAGGCAATTATAGTGGAGGTTTGCAGGAAATAGGCTGTTGGTTAACTAGAATCTGCAGCTTATCCAATAGGTAGGGAAATGGGCAGACTGGGTGGGCCAAGTGGTCCTTATCTGCCATCAAAGTCTATGTTTCTATGTTTCTATGTAGCTGTGGTGTGTTCCATATCTGGCCAGAGCCAATCCCCAGAGATCCCATTTCTGTATACATAAGCAATATGTCAGTATAGCTCTCACTATGAAACTATAAAAATGTGATATTACAACCCTAAATAGGCCTTTTGAGATTTTGTTTTTCATGAAAGTGCAGTAGTGGGAGAAAGGAGGGGGAAGGGAAAAGGGGACATTGTTTAATCAGGAAAGGCACACTAAGCCACAGCTTGTTTCCAGGTGTAACCTGGGAGCACAAGAAAGTTAAATGACATGCTCAGGGTTACACAGTATGCAAATGGGGGCTGATGGGATTCAAATCTAGGTCTTCAGGTTGGTAGCTCAGTGCCCTTAACCACTACACTACACTATGCTGCCTCCTGCAAGTAGTTTAATAGGAGGTGGTCACTTAAAATAATGCCATTCATTCTAGACAGTTTTAGCCAATTAGAACACATATGTGAGTGCAACCTATTATAAGCTGGAACACAAGACAATACATTATGCATATTTCACAGTCTTACAAAGACTTGATTCATTTTTAAAGCCCTGCTAGTTCTTGCAAGTCTCCAAAATTAGCCAGCATAAATCTATCAAATACCAGACACAAATTACGCAATGCATAGCAAATAGAGTGTAGACACTTTATAACTGTAGTCCAGATAAGCTAAATATGAGGTAGATATTGCTGATTTTAATCATAGACAGAATGATTTAACTTGCATGTCAAAGGAATGTTCCAAATAGGCAAAACATAGTAGAGTAATAGCTATTGTTACCAAAATGATATTTCATTAGTTTGACAAAAAATCTACACTACACAAAAACAAATATCAAGCTGCTCAGATTTGTATTTCTTAAATAGCAGTGTTCGGTAAAATAATTTCTGTAGAAAAATGAGGCAACCTGACTTGACAGTTAAAGCTTTTTATATAATCAAGGTCTACCATACTTTTCCTTATAATTAATTCATTTAGGAGGAAGAGAATGTGCAATGGTGTATGCAGTACACATGGGTCAGAATCTTGACCAATCCCACCAACGCTTACATCTTGGTCCAGCAATCATTTACTGATCACTGTGCAGCATCCATGGATACAAGAAAATAGTGCAGCAGGGGGAAGAGATGAAGAAACCGCAACGTACTGAATGAACAGCATGCAGAGAAATGTGATTCAACTGCACTCAGTAGAAAGACACAGCTATGCAGCATATAGATCCAGCCACAGTCATGCCCAAGACCCCATTTCTCTGCAATACATCAGCAAAACATCAGCATAGCTCTCACTATGTAGCTGTAACAAAATGTGATCCTATTTGTGGATTGCAGTGTAGCCACAGTCCAGCAGGTGGTGCTAACACTGCATCTAATCAGTTGCTCTTAAATATTTATTTAGTTATTTTTTTAAACATATTTTACCAGGTGAGTAAACAGAGCTTGAGCAGCTAATTTCCAGATGTGATTTGGGGGTGGGGGTGGGGAGTGGGATATAAAATAGCAATGTTGGATACTGCAAGATTCCAGTACTGCATGGAAACTTGGGGTCAAAAGCAGAGGTACTTACAGGTATTTACAATGCATTTCTTGCTGAGGCAGTAGAAGAGTGCATTGTTCTCTTACTGGGTGAGGAAAAAAGTCAGAATGAATCACCAGTGGGATCATGAGGGGAGTGAGTGAAACAGTTGGGAGGAGCAGTCACTGGTATCAGGAAGGCAGTAAAACACTTAGAAGGAAATGACTCTGGTATGAGGGGGAAGGGAGCTGGGAGGAGTGAACACTGAGATCATGTGCGAGAGGAAAACAGTCAAGTGGAGGAGCCTGTGGGATTGAGCAGGGAAGGGAGAGAAACAGTCGGGTGGGGAAACATAACAAGGGTTATAATGTATTACATTTGTTGCTACAACTTATTCCTCACTTATAATTGTATACTAATTTTCCAGTGATGCTTCTCTTGGCTAGAAAACTGGAGAATTGACTGTACATATAGTAGGCAGATCTCTAAAGGAAGAAGAAAGCCAACACTCCATCCACAAGGACTTACTCTTGCCATCTGTATATGTGCCTCCTTAGCAGCAGCCTGCAATTCCTTGAGCCACAGCTTTTCACTCAACTATTTACACAGAAATTACTGGGGTCCCGTCCTGTAAATCACTGCTCGAGTGACTCTGAGACCATTGCCTGCTTTGATCTAATATCACTGTAAATAAGAAAACTCCATCTCATGCTCAGCTGAGCTTGAAATGATGCTTTCACTTATGCAGTGATATTTGATCAAAGCAGTCAGCAGGGTCAAGAGCAACAAATTGTGCAGTTGGGAGTGTTGGAAGCACCACACTGTACTGAATGGAAAGAACACAGAGAGATGTGCTTCAGTGTCACTCAGTAGAAGATGCCAGGATGTGGGGCGTTAGGTATCCCATCACATGCTTCCAGAGCCCCCTTTGTCTATTGCATAATAGTAATATGTCAGCATAGTTCTTGCTATGCAGCCATATAAATAAGATTGCAAACATGATAATAGGTTCCAGTGCCTCGCCTCAGGTGGCCAGCCCCAGAAAAACAGTCCAACAAAGGCAAAATATAGACCCACTCCTGGGGTAGAGGGAAGAAAATCACTCTATTGATCAAAATCTGCAAATATGTATTAATAGTTTATTTATCAATTGATTGATTTCTATATCAGATATAACAATGGATAGCACATGACTGTTTTTATAGGCAACTTTGATCAGTTACAGTCATATTGATTACAGTTGGAGGGACTTGAAAAAGTCCTGACCCTTACTATTATGACCAGGATTTTAGGCATGGTTCTGATTTGTTCTGAGTTTTCCCGAGTCAAATCCAAACATTTAGGAAATGAAGATTATTACCATAACACAGTCACTAAATGCATTGAGAAAATAGAATCATTTTCTAACCTCTGTGTGACTGTCTGTGTTTCAGATCCTGTTATGTATATAGTACTGCTCAGTTTACATTTTGTGACTATGAAGAATCCAAGTATGCTCTTTCCCTTACAATCTGTTTATTTGGGAATGGTATAAATGTAGCTCTCTCCCTGCCCTGCTATGTGGCTACCCAGGCCTTACTATCTGTTGACAGGGTCCTCACCTCAGTATGTAGATCCTTGATTCCCATCTCATTACCACTCACTCTGCCCCAGTAGTAGTCACATCCCTGCCCCTCTGACATCCCACCTGCCCCATAATGCATTATACACCACTGCCCCTCTCATCTACTAATGCCCACCTTGTCCCAATTTGTGGACTTCTGCCCTCTCCTATCAGTGGATACCCACCCTTCCACTGTGTGTAATCCCCTTCCCCCTCTGCTTGCATACACCATTTTACAGTATGAACAAACCTTCCCCAGTATACAATGCCCTAACCCCCAAGCATATGCTGAAAAACATACTGCCTTTTATGATCATTCCTACCCCATGCATCTGCTAGCATTAACCCTGTCTTAGTATGTAGACCCCTACTCCACCAAAACCACCCAATCCAGTATCATAACCCCTTCCCAGTTCATTGGCTGTAACCTCATGCCCCAGTATAACCCCTCTGCCCCACTTAATAGAGCACTGCATTCTTCAATATGCTGACTGGCACCCACTCTGCTATAATCCACTTAATACATATACTCAGTCCCTTCCCCTCCTGCCAGTGCCTGGACAGAGTAGACCACCAATCCTATAGCCAAAATGCCTCAAATGAAACTGCACTTGCTGGCGCACCTAGTTCAGTCTCAAGAGAGCTGAACAGTTCAAATTAACAAAGACAAGCAAATAAAAGGCACACTGACAGACAATCAATTGTAAAGATGGTAAATAAAAAAAAACTGAAGCAGCAATTTCAAACCAGTGAAAATGCAAATGAATGAACTTACCTAAGAAGTTGACCCTCATCATGAAAGACATCTATCAGTATGGGGGCCATCCCTCATTCTTTCACTGAGAACTGCTACATCCTTCTCACGCAAAAATATGCTACTTACACAAAGTAGGGGTTATTGCATATCATACACAGACATTAAAACTGAAATTCATGTTGTTCTCTTATGATAAACCAAAATAGATCACAAACATCACAGATTTTTAATATTTTTCCATCTTCGTAACTCCATGTTTGATGTGTCTCACGTATTACCACATTTTGAGTATCAAATTTTGGTTGGGATTTTTAAAAGTGTGGATGTAGCACTTTTGTTCTTTTTTCTGGTGCATACTACATCCATGCAGATACATCCAAATGTCTGTGTCCCATTCACAGACATTTGAATGCATTTTGCAACAATTCCTGCTGTTTATGGCAATGTCTACTGCAACTGTGTTTCTCACTTCTGTTTCTCAGCTGCAACAGTCAAATTCCATCCCAGGAGGTTGGTCAACATTTTGTGGTTTAACTTCTCAGGCAGAAGTCTACAGTTGCATCTAAGAATTTGCACTGAAGCTTTGAAAATCTCACCCTCGGAATCTTACAGTTCCGTGAAAAAAACCCTGAAATGAATTCTGTGGGAATCATGGTTCTGAGCCAAACTGCAACTCTTCATGCCAAATCATTTAAAATGTCATTGTTTACCTCCCCAGCTGCTGCTGCTGTTGCTTTTGCCACTGCACTACTGTTTTTGCTTCTCACACCCAGCTCATAGCTGCAGAAAATCATAAGCTAAGAAACAGAAACATCAGTTTTCAGGCTATAACTCCTAAACTATTTATCTGCCAGTACTGACTGTCATCTCTTCACCCCCAGTAAGGCAAGCATGCACACTGGATCCTTGATAAAGCAGGATTAATAACAATATGTCAGAGAACATTTTTTTAGGAGGTAACTGCATGGGAGCTAGTGCTTTTGGCAGATAAGTGGGGAGTTCTGCTTTAAAAAAATCCCAAAGTTAAAACTAAACAGTATGTGCACTGAAAGGTAATGTCCTGATGCACCCAGGTCTGCAGGATCCTATGAGATCTGGAGGTTATGGTTCAAGTAACCAGGTCTTTCCTTACCTAACATAAACCACATTCAAGGTGTACAGTGGGTATTTTTTTTTTTTTTTTTTAGTTTTTGTTGACCGGGTAAGTGCACTAGACAAATCCTGCCTATTTTCAGGCACAACCTGGGGTAGGGGGATACAGATGAATGCCAACTGACCTTGAACCAGATTAAGCTGGTGGTGGTATTTTTTTTTTTAGTGAATGAGGGAAATTTGGTCAGGACACCTGGGAAATTCCCTTACACTTTTCGATAAGTGCCATGGGATCTTTAACATCCACCTGAACTACCATCAATCCAGGCAGATGGGACCTCTGTTAACGTCTCATCCAAAAGACAGCACCTCAGAAGTGCAGCACCCCTCTCATGCTGCACTACAGTGTCAGTACTGGGATATTAACCCAAGTGCCAGATGTGGGAACTGAACCCACAGCCCTCTGATCTCCCGGCCTCAGAGGCGAGTGTGCTACCTACTGAGCCACTGACACTGGTATATTTCATTGAGACATATTACAGACATCTCTCTCCTTCTTCACCTCCTTCTCTTCCACTCTCACTCTTCCACCACCACCACCACAGTTTGTGGCTATGTAGTGAATCCTTTTCCAGTTTTGTTAGTGAGGGCAGAATATTTATTGTATAATGCACAATTATATGGCAAGTTTACTTTTTCTCTTTCCTTTTATTTTCAGTATGACTAAAAGGCACATTTGGGTCAGGATATTCAAAGCCAGCACTACTTGCAGTGTAAACAATAATTAGCACTTGTGGCTGAACTCAATGATTGCTATACATCGAACAGAAAAAGTTCTTTACTCTAGTATTAAACACATGTGTAAATATAATCTGATTTGGAACCCATTTATTAATGAATTAAAAGCTGTGCAAATATTATAACATTGAAACCTCTGAGACCCTGATTGAACCAGCTCCCTCTATATACTATTACCTATTATGAAAAATACCACAACTTATGTACACATTCCTATAATAACCGGAGGTTTCTTCACATTATATTTTAGAATTATGTATCTATTTCTGCTCCCAGTCCAATTATTATGGTACACAATACAGAATGTATGCACTAATATTTGTCTCCCCTCAATTAACCAATTTTTCTTATATGAAGAATTTTAGAATATGGACAATGTATATCAATAAGTTGATTTTGATACTGTGACAAAATATGTTTTTATTATTATACTGTGATGAATTATGTCTTTACTATTAAGGTAGGATTGAGGATCACTTATACTTTATGAAAATATCGGTGTTTGCAATAAAAAAAACAATAATTAGCACTTACAAATAAGTGTCAAGGCATGTTCACAAACCCAGCTAGTGTACACAATGTACCAATGCAGCAGAAAACATCAACTAGAACAAAATATTTTGCAAGGTACAGCACAAGCCACCGACTGCAAGTACCACAGTCATTCCAACATATCACAATTAATAACTGCATGCAGATCATAGCAGTGCTACAGTACAAGTTCCTGTAATGAATGACCCAAGTAAAGAGGTGCAACCATGAGAGATGAGGGACAGCACTGTTACAATAAAACTCAGGTTAACAACAGTGAACACAGCATTATAAAGGAGCCAGGGCCTGCCAAAAGAAACACACTAGCATGCTGCTGGAACATAAAGAAAAGAAAATCCATGACATGCAATGTAACAAGTCACACTGGTAGAATAAGAACAAGACATTCCCAAAATAGTAAAATAATCAAACACAACAGTACAAATGACAGTCTAAGAGCAGGCACCTGCACAACAGACACCGTCATTGATACTTTTTGGGCACTTTACACTGTCCCTGGCTGTCAATGGCGTTATCTTCTCGGGCATTTGTTTCACAGCCCCTCCCAACTTCATGGCCTCCCTTGTGTAGCTGCAATATCAGAAAAATTGCCTCACCCAGCTGCAACTGAATGTCACCCAGCAGAGCAAGCACATCCCACTCCACTGATCATGTCCTCTGGAATATATGAAGGATCTGTCCATGCCTCATCTGTACAGACTGCTGTGGAGCAGGACCTAAAACAAAAAAGTAAATGACATCAGCATATATGACACATGCCTTAAGCACTGAGCAACTAGCAGCATGTGTTCTACAAGGCACATCAAGATGTGCACTGAAAATGACCATCTGTGCCACTCCACGCCCTTGTCATGTAGAGGCAGCATGCAGTTGCATTGGGCACATAAACACATCCAGATGTCAGACAGGGTAATGTATACACCAAGCAGGATGAAACAATGTAGGTTTGGTTGATGTGTACATGGGCCACCACCATGACCAGTGGTATAGCTGTGTTGTAGGTGACACAGCTGGGTGGTACATCAGGGTAAAAATCCCCATGGCTGGGGAAAAATAGTAATGCCCAGGTTCTCTAGTTGGCTGTAATGCAATGTTTACATCAATACAGTATGCTGGTGGGGGTATACCAGCGACAGATGTGGTATGTGATAAATGGTGCAGCGTACAAAATGGATAGCATTTACAACAAGACGCACACACATGCAATTCACAGTAAGTGTTGTTGGTATTACACTGCATTTCATGGTGTGTGAGCACTATGTCTTGTATGGAGACACCCATGGAAGTGTATGTTGCTTGTGTTGCCAAACAAGACAGTAGCACTGTACAGCATTATGTATGATGCTTTGACATCCTGCACACCACCAACACACAGCACAGTAAAACACACAGCAGTGGTACAGAGGCACACAGACAGAGTGATAAGGCTTACAAATGCACATACAGTACAATGGCTACAATGTGCCAACTATCTGAACCTGTACAGAACCATATGCAACACCTGACAATATAAATATTTGCAACATGCAGATGAAGAATGTGCAAAACTATGGCACCATACAGTGTTGACAGTGTGCAATTGGGCATGTAACAGAGGCACACAATGCCCAAACCATACACACAGTACTATTGTGGTGCATGCAGTGCCATGAGCAGTTACCTGTGCAGACTAGCAGAAAGCTCCTTCACTTGCACACTACAGAGACTGCACATCCATAAAAAGTGATTGGATTACACACACACTAACATCTGATGAAGGCTGGCTACATATGGTATCATGCCTATGACAATACAACAATACACTACTGTGAATGAATGGAAGACAGTGTAGCATGATGTCTGTTGCAAATACCCATGTACATGCCACCTTGAACAGGTGTGTGTGACAGCACTGCAGGATCATTGTCAGGCATGAGCCCTTCAGCTGCTTGTTGGGTGACTGCTAGTTTTATCCATCTCCCTCCCTCGATGGCCAAACATGATATGTACCTGGCTGGCTGGTGTACCAGAGCCTCTTCCCTGTGTATCCCTCTGAGACTAATCTTGTTGGAACAAGTAACACATGCCATCATAAGAATGATACACAACACAGGACTGCATAACTGGACCTGCATAGCTCAGACACCATACCACCTGAACAAATCATGCCCCTGCACCATGGTGGCACCACATGTTGATGCAGGACATGCATCCTCCACACTGTGCACATGGATGCAACATATCAAACCCCATTACAATTTGTGACCCTGTCTGTTCCACATCATGTGAATTGTTTCAATACACAGGACAGCCAAACCATTGCACAGAGTGCCTGAATGATGTTTTGGCATGCATTCAGCAGGTATGTGTGCACATGTGCATATGGCATTGTATGCTGGACCTCATGGATGTCACACACATTGTGCCTAACAACTCTACTCCTGCATAACCACTCTTGGCAGCACAATACACAACATCATTTGCTGTCTTGTACAGTCCACACACCATCTGTGTACGACAGTACATCCCGAGTAGAGGTGTGCTATGTTGGGGAAACTTCACTTTGTGAAATTCTGCGCAATGTTTCCCAGCTTCACACAGTTTGAAATGTTACTTCATGTAGTTCTCTGTCCAGTAAAGTACCTACTTTACCTGGTAGTAGAGATGCTGGTGAACTGCCACTACATGTTATTTTCACTGGGAGAAGTAGCCCTTTGCCTGAGATGAACTACATGAAGTCACTTACTTCTGTCTTTTTTTTGTTTTAGTCCATGTCCTCTTAAATCAATTAAATCTAGCCCACTATCTTTGTCATAGAAACTCCCCTCCCACCACATCACATAGTTTAAATGTATATCCCACAGCCAACTCCATCCTAGGCCCCATGATTCCAGGGAAGTGCTTAATTTATTGTTAATTTCCTTCTTCCCACCCATAAGCTCGAGTTCCCTCATTCTGTCCCACCAAATAATGAAATAAACCCTCTTTCACCACCAACTTGTAAACCCCCCCCCCACAGTCCCCAAACACAAGTAGAATGAAGAGAAAAATTCCTGTAAAAAAGAACACAATCTCCTGTGAGAATGAGTGTCCTCACCCTTCTGTGCTGTGATCTGAATGAAAATGCAACATGACATATTGTATATTCTCATAGTACTTAGTTAGTTAGATAGTTAGAAGACAAAGAACCTTAGCGTGCAAGCACTGAGGCAAGGGTTACCCCAAAGGGCATTGGCAGGGGAAGCCAAGTTTCAAAGAAATACAAAATCATGCATACCCCCATAATGCAAACCATCATGGGCTGTATTTGCAAATCACCACAAAATATTATGCTGGTTCAACTTTAAGCAGAAATGCATGGTGCCAAAATTCCTCTCATACAGTCTGCAAAGGGTGCTAACAAAAGACACAGACACGTCCTACCTGGACTCTACAGTGTGCCTTGTCTGCATGACACCCCCAATGGAATGAACCAGCTACCTTACATTGGTCTATCTGGGTTGGGTTGTGGTGAGCCCAATAAAAACAAAAAACAAGCTAAAAGACAAAGACAAAGGACCTTAGTGCTCCTCTAGTTAGATAGTTAGTTAGTCAGTCAGTTAATTAGCTAGTTAGTTTTTGTTGGCCAGGTAAATACAATAGATAAAAAATGCTACAGAGACAAAATTAGATTCCAAAAAGCAGTAGTGTAACAGCATATACAGACAGCAGAGAAACAAAGACATATTATGTATCATACTGTATATCTGGGAAAATGCTGAACAGGAAAGGATAACAAGTACAGAATCAGGCAACACATCAAGAAAACAGCCCATAATTAGGGTCACAATGAGTTAGAGGATGAAAGAGTAATATAATATAATATATAAAGCATTCAGGTTGGGAACTGGCAGTGCAGTAAATAATGAAATTGTCAACTACAGTAACAACTATCTGTGGAACTCAGAAAATTAAGTAGCTCTTTTTTGAAAATGTGGTGGGACTGACAAACACAAAAATAAGGAGGGGAGGAATTCCAGACCCTTGTGGCAAATGAAGCAAATGCCTACTCCCTCGTTTTGGAGGAGTACTTAGGTACGGTCAGGAGAGACAGATCATTGGAACACAGAGTGTAGGCTTGGTCTGAGGGAGTTAAGAGGGCAGCTAGAGTTGCAGGTTTAAAAGACCAAATGATGTCGTCAATAACGCAACTTGTAGTATAAAAGTGCTGAGGTGGGGGAGAGCCAACCAATACTAGATTATGACATGCAGTGGTGAGTCAGCTGAGGAGATGTCAAAACAAACCTACATATATTACTATTAGTGACATTCCATTTTGATAGGTTGGATGTGTTGAAAGGCTAGGAAGCAGCACTCCCTGTGCAATTTCCACCTTAGCAGCAGGAGTCAGGGCATAGCTGATTTTGTAGCCAAACCCTAGCTTGGAATTTACTGTCTTGCAGATATTCGAGACATGCAGTGAAAAAGAAAGGGCAGGATCCAAGGTAAGGCCTATGGATTTAAATGAGTTAGTCACAAAGATGGGGGGAGCCATCCAGGCAGTGGATGTCTAAACCAGAAGTGCAAGTCATTAATTTGAGTGTGGACCCAAAAAACATTGCCCCAGTCTTGCTGGAGTTTAAGACAAGGTGATTTTGGACAAGCCAGGTCTGCACTCTGTTGAAGTCAGCACTGAGCTTTGTGTTGATGTAAATCAAATTCTTGGAGATAGAGTTAAGAACAATGTCATCAGCATACAATGGGGAGTTACAGTGAGAGGTGGCATATGAGTATCATTAATAAAGATGGAGAAAAGTAGGGGCCCAATATGGAGCCTTGAAGAACACCAACATTGAAAGTGGTTGGCTTTACTAAGCTTGACAAATTGCTGCCTGTCACTAAGATAACTAGAGAAACACCTAATGGCAGTGGGAGAAACCCCAGGGGATGACAATTTGAGTTTAAATAGGATGTCATTAGTTCAAAATTTTTGTTACATCTATAAATATGGCTCCAGTTATCATGCCCTTGTCCACAGCAGTTTTGGCATCATTGGTGAGTTCTACAAGTGCTGTGGTAGTGCTATGAGCCTGGCTGAATCCATGCTGGGAAAGAGAGCACAGGTTATGCTTGGGAATGTGGTCTGTAATCTGGGATCTAAAGAGTTTTTCCATCATTTTGCTAAGTTCAGGCAGGATGGAAATAGGTTGGTAGTTCTCAATACTTCTTGAATTGCCTTTTTAAAAACAGGAATAATCCAGGCCACCTCCTAGTGTCTTGGAACAGTTGCCGTTGTGAAGGACAGGTTGAATAGCCTGGTGATCTGGGACACAAGAGGTGGGGCAGCCAATCTAAGTAGTTTCGGCTCAAGCCCATCTGGGCCAATGCTCCAACAGGTTGGGATGGATTTAAGTAATATTTGATAAGCTGGTTATTGAAGTTATAGTTTACTCATGTTTAGTTCTGCTGGGAACCAACATGTGGGACAGTCACTTGAGAGGTGTAGTTGGGAGAAGAAGCAGCCCACAGTTCAAGCAGGGCTACTGCAGTCCATGTGCAGGCACAACACACACAGTCCTCACAACCACTTGCTAATCCCCCAAATAAGACACTGGACTACTGGACCTGCATATTTACTCATGAGGCCATGGTCACACAGGAGGCCATGGCCATGACACTGACAAACATCATTTCAGTTGTTAAAACACAGCCAGCCTGACTGACTCAGTAGAGCAGCTGCACATCACAGTGAGGTGCCAGGCTGCCATGTTACACAGAATCACAATGGCAGCAGAGTCTTAGGCTGTCTCACTGGTCAGAATTGCAGATGAATGTGAATGGTTCTTCCAGAGCCTGGGCCTACAGCCAGCTGATGCTGACCATGACACACTTGGACATCCACTCACTCCTTGTGGCCAGGGACATATGGAAACTCCCGAGCATCATGTACTGATGCACGCTGTGTGGCCATCACTGTGGCCTTAATCACAGTCATGGGCCTTGCTAGTTATGCAAGACACACCAGAAGGACATGGTGATGTCCATTTGTCACCTGCAACACCACCCCTGCATTGTCACTGATATACTTTGTTATGGCCCAATGACACCATACACTTGACAGGGGTGCACATGGCACCAGCTATGGTGATAGGGGATCTTAGGCATTCTGTAGTATGCTTAACAGATTGTCCATGAGGGGGTTGGGCCAGGTGCACTGTTTGTATTTTCTTTTATTTCTGTTTCAAGTAAGAATTTATCTATGCATATATTGTACTACAGTGCATATTGTGTCTTAATTTTGTTTCAGAAAAGCTCTGGGTAATCACATTGTCCCTTACCTCCTTGAAGTGTTTGACTATTCATGGGTCATACACTCACATGGGACTGTTGGCTGGAATGCAGGGCCTCATCATCAAGTATGTCACCAACAGGGGTGTGGCTTCATGTGCAACAAGGTCCATGCCTTTGAGTAGGATCACAGTGATGGCCATGCATTGTCAGACTTAAGAAAGGGGATGAATGGGTAGTAGAAGAAGACAGGACAAAAGCAGCTGTATTAAACCAATACTTCTGCTTTGTCTTTACGAAAGAAAAGGATGGAACAATGCCACAGTGGGGATCAGAAAGGTGGGAATGGGGGCAGATCAAATAGGGGTCATTGGGATAGAAAGAGTGAGGGAGGGACTGAGGGCAATGAAAGTAGATAAATTCCTAAGGCCAGATGAAATACACCCCAGGGTACAAAGGGACTTGGCCGAGGAGCTGGTGGGCTCCATGACAATTCTATTTAACAGTACTCTGAATTCAGGAGTAGTGCCAGAGGAATGGAGAACAGCAAATGTAGTGCCACTCCACAAAAGTGGTCCCAAGGAGGACCCTGGCAACTATAGGCTGGTCAGCCTGACCTCAATAGTATGCAAACTTATGGAAACCATACTGAAGGAGGGACTGGTGATGTACATGGAAGAGAATAGTCTACAAGACAATAAGCAGCACAGGTTTGTGGCTGGCAGATCCTGTTACATGAATTTAGTAGAGTTCTTTCACTATGTCATGAAGGCAGTGGACAAGGGTCAGGCAACAGACGTCATTTACCTGGACTTTAGTAAAGCCTCAGGTTCAGTGCCACACAAAAGGCTGATAACAAAACTGAGGGAGCAAGGGTTGGGGGAGATATTAGTAAGATTGGTTGAGAACTGGATTGAGGGGCAGAACACAATGGGGGGTGGTGGTGGGGTAGCCTCCAGTACAAAAAGGTCACCAGCGGGGTTCCACAGGGGTCAGTTTTGGGCCTGGTATTGTTTAATATATTTATATGCGACATTGGGGAGGACATTTAGGGCAAAATGTGCCTATTCGCTGATGACACCACGCTCTGTGGGAGGGTGGACATCCAGGAGGTGATACAAGAGTTAAGAGAGGACCAAGCCAGATTGGAGAAATGGTCAGGGATTTGGCAGTTGGGGTTCAACGCCAAAAAGTGCAAGATGATGCACATCGGGGCAACAAACCAAGTGCAGAGTACTAGATAGCAAAGGTACATTTAGCTAGTCGAAGAAGAAAAAGACCTGGGGGGTAGTAATTACTAGTGATCTGAAGCAGTGCGCGCAATGCAAAAAGGCTGTGGTGAAGGCAAACAGGATGCTGGGGTGCATCACAAGGGGGTTCAGTAGCAGGCACAATGAGGTTATTCTGCCGTTATATAACTCTCTGGTAAGGCCTCAGTTGGAGTATGGAGTGAGGTATTGGCACCCATACCTAAAAAAAAGACATTAAAGTGCTGGAACGGGTGCAGAGGAGGGTGACTAAAATGATCAGGGAACAGCAGGACAGGTCATATGAAGAGAGGCTGGGAACCCTGAGGATGTACTCATTGAAGGAGAGGCGGCAGAGGGGGATATGATAGAGACCTTCAAGTATCTGAAAGGAATGAACAAACTAGAGTGTGTGGGTCTCTTCAACAATAGATAAAATCCCACCACCAGAGGACACAGCCTGAAGTTAGTGTGGGGAAGATATAGGAGAGATGTGAGGAAGTGCTTTTTCAAAGAAAGTTGGTGTCGGCATGGAATGAGCTGCTGGAGCAGTTCATGGAAACCAGGTCAGTGGGATCATTCGAAAGAGCTTGGGACAAACATAGAGGGATGTCATGGGACCTAGGAAAAAGGGGGGGCATGGACACTGGTGTAGGGGTAAAATACAAACCCAATACATATCAAGGAGACAAGATAGACCAGGTGATCTCTTGCTGCTGGCTACTTCTTATGTTCTTATGTGGCTGCTTAATTTTCCTTCTCTGCACCCATCAGCTTATAATCCTGTACCATTTTCCCTAACAATGCTCAGTACCCATTCAAAAATTAGATCTCCAACAGCATCACATAGAGGGGAATCGATCAGTACCTGCTTTTCATTGCACAAGGTTCAGACCTGTGGGAATGTGCCCAGTCTGGAGCCTAACACTGTCATCAGCTCATGACCACAGCAATTAAGATGGCAACAGATGGGAAAGCTCTAACTGAAGTGAGAGCCATCAAACAGATGTTTAACAGACTTCTGCAGGAGATGGGCAACCTGAAAGTTACACCAGCCCACACTGAACAGACCCTAGCAAGAATAGACTCTTGACTCACCGGTGTGGAACAGAAGGTTGAGCTCCACAAGGGAGAATTCCCCAACCTCAAAGTACTACTCAGTAAGCAAGTCCATGTCATCCTCACGTTAGAAGACAAACTCAATGATCTAGAAAACTGCAGCCACTGAAACAATCTGCAGTTTGTTGGTTTCCCAGGAAGGGCAGAACTCAAGAGTGCCACAGACTTCCTCCCACACATCCTCCCCACTGTACTCCAGTGGAAAGGAGACTACAGCTTCAACAGTGAGCAAGCTCCCCACTCACTCACTTACTCCACCACCAAAACATGGGGAACATCCCTGTCCCATACAAGCTTGCTTCCTAAGGTATATCACAAAGGAGGCAATATTAAAGCACTCAAGGGAGCTGGGAAAGAACACACAGTTCATATTTTTCAAGATTTTCCAAGGAACTGTCAGGAAAAGAGAAAGCCTATATGAAGCCCACCATATTATGCACTGTTTGGGTCTGCTGTTTTCCTTCTGGTGTCCCACCACCATGAGGGTTATACATAATGGAGTGCCACTGCACTTCAAGTCAACAGATGCAGTAATGGCTTTTTTGCATAAATACCGTACTGGTGAAAGGAGCTTTGTAATCCCCAGCAGGACCCCCCCAAAAGAAAATCTGATATCTATGAGATGATAGACACCAGTCATCTTTCTTCTCCAACAGGAGAGGTGCAAAGTCACCATATGGATGCTGATGGATGAACATTGCCATCACAAGCTACAAGAAGAACAAGCAATGATACAAGAAAGGCTTTCCTCCTGCTTCCGGTTTCATAGCAACAGCAGGGGAGAGGAATATGAAGAGTGGCTGGAAGCAATCCTGGCTACTAACAAATTCACTCCTCTGAGCCCCTCCACTCCACTTCCTCTCTCAACGCTCACTGTACCAGAGACAACAGTGAAGAAGGAGGCAGTCTCTGCTCAGCTTCCCAGAGAGCCACTCCTGAAGGTGCAGATGGAAATCACTCAAGGACAGTCCCTGGGCTACAGTGGTAGCTGCCATAGTCAAGCTTCCTAATTCAAGCTCCTCAGGGTGAGAAGAAGCCAACACAGAGAATACAGTTCTACTTGCTTCTGCCCTTAAGTCATTTCACTCAGCAGTGGCATAAACAATTGATATAACTTGTAAGTACTTTACATACATTGATTTGAGGCTAACATTTGGGGTGACGACTACAGGGAGGAGGACAGGCATACCGACCAGGGACCCGAACTACATAAGTCTATCCTCAGTCTGCAGCTGGAGATCAAATCTCTCTTACAAGTCTTTACAAACAGGACTGACTGATATGAATCAATTCCTTTGACAAATAAATATAAAATACAAAATTTTCCAAAGATACAAGAAATTAATAAATTAAAATAGTGCCAGTTAGTATACTGCACTGTCTAGATTTCCATGTCAGTAGGTAATTCCATAGAATTACATTGCATGTGCTCTAAGTATTCAGTTAGTTATCCTTATGGTAGTTGCTTTAGAAGACTCTGAGATTGGGGAGTCACATGATGCGGTGCGCTGGGTAAGACGCCTCTCTACCAGCTCCAACCTACCGCCCATTATTTGCCCTTCAAAATCCTGCTTTTCAGTAATTTTTACAGAAGACTATTAATCTACAGCCTTTCTGAGCACTCCGGTTCTGTTTGTGGGGTATCGATGGATGAGGAGATGCCAAAAATCGCTCCAAAGCACACACCTCCTACTACACCCAAAAAGGCCTCTAAGAAAGCCAGGGCCTCCCCTTCACATCCCTCGCTGCCTGTTACCATTGAGTGTCCTGATAGTGACCTTCTTACCCTCTCGAGGTTTCTAGAGGAGTTTCAGCCTTTTAAGGCCAAAATGCAGAATGTGGCAGGGGAAATTAAAAGCATGTCTAATACCCTGGAGGAGCTTTCTAAGAAAACTGCTGACAACGAAGTATGTATATGATCTGTTGAAAAGAAACAAGATAAAGCTGATCTGGAGTTGGTGGCCCTGAGGCAAAGGCTAGTGAAAATGGAGAATAAGGTTGAAGATTTGGAGGAGCGTAGTCACCGTAACAATGCAGTAATTATCGGTTTGCCAGAGGGTGAAGATGGCTCGGATCCCGTCAAATTTACCAAAAAGTTTGTGGAAAAGGTGGCAGGCCCTTCTCCTTTCGGTGCTAGCTACATCATAGAAAGGGCTATCCGGGCACTACACCCCCCTGCCTCAGTTGGAGCCCCTCCTAGGGCATTCATATTTCATTTTCTGAATTTTCAGGAGTGACAACACTTCCTATACAAGGTTAAAAGAGGTGCAAGATTTACAATGGGAAGGTAAAAGCTGAGGTGGCACAAAGATCTGCCCTTATCTATGCGCCAGAAAAGAGCTACGTTTCATAAAGTGGTCCTCAAGCTGATCACCACGGGAATTAAGTTCCGCATGGGTTTTCCTGCAAGGCTTCAAGTTTGTATAAATGGCTCGTGGGTAACCTATGAGGAGGTGGAGATGGCATCTACTGGGCTCAAAGAAGCATTCCCTGATTTATTCAAGCCTATATGAGAGAGGATCTGGCATAGAAAGACAAGCCGAATTTCCATTTAGTGGAGCTGCCTATCTGCAGTAAATCATATTTGGCTGCAATACTTTTGGGGCCAGGCCACGGATATACTGTATACCGGGTTGTTTATCTCTCCATTACAGTTCTCGAGTGGGGTCCTTCTTCTGATGCAACATGGACATTCTATTCCCGATCTGGTTTTCATCTTCAGGACTTTTTGATACATTGCGGACACTTATTTCTCACTTCGGTTTATTTCTGTCACAATTGTGATTCACGAGCTAGGTGTTAGCTGGCTCATTTGTGTTTTCTCGGTTTCATGTAATGAGTATACGAACAAAGCCATGGTTCTTATGCTAAATCCCATTTTGCTAGTCCTGGTGCCTCTGTTTCTCAGGAGTGTTGACCCAATCTCTTGGCAATGGGGGGGACAATGCTTTTCTTTTTCAGATTTTATTATGAGACCTTTCTGGCATTTTCGGTCTCTCCCTGGCCTTGTTAACATGGCCTACTCCTTTTTTATTGTTCTCAGATTTCACCCCTTCTCATGTTCCCAGCTATTAATGGGCAATGAACAAGGATAATCTCTACATTAAGGGAGATCTCGCATTTAAGGATAGACGAAAATGTCAGGGTTTTGCTCGCTCTCACTGGGCTTTGGTTTGCTCCCTCTTTATAACCCTGTTTAAGTACTGTCTCTGGAGGACTCCCATTTTCTCCCCCCCCCCCCTTTTTTTTTAATTTCTCTTTCTCATTGTGATGGCCACTGGTTCTGATTTAATATATGCTCTGGACAGCGACTTTGGGCCTTTCAGTTCTCCCCTATTTCACGGCAGGTAGGTAGCCATAAACTGTCTGCCCTCAGTCTTTAAGCACTGATATTATGAGGCTACACCGCAAGAGGGCGTCTGAGATTAATCCTCACATATAATAGCTTTGGGTTTTAGCCCTCACGCTCTGCGGGCCATGTGGTTCTATGGCTCGTGGGATCACTATAGGGAGAATTGTTTTTTCTAAAGGGCTGGTATAGCCAACCCCCTGGGTTCATCTAGGGGTATTGTCAGGATATTAATGCTCAGAATAAGCTATTCTACTGGAATGTTCTGAGTATCAAGGGGTAATTTTGTTCCTGATTTCTGCTTTGTCAGGGCAGGGTGGTTGGGGAGAGGAACTTTTCAGTCTGCTGGACATCATGTACCATGTAAAATAGGGAGAGGGTGGGAGAAGGGGTTAGGGTCTACAGGGTGTTTTGAGTGGGGGTGGCTAGGGGAATGGATTTAATGGGGGTAGAATTGGGGGAGGGTAGAACAACCCAGCGCATACTATGTTTGGAGCACTATAGATGGAGTATGCATATATGTGTGTGTTTTGGAGGATCCCAAGCTGGCAGCATGAATGATGGCTAGAAACATTCAAGTTATTAGTTGGAATGTTAAGGGGGTGAGGTACAAGACCAAGCAGTATAAAATACTGAAGCACATAAGCCATTTAAAGGCAGAAATTGTGTTTTTGCAAGAGACGCATTTGCTCATGGGGGAGGCTGAAAAGATGAGACGGCAACAAATTGGGCAGATGTTTGCAGCGGAAGGAACAACCCATATTAGAGGGGTCATGATCCTCCTACATAGGTCAGTTCCGTTGAAACCTCTTCAGGTTATATCTGACCCTTCAGGCAGATTCCTGTTTGTAAAAGGTAGATTGCATACCTTGGACATTCTCCTGGGTGCTATTTATGGCCTCAATGTAGATTCCCCTAGCTTTTTTGCCCAGATAATTAAAGTCCTAACTCCCTTTTTGGACACTCCCATGGTCATAGGGGGTGATTTTGATCTTGTTTTTGATCAGGCCCTTGACAGGTTGGGTCAATCTTGTCAAGGTCTTTCCCCGGCACAAAGAGCCTTTAGGGACCTGATGGACTCCATTGGTCTTTGAGATATCTGGAGCGTATTGCATCCCAATGTAAGGAAATACACTGTTGTTTCTCCGGTACATGCAACCTCCTCTAGGATTGATTATATCCTCATCTGTCAAAGCCTGTTACCAGGAGTTATATGTTATAGCATAGTTTCAGGACCTCCCTCGGATCACTCTGTGGTCACCTGTCTAATAACCTTGGCCTCATTGCCAAATAAAGGGGGCAGATGGAAGCTGAATAACCAAATCCTGAAACAGCCGAAGACGGTTCAATACCTAGCATCCCAAACAGAGCAGTTTATTGCTTCTAATTCTAGCTCTATGGGGAAGCAGGACATGATATGGGGTGCCTGTAAGGCATATCTAAGGGGGATTATAATTGGTTTAACATCAAAAAGGAAGAAGGAGAGGGCATCTCAGATTTCTAACCTTCTCTCCCAAATTAGGAGTATGGAGACTGTTCTTTCTCCTTCTTCCTCTGAGGCATTCAAACAAGATTTAACAACTGAGAGAAGCCTACTTAGCAATGTTAACGGAACAAGCTGAATACGCAATTTTAAAAACAAATGCAGTATATACCGTTTAGGGCGAGAAGGCGGGTAAAATGCTAGCATTATGTATTAAGCAACAGGAATCCACCGGATTCATTCCTGCTATCCACTCTCTTAGTGATAATTCTCTTGAGGTCTAGCACCCCGGAGATAGCGGAGGAGTTTGCAAAGTACTTCCGTGACTTATATGGTCCTATGGTTAATTCCCCATCTAAGGAAAGACTTTATGAATATCTGAGTGATTTACAGTTGCCAACCCTTACACAATCCCAGCAAATAATTCTGGAGTCCCCTATCTCTGAGGGCAAAATCGAAAGAGTAATTAAATCTCTCCCATCCGATAAATCTCCGGGCCCTGATGGGTTTACTCCCAATTTCTATAAAGCTTTCTCAAAGCAGCTTATTCCCATCCTGCTGCCACTTTTCCAGGCAATTCTTTCGGGTAAAGTGTCTGATCCCTCTCTTTTTGAGGCCTTAATAATTCTGTTGCCCAAGCCGGACAGACCGCCAGATCAGGGGGCAAGCTACAGGCCGATATCCCTACTTATCCAAGATATTAAAATCCTGGCAAAATTACTAGCTGACCGTGTGGAGGCAGTTCTTCATTCTCTTTTCGGGGCTGAACAGGTTGATTTTATGAAAGGGAGATCATCAGTTGACCATCTGAGGACCCTGTCCCATGTCTTCTTGGCATCCAAGGATGATCCTCATCCAATGGTCTTGATCTCGCTGGATGCCGAGAAGGCATTTGACAGATTCCACTGGAGTACCCATTTGTTATGATGGAAGCCTTCAGTTTCCCTAGGGAATTCTGGAATTGGGTGAGTTCTATATATAAGTTTCCCTCTGCCAGAATCTCATGTAACGGTGTTATCTCTAACCCCTTTAGACTATATGTTGGGACTAGACAAGGGTCTCCCCTATCTCCTCTTCTCTTTAATATTTATTTAGAGCCACTTATCAGAAGGTTATCAGGATCCCAGGGTATATCGGGTATCTCTCCCTCCGGGATCAGATGGTTAAAGTGGCGGCCTATGCAGATGACTTATTGTTACAGATATCGCATCCACTCACATCTACTCCTGATACCCTAAAGCTTATAGACGATTTCAGTAAGGTTTCAAATTATAAACTTAATGCAGGAAAGACAGTAATTTTCCACTTAATCATAGGGTCTGTAAGCAGGATATTACTGTGTTTGGACTCACCTGGAAGTCTGATTATATTAAATACCTTGGGCTTCTCTTAGCAAGGAGCACTACGCAGCTCAGACAGTTAAATATTGATGCGTTAGTACATAAAGTAGATCTTGACCTTCGTAGGTGGGCTCTACTCCCTCTCTCTCTATGGGGCAGAATAAATTTAATAAAAATGAATGTTTTCCCTTGTCTGTTCTACCCCCTCAACATGTTGAATGTATGGCTTCCCTTGTCCTGGGTCAAAAAGGTACAGTACATGGTATGATTTACGCTTTTATATGGGGGGATAAGAAGGCCAGAATGGCATTTCATAAGTTAGCGGCCCCAAAGGCCAAAGGAGGTTTAAGACTTCCCCATATCGGATTATACTATTGGGCCAGCCAGGCCAATAAATATCTCAGATGGCAGACCGTG
This sequence comes from Neoceratodus forsteri, assembly GCA_016271365.2. Lineage (NCBI taxonomy): Eukaryota > Metazoa > Chordata > Ceratodontiformes > Ceratodontidae > Neoceratodus > Neoceratodus forsteri. The sequence continues at coordinate 439,742,702 of CM028137.1, read as the reverse complement.
GACCAGCTCTCCACAGTTGCTACATATATCCCTACTTGGTTAGCTGTTGAATGTGCTTCCATTAAAAAACACGGTCTTTCCCCCGCTGCTTTGTTATATACCAAAATTGGTTCTCTACTAAAGTCTCTACATAGTTCCCCTATAGCTGTCTCTATCAGTGTTCATACTCAGTTGTGTGCATTTCTAAGATATATGAATCTCAAGGATTTATCACAACCTGTAATAGGCAGTCCCAATTTCTTATTAGAGGGTAAGCCCCTCCCAGCCACATGGCTTTCTCAGATATGAAATTGCTGTTTAGAGGAGTTTATGTCACCTAATAGTCAATGGTATTCTTCAGCTGATATTATGTGTAAGTTCTCGATACCTCGTGCAAATATCTTTAAAATTTTCCAGTTTCGTCACCTTCTGGTTAAGGTAATGGGCTCGACCCCCCCCACCTCCTAATTTCAATTTTCAGAGCACCCTAATGGAGTTGGCAGGTCTGCCTCATGCCGTTTCCAAAATATATAGTGTTCTCTTCACCTGGGCCTACCCTGATAATTATGCTCCCGTTTCCTGTTTGGCCTCTCTCTTTCAGGGTAAAGATTTGGATTGGTCTCTCCTGTGGCAGAACTGCCATAAATTCCTTAAGCAGGACAGACTTAGGCTAATGCAGTTTAAGATTCTGCATTATATCTACTACTCACCGCAGAAACTTGCTAGGCTTGGTCTTGTGTCCTCCCCCTTTGTACAAGATGTCAATCTCAAGAAGGATATCTTCTTCATATTTTCTGGAGCTGTTCTAAAATTGCTGCACTCTGGACTGCGATCAAATAGCGTGTTGACCCTCTGTTGGGGCTCTCGGACCTCTTCACCCCCGAAATTTGCCTCCTTGGAGATTTTTCCTCCATCTCGGTGGTGAACAGGAAGTATTACACAGCCCTGATGTCGATGTCAGTTAAAAAGGTGGTTTTAAGACATTGGAGGGATATGGAGGTGCCAACATATGTTGAATGGCTTCAGGAGTTACTTGCAAATCTCAGAACTGAAAGGACTATTGCCAGTTTATCTAACAAACTTAAGAAGTTTGATAAAATCTGGGGACCACTACAGGCTCTCTATGCACTTCAAGGTTAAGCATTAATAGGTTACATTCACAGGGATAGTGCTAGAGATGTAAAATGGTGCTGGGTTGTTCGGGGTGGAAGTGGGGTTGGGTGGATGGGAGGGTGGGGGGAGAGCGAATCACTTCATACTCCATGCCTGCTGTATATGGACATTTTGTCCATTGTCATGATTCACTCTTTGTGTTGGAAAATTAATAAAGTTTGAATTGAAAAAAAAAAGAAGACTCTGAGATAACCTTCTGCCCCTGAGTATAAACAGGATGACTCAGATCCTGGATATCTGAGAAAATTGTTGTGCCTGTAGCCCCAAATAACCCCAATTATCTGTGGAATTAAAGTGCTAATCAACATTAAAAAGGAAGTCACTAGAAGGATAAGTAGTTTGGTCTAAAAGTCCTCATATCTGAGAGCCTTAATTATTTAATTTCATATTGTTTATACAGAATTATATATATTCATGATAGGTATTTTATTACATTCCTTATTACAGTTTCTTTTTTTGCAATTTATAATTTATTTATTTTATGCTCCATTACCATCAATTTCACCAGTACACAGAGAAAGCAAAAGAAGAAACTCATTGCAGTTACTACCAGCATCGTAACAGGTTACAACAAACATATGAACAAATACATAGGCAGCGAGAAAAAAGAAAAGAAACTCCCCAACCCAAAATATAAAACAATAAAAAAAAATACTCTATACCAGAACCCCATTCCCCCCCCCCCCTCAAGGTTACAATCAAAACATAACACAAAGGTGCTCCATCTGAGGAAGAGGAAGAGTAAAGAGATGCCAAAGGAGAGAAGGACAGCAAAAAGAGGAGCACAAGGACATTGGCTTACTATATTGCATTCAGTTTACACTTTCCAAATTCCTCAGCATTGAATCGAAGCAACCCCATACTGACATGAAGGCATTAGTCTTACCATGCATGGAAGCTATATGCTTTTCCAATTGTAATGCTAGCATACATTCTCGGTGCCATTCTAAAAGAGAGGGAGAGCTCTCAGATGACCAATGCCTTAAAATTATTAACTTCATAACAGCAGCAATAAGTGAGACATGGGCTGTCCAAAGTTTAGAGTCCATATCCGGGAAGATTTGCAATAAACAAATTTCAGGGGTGTTCATACTATAAGAGCCAAGGATAGGGCGGACAAGTCTGTTAATGTCCTCCCAAAGAGTACGAATCTTCGGGCATTCCCACAACATATGCAATAAAGAGCCCTCCTCCAACCTACAACGCCAACATATAGGGGAACTCTGAGCTTTCCATCGGTAGAGATATGTGGGGGTCAAGTACAGATGGTGCATGATATTAAATTGGACCATTCTGAGCCTATCTTGTTTAACATATTTATAATTGGAGCTCCATAGGTTCTTCCAAAACTCCGGGGAATCCTTAATGCCCAGCTCTCTAACCCAATAGTAACACACCCCAGATGGAATTTTCTTATCCCATTCTAAAATTTTACCATAAATTTTGGAGACAGCATGGGGTTGCGCTGCCACCTTGAAGAGATATTCCATGTCAATGGATTGACCATGCAGGGTGGAGGAAGGGACAGAACCCTGACAAACGGCTTTCTTAAGTTGCAGCCATTTAAAAAACAATCATCCGCAACACCAAAGGTCCTTCTCATATAATCAAAAGACCGAGGTACATTCTGGTCTAAAAAATCTGCTACGGTTATGTGGACTAATCTAAGTGCCAGAAGGAAGGAGATATCGACCCCAATCTTAAATGCACATTTTCAAAAATAGGCTGGGCTCCTAGAGTCCACCACTTAAAACCTAAATGTTGTTGTAACTGGAGGAGAGCTCTTAAAGACCAACCCATGGGATTATTTTTTAAGGGTCTCGGAATATTCGTAGGGGAAAGAAATAATAAAGCTTGCAACGTACACGCAGTTCCCTTTGCTAGATCATTCTCTATATTGTACCAAAGAGGCCTATGGTCCGTGAGCTGATAGCCCCTAGTCCACCAAGCAAGTTTACCAATATGCTGAGCCAGGTAGTAAGCAAACACAGAAGGGGCAGCCAATCCTCCCCTACTTCTTGGGGCTGTCAAGTTGTTAAAGGACCTGCGGATACGCTTCCCTTGTCCTATGAAGGAGCCAAACATTTTTACAACTTGACAAACCATCTTTTCGAGGTACACCCTGAGCATTCCTAAGGGATAAAAGTCTGGGCAGGACATTCATTTTCAAGAGATTTATCTTACCCCAAAGAGTCAAAGCAATGGGCCGCCACCTGGTTAGGGTCCTCTGCTACAGCCTGGAGTAAGGGTACCCAAATTCTCCTTAATCATCAAAGCAAGATTTGTGTTACCTTTAATGCCCAGGTATAGCAATGAACTGGCTTCCCAACCCAATCCTAAGAATTGCAAGTCAGCCCTTATCACTTCCTATTTAAGGGAAAATCTTAGTTTTAGAGTAATTTAGTTTATAACCCGATATCTTTGAAAACAATCAATTTCCTCAGTATCGCTGGCAGTGAGATATTTGGCTGCACAACATGCAATAGTACATCATCTGCATAGGCTGAGCAGACATAGACCCTGCTACCTACTTTGATCCCCTTGATCTGAGGGTTTTCCAGTAACCTACGAGAAATGGCTCAATGTAAATGTTGAATAATAGTGGGATAACGGGCATCCTGTCTAGTACCCCTTTCTAATCTAATAACCTGTGACAAGACCCCATTGCATTTCACCCTGGCAGAGGGCAGAGAATATAAAATTTTGACCCATTTTATAAAGGCATCCGCAGTCCAAAGGCCAACATGGTATGAAACAGATAGATCCAGGAAACTCTATCAAAGGCCTTTTCAAGGCCAAGTGAGAGGAGCACTGCAGGAATATCTGAGTCTCTGACCTCTGCCATGAGATGACAATAATTTCCTCAGGTGATCCTGGGGCACCCTCCCTTTCATAAGCTAACCTGCTCCCTGCATATCAGCTTGTCCATTACTTTAGACAGTCTGCCAGCTAATATCTTCACCAGGATTTTAACATCTGATTTAACAAAGATATCGGGCGGTAACTATTAGGGTCAGATGGGTCTTTACCTGGTTTCAGGATTAGAGAAACTGTTGCCTCAAAAACTAGGGTCAGAGACACCGTGACTATGCCAGAACTCAAAACCTCTAACAAAATTGGGGCTAACTGAGATGAGAAGACCCTAAAAAATTATTGAGATATCCGTCAGGCCCGGAGATTTATCCGGGGCATCTGTTGATAGCTTGGCATACCTCCGAGAGAGTTATGGGAGCAGCTAGACTAATAGCTCGTCAGTGAAATTTTTGGAAGACCAGCAAATTAAGAAGTTACTAATTTCTAATTCTAAGGGATCCCCGAGTCCCGTGAATAGATTAAGGCCTCTGCCATTTCCACCGAATCCGTACACACTTGACCATCCTGAGAGACACGAATTGCAGCAATATGATGTGCCAGGTCCAATTGCTTTATCCGCATAGCTAAGAGCTTCCCCGCCCTCTCCCCTGAATCTAAATATTGAAGCTTTGTACGGAGTAATGCAAGCTCAGCTTTTTGTTGAACCATCCCAGAATATTGCGCCTGCAATTTATGCAACCTGATCCTCTCAGAGTCAGATGAGTGATGGGATATATTCAACTCAATTTGCTTAATCTGGGTCAATAAGGAATTTATCTTCTCTCTCTGAATATAATTTTTCCTAGAAGAGATATTAATTAGCTCTCCTCTTATAGTACATTTTAATGCGGCCCAAACCAGGTCCATTCGGGTCTCTGACTGTTGATTAACCTGAAGAAACGCATCAATATGCTCTCTAATTGTTTGTGAGATTGACTGCACCTTTAATAACTGAGCGTTTAGCCTCCATTGTGGGGATCGCCTGGGAAAGGTCGGAACTGCACAACACACTTACCGGGCATGATCCGAAATAACCCTGACTGAAATATCCACCTGGATTATGTCGGATCAGCAGGGCACTGACTAAAATATAATCTATTCTCGAATAGGACTTGAGGAACCAGAGAATAGAAAGAGTATTGACGATCACACCTGGATTAAGAATACGCTAAATATCCATTAGAGCAGTGCTTCCATAAGGCCCTTTAATGCTCTCTGGGCAGGGATAGGCCCCTACGCCTGCTAAATGTCCTGTCCAGATCATTCTGGAGCACAATGTTCCAGTCCCCTCCAATAATTATCGGTTGGTGTGAGCCAGCCAGTACCCTAGGCAGTAACTTTGTATAGAAAAGGGGGGAATCCTCATTAGGACCATAGACCAAGCCCAGTAATACTGTCTGCGAGGCTACCTGTGCATGTACAAATATAAACCGCCCTTCAGGGTCCCAATATTCTTCCAGCAACTTAAAAGGGACACTCTTGGCCACGAGTATAGCCACACCTGCTCTTTAGTTGAGGCTCCAGCTCCAAATACTTGGCTACCCACATCCTCCTAAAGTAATGTATATCACACTTATTCAGATGGGTTTCCTGAAGGAAGGCAACATGTGCCCTCAAATGGTGTAAATGCCTTAATATTACTTGTCGTTTAGCCCTATCCTTGGCTCCCTTCACATTCCAGCTAATGAATTTAAATGCCTGACTCATATGAAAATAAAGTATGGATTCAGATTAGGCCCGACGTAAACCCTAGAATATTTATCATCATATATGAAGCCCAATATCACAATTAAAGTACCCCTAAACCAGACAGTCAGAAAGCTCCACAGTGGATTGCAACCTTGCACATTATTAAAACCCTCCGCATCCCTGAAAAACTCCCAAAAACACCAACCACCCTAGCCCTCTCACAAAACCCCAACAAAAGTATATACACACCACTTCCTCCCCTCTAATACACTCCCCCCAGTTCCATTGAACTGCCCTCCAATGCATCACCAGCCACATGATAAACATACTATCAGCCCATAACCCCCAGCCACCCTCCCCGGAGCCCCAACCCTCCACCATACTTAACCACTATAGACTCAATTGACCCAACTGCAGCCAAGACATCCTAATACATTATATAATACTAATACAAAACCCTTTCACAAAAAAGAATATTACAGAAATGTATTGAGTCCAGTCGTTGGTTGAACAGGAGGGCCACCAAAGAGCACTGGTATATGTAACGCAAGTTCAGACCAATTCCAGTTTATGGGATATAACAGCCCAAGGGCATCCAGTCCGAGCTCGCTGATGTACAGGTGACCAAAACCAAAACATAGGCCCAGGCCCGATTGACAAAATATCTATGAGAAATTGCCTCATACAGTGACTCCACCCTGTGAAGAGAAAAAAAAAAAGGAAGGAATATTGTCTATCTTCCAGCTGCCGAGGAGAGATATGCCTTTGTCTTCCTGAGTTTCTCGCAATCTTGAACAAGGCGCATCATATTAGATCCACATATCCTCATACTGTATTATGTTCATCCTGATGCCTCCCCTCAATCCATAAAAGCAGCAGGCAAAACAACTCCAAGACCAACTTACTGGATGCTATTAGCCACAGACCCAGTGGACCTGCAAAATGTCATTTAAAAAGGTCAGGGAGTAGATGTTGCAGCTCCTGTCGCGCCTCAGAGCAAGAATCAAATGAGAGCCAGTTTCCTTCCAGTTTAACATTAAAACAGCAGGATATCTCACCCTAAAGGGCTTGGAAGCGGCCACAAGTTTAGTCACTATAGGATGCAGTTCTCGCCGCTTCATCCTCACCGAGTGAGGAAGGTCTTGTATCAAGCGGATGTGTTTGCCCTCCCAAAGCAGCTCTTTCATGCCTTTGACTTTGTCCAAAATGTGCTGCTTATCAAGATAATTGAGAAACTTTATAATGAATGGCCTGGGGAGCTGATCCGATGTAGGAGGAAGCGCAAGGCCTATGCACTCTCTCAATTATGTAATCCCTCCACCTGGGGGAACCAGCAATCTTAGTTACAGCAGCTTCTGAATAAAGGGTATCGGGGCACCTCTTCTTCTCAGGGATGCCAATTATCACAATGTTATTACGCTTGCTGCGCCTCCAAATCCTCCAGTTTATTCTCTAGTTTCTTAAATCTGCTTCACAAGCACTAATTCTGTTTCCTGGGAGGCCTGCTTATTTTCCAGGAAATCACTTTAGACTCCGTGTCCCCAACCCTCAACGACAGTGCATCCATCGATTTTTAATTGCCTGCATGTCGTCAGCAACTGAGGCATCGTTACATGCAGCGGCTGCATAGGCTCAGAAACCGTGCCTCCGAGGCGGGACATCACCAGTCGGCAGACTCGAAGGCTAGCAGCCTGTTGTTTTGCCCTGTTCGCGGCCTTCTGCTTTTCCGGCGTCTGTGGGGACGTGTGTTTAGGCCTCGCCTTCTTAACGAACCCATCCATGCTGTCCGCTCCCTCAGCAGTCTCCCACAGGACTCTCTGGCTCTTCAGATAGGGGTCTGCGCAGCTGGGTAGCGATCAAGCCCGAAAAAATAATATTTTTTTAAACGGCAGACGAGGGAGCTCCGCGGGTGCGCTGCTTACGCCCGGGCTGACATCACGTGACCCTTATTACAGTTTCTGAAATAGAATTCATAAGTGCTGTAAGAGCTATTTCTCCTTCCTCCTGCTTTTGGCTTCAATAGAGTGGTAAACATTCTGTTATTGGAGTCTCATATTTCTTACAATACAGAAAAACCTGCTCCGGTGCCTTATATTCATCCAAACCACAGTTACACTTCAGATCCAGAGAAAAATAATTTTGTCTACTTCTATATCTGCAAAGTAATAACTTGTAGGAGAATGTTTCAAGTATAAAACTTAAAAAATATTCTCCTATCCTCAGCACTCTTCAATAAAATGGTATATGGTTCAGTAATATATTATTTCTGAATGCCAATTTAACCTTTTAGCTTCTTTATTTTCTCTGTATCTTGATTTTGAGAACAGTGTTGTAATCTGGATTTAATTACTGTCATATGAATTGGAGATATACTGATACCCTTCAACCAATCAGACCATAAGTGTCTCAAGTGAGCTAATGAAAGAATTTCTTCAATTTTTTTCAGCAAAGGGGAGTGAGTGTCTGCTGATAACCAGGTAACTTTTTCTAGGAGACACATTATTATCAAATTGGTTTCCTTTGTATTCATACAGTTCATCCAGTAAGCTAACTTCCTAGCATTCATCAATGTTTCTGTTTTCCATCTTCCACAATTCAGCCTGCACTATTTCTGCAGGTGTGGACTGAGGTGTCTATAATACTGGGGTCTGATTTTTAAAGGCCCCACAAGATCAGCTTATGGAGCACTGAACCCTCACTTGCACCAAACTATGCATGCACTGTGGACCTTGCACAGTATTATAATACCAAAGGGGTACTGGTGCCAATGTTCTGGAGTTGCTGCAATCTATGCCTTGCATCAAAAAATGGTGCACCTGAGGGGAATGACAGAGGCCACAGCATCCTCTGCCCTATGGCCAACTGGCCCACAGTGTCCTGCCAGGATTGCTGTGGACCACTAGAACTGCAAACTCCATCGTTCTGCAGCATGTCATGTCAACTGCCAAGCACTGCAACACCTGTGCAGCAGATGGACTTATCGATGCCGCCACCATTAGGATCACCACTGCCTCACCCTCAGGAAGAGCTGTGCCACCATCTCATTTACCACCCACCCCTCACAGAGGGCATCCCTCTCCAGGTCCCAGCCACACCATCCCCCTGGAATCACTCAGTGCTGAGGCGGCTGCATCTGCCTGCCACTGCAGACTGCTGAAGTGGGGTGCAGATGGCTGTGTGTCATGCCAGGACACTGCCCATCCCTGCATGCAGCTGGTGGGAGGGGCTGTTCCTCTTTGTCATGCTGTATGTTGGACCCAGTCAGTGTGGATCTCATGGCACAAGAGCCTTGCAGCCATGACAGAGCTTTAGGAATCATGATGTAGGAGATGGAGCAGCTCCATCATGGTGCAAATCCCCTTCCAATGTGGCACACCAGCACTTTGGGTGCAGGGGTGATGTAGGAACGGTTTGCCATAAGGCCTCCCATTTTCAATGCAGCCTGCATTGGAAAATCAGAAGTGCTGCAACTTATGACACAAGGTACCACATGTGCCAAGTCTGTTTGATGCCTTCAACTTGTGTTATCTGTAGGGCTTTGAAAACGAGCACCTGATCTATAAAATTGATTAAATGACTGTTCAACAATTCTGAAATTATGAGTAGACAAAATTTCTGGCACATATAAGGCTATACTATTCATTTTCATCTCTGCAGCTGGTATTAATGTAGACCCCCCCCCATATTTTCCATTAAACCACAGTAAAGTAGCCTTCATTTGTTATGAATTTATTTTTTATATGCTGTCAATGCTCTGACCACACATTGTTGGAAGAAAAAATGTAATCGAGATACTTGTATGACTTTACTATGTATAACATGACATTATTAATTTTCCATTTTGTACTTGATTTCTTCTAGCCATACAACAGTATTTTGCTTTTGGCCACATTAATTTTAAGCTTATTCTCGACACAAGGGGGCTGATTCTCAAACAGCCAGCACAAACCGCAGCAAAAGTGGCTTGCACCGACCGCCAATGCACCGGGAACCATGCACCAGATTCTGTATTGGGTAGGGTCTCAGCAACTAAGTCCTGCAACAGCCTTGGCCATGTGCCAAACAGATGGTGCATAGTGAAGGTGTACTGCAACCATGGGGCAGCCGTGCAGCAATAGGACCATGGACAGTAGTCCCTTGTGGCTGTTGCCCCCCCAGCTCAATCCCAGGTACAAATATAAAAGAAACTCCATGGTGGTCTAGTGGACCCCCCATACCCTAATCTCCCATAATATTTATTTATATTGCCTTTGTGGGCTAGCAAACCCCCACCCAAGCCCCAATCTCACATAATATGTCTTTATAGTGCCCTTGTGGGCTAATGGACCCCACCCCCAAGCCCTGATCACCCATCATATTGATGTGAAGTTACCTGGTGGGCTAGTGGACAACTATAATGACCCAGTGCATGATATATCCAACATCTTGGTGGTCTAGTGCACCCCCACCCTGCAGTTCCCTACCACCCTGCTTGCCCACTGCCCACCACCACCACAGCAAGCAACAGACTGAGCTATAAATAAGTGCATACTGTATATAGTACGTGCTCAGTGTCTGACAGCAGTTGTCAGTCACTGAGTGCATGCTATATACAGTACACACTCATTCAGAGCTCAGTCAGTGGCTGCCTATGGTGGTGAGTGGTAGGTCGTGTCAGTCACCGGTTGAGTTATGGATTGGTGGGAGCAGGGTTGTGGGGCACTTCAGGGGAGACGAGGTTCCACTAGACCACCAGGATGTTGAATATATATTGTACCAGGTGATCAGGGCCTTCTGCTAGCCCACCAGGGAACTTTACATTAATATTATGAGTGATTGGGTCTTGGGTGGGGTCGCCCACTAGCCCACAAGGGCAATATATATGACTGTTATGGGTGATCAGGGTTTGAGAGGCGTCTGCTAACCCACAAGGGAAATATAAAGAATTATTTTGGGAGATTGAGACATGGGGGTCCACTAGCCAACATGGGCAATATAAATAAATATTGTGTGAGATAGAGATTGGGGGGCACAGGCCCACAAGGGCAATATACATACATATTATGGGAGATTGGGGCTCATTGGGGTCCACTAGCCCATCAGGGCAATATACACTACCATTGTGGGAGATCGGGGCTTGGGGTTTGGCAGACCACTAGACCACCAGGTAACCTTAATTATTAATTCAAGAGAATCGGGGATTGGGACTATTGGGGGGTGCCCTAGACTACCAAGGTGGCATCTATACGAGGGATCAGGACCCTGGTGGTACATTGGTGCAATACCCAGAGGACACCTAAGTACACTTAGATCAGCCCCTGGTTGGTCTAAATGTACTTAGGGGGCTTGAGTCTCAAAAGTTGGTGCATGGTTTTCACAAGCTCTGCATCAAACCATGCAGCTTCCCCCAACACTTTGGCACACAGTGCATCCAATTCTTGTAGGGTGCGTGGCTTTGTGATACTACACCCTTTTAACGGCGGCTTGCACCAAATACTTGGTGCAAACCCCATAAATACATCAGTGAAGTTAGACCAGCAAAGACTGGTCTAACTCACCACATGTGGTGCATGGAGGGCTAGGGGACTGAGAATCCTGATTGCATCCCAGGGAATGCTTCAAGCCCCATGTGCTGTGCAATCAGCACAACCGGGACTTAAAGCATTCAATTCAGTTTAAGAATTGAGCCCGGACAGTTGTCCTCTATGGCTGGTTTTAGAATACTGATTTAGGGGATGTGGCAGCTTGTGTCTGACACACATCCCTTAGCACCATGCCACAGTACATTTTATGGGGCAAAGCTGGCAAGCCCGTTTGACACAAGCGGCCTGTGTTTGCAGCAGGCTGCTTTTGAGAATTGTTTGATGTGCCACTTGCATCATTTATGTTTGACTCATGCACCTTGTGTCATTCTAAGGGCTTTGAGAATTGATCCCAAAATATTTCTAGAATTTTCATTTTATGATTCAACCCTACTGGTGAAAATGACAGCAGTATTAAATCATCCACGTATGTTAGCACTAGTACAGGGATTCCATTTACCACTGGCAAATGTCCCTTAGGCCCTAATATTTGTAATAGAAAATCATTTATAAAAATGTTAAACAAAAGAGGAGCCAGCAAACAACCTTTTTTAACAGCTCTATTTGAAGAATAAGCTTCAACTATATTACCAGCAAGTCATATCTAACCGTTGTCCAATGATGTGTATATAAATTAATAAATAGACAGTGGAAATCTCTTTCAATAGTTGTTCATGATAATTTAGTCCATGAAAATGCTGTACATAATTGAAATGTTTGCCTCACATAACATGTTTTGATTTCATGTTACAGTATGAAACATTTCTCTATTGTGGGATGTTTTTTTATGAAAACCTGCTTAATAAATGTTTAATATGTTACTGGCCTCAACCCATAGGATTACACTGTTCAAGATAATGCGCATGAAAATTTTCTTTAAACAGTCTATTCAACTTATTATCAGTCTGTAATTTCCAGGACAGCTACAACAACTGATTTTTTTTTTAAATGAGGATGATTACATTCCCGTTCCGTTCCTGAGGGAAGTGTTCATCTGTGACAAATCAATTGAACAGTATAGCCAATAAATGACTCCACCATTCTATTTCAACTTTATACACATAAGGAGGTATTTCATCAGGTCATGGGGATGTATTGCCTTTTATCACATGCATAGTTTCTGGTATGTCTAAAGTAGTGATATTTATTAGATAGTTGTGAGGTTTCAACTCTATTAAGATTGTCTTATAGTCATATTGTTCAAGGTGAGAATAAAAAATGTCCCTATAATTACCTGTCCACACCTGAGGTTCAATATGTACAGAAATATTTTCTGCAAAATTACCTCTGCTGTTGGCTACTAAGAGCCTAAAGTGTTTACTATCCCAATCCTGAATTATTTTAAATGTTTCTCTCCATTGCTCATTTCTGTCCAGTTTTTTTTTTTTGTTCCTGCAAAAAGATTTTATATTGTTTCTTTATTTTATTCAGGACAGAATAATATACCGTTGATGGATTTTGTTTCACATACCTTATGAAATTTGCAACAGCATCTTTATATTGTCTGCATTGAGAAGTAAACCATGTTTTTCTTTTCACGCTGTTTTTTTTAGTTGTTTATATACAGTGGCGTGAAAAAGTATTTGCCCCCTTCCTGATTTTCTCTATTATTGCATATTTGTCACACTGGATGTTTTCAGGTCTTTAGACAAAATATAATATTAGATAAAGGAACCTGAGTGAACAAATAACACTTTTTTTTACTTATTTCATTTATTTAATGAAAAAGTTAACCAACACCAACTGGCACTGTGTGAAAAAGTAATTGCCCCTAGTTAAATCAACCCAATTAAAGGGATAATTAGAGTCAGCTGATTGAACACAGCCAGGCTTGATTACAGCCAGCCCTGCTCAATATAAACCTCACTTATTTGGCCCTTACCATCAGAGTCATGTTGCCAGCATAAAGATTCAACAAGCACATTATGCCATGATCAAAGGAAGTTCCTGAAAAGATCAGAAAAAATTTGTTGCCCTCTGTCAGTCTGGAAAGGGTTACAAAGCTATTTCTAAGGCTCTGGGACTCCATCGAACCACAGTGAGAGCCATAATCTCCAAATGGAGAACACTTGGAACAGTAGTGAACCTTCCCAGGAGGGCGGCTGCCAAAATTACTCCAAGGGCACAGTGTAAAATCATCCAAGAAGTCTCAAAGGATCCTAAACAACATCCAAAGAACTGCAGGCTACTCTTGCCTCAGCTAAGGTCAGTGTTCATGACTCCACAATCAGAAAGAGACTGGGCAAAATGGGCTTCATGTGAGAGTAGCATGGAAACCATTGCTAACCAAGATGAACATAAATGCTCATCTCTCTATTTGCCAAGAAGCACCTGGATGATCCACAAGCCTTTTGGGAAAATGTTCTATGGACAGATGAGTCCAAAGTGGAACTTTTGGACAACATGGATCCCATAATGTCTCGCGAAAGCAAACACAGCATTCCACAGTAAGAACACCATACCAACAGTCAAACATGGTGGTGGTAGGCGATGGTGTGGGGATGCTTTGCTGCCTAAGGACCTGGATGACTTGCCATAATTAAAGGAACCATGAATTCTGCTCTGTACCAGAAAATTCTTAAGGAGAATGTCCAGTCATCCTTCCGCTAGCTGAAGCTGAAGCGTAGTTAGGTCATGCAGCAAGACAATGATCCAAAACACAAAAGCAAGTCCACATCAGAATGGCGAAAAGAAGTAAAATTAAAGTTTTGGAGTGGCCTAGTCAAAGTCCAGACTGAAACCTAATAGAGATGCTGTGGCAGGACCTGAAACGAGCAGTTCATGCGCGAAAACCTACCAAATGTTACTGAATTAAAGCAGTTCTGCTGAGGAAGAGTGGGTTAAAGTCCTCCACAGTGATGTGAAAGACTGATATTGAATTATAGGAAGTGTTTGGTTGCAGTCATTGCAGCTAAATGTGGCATAACCAGTTATTATGTAAGGGGCAATTACTTTTTCACACAGTGCCAGTTGGTGTTGGTTAACTTTTTCATTAAATAAGTGAAATTAAAAAAAAAAACAAGTGTTATTTGTTCACTCAGGTTCCCTTTATCTAATATTACATTTTCTCTAAAGACCTGAAAACATCCAGTGTGACAAATATGCAATAATAGAGAAAATCAGGAAGGGGGCAAATACTTTTTCACGCCACTGTAGGCGTGGCAGAATTATTTCAAAACTTCCTCTCTTCCCTTCATACATTTCTTCAGCTAGATGATTCAACATGAACACTTTTGTCAAATTTGTGATTTCTTGCATCTTAAACTCTCCTCTAATATATCTCCTACTTCATCAGAAAACATAACTTTCTTCATATTCATAATTTCTATACAAGCAGGAGTAACGTTTTCCTCTAATGAAGATATCCCAGAATCCTGAGATTTAAGTATTAATTGTAATGGAAAATTATCACTTTCAGACCTTTCCAAGATTGTGAAAGATTCAAGGAAAGAAAATTGCCAATAGAATGTCAAAAAAATAATCTATTACTCTGGCACATGTTGTTGAAAAATATGTATGTTTTGCTGGCTTATCTCCTTTCATCATACTGTTATGTGTGCATAGACCTGTGTCCTCCAGGAATCTGAGACGTCTTCTGCCAGTCATATTTACAACAGTGTCTCCTGAAATCCTTAGGGCCAATTCTCAAAGCAGTTAGAATGACACAAGGTGCCTGCATCAAAGATATAAGACAAAAGAGGCATCTTGCATCACAAAATGCACCGGAAGCTATTCTCAAAAGCAGCCTATATCAAACACAGGTTCCTTGCCCTAAAGGGGGCATGCACCAGCCTTGCACCACAAAATATGTTGCAGCATTTTGCTAGGAGGCTTGTGGCAGATGCAGGCTGCCACATCCCCAACCTTACAATTCCCAAAACCCTCCCAGTGGGCAATGGTCTAAGTACCATTAGATTAACCAAGGACTAGTCTAACAGTACCTAGAAATCCTCTGGCAGATGCACCAATGTGCCCCCCATGACCCGATCACCTGGTATACCAAGTTGTAACACATTATGCATAACTGTATATCCTGGTAGTCTAGTGCCCCCCCCAAGCCCCGATCCCCAGTTATGATTACTGTAACATAAATCATATTTACATTCCCTAGTGGTCAAGCAGACTGCCCCTGCTTCAATCTGCCTTACACAGAGTTGTCCAACATCCTGGTGGTCTTGTAAATCCCCCACCCCACAATGTCCTACCTCTCTGCTCCCCCAACCCATACCGGAGCCAGTGACTGGCACAGCCCACCACTCAGTACCATGGCTAGTTGCTGACTGAGCTCTGCATGAGCACCTACTATATACAATATGCATTCATGCAGAGCTCAGTCGGCAACTGACCATGGTAGTGAGCAGTGGGCTGTGCCAGTCACTGGATCTGGTGTGGGTTGCGTTGGAGTGGGGAGGTAGGGCATTGCAGGTTGTGGGTATCCACTAGACCACCAGGACTCTGGACAACTCTTTGTAAGGCTGATCAAGGCAGGGGTGGTCCATTTGACCACTATGGAATGTAAATATAATTTATTGTGCAGTAATCATAACAGGGGATCTGGGATGGCTGGGTGCTAGACTACCAGGGACTACAGTGATATGTACATAGTACCAGTTGGTTTAAGGTGTGATTGGGTCATGGGGAGGCTGCTTAACTACCATGGTATACAATTATGCATAATGTAGTACAAGTTGGCATGCCATGCAATCAAGTCATGGGCAGGGGCACTTGACTACACTGCTTGGTTGTGACATTGCTGCATGGCCACCCATGGCTTGCAGCAACCTGTCTAGGTGTGCCCTCTGTTTAGTGCACCACTAGGGTTGCCACCAGGACTGTGCCTGATAGAGATTTGGGGGCAGAGTCCATGGCACTCCGGCGATTGGTGCAAGCCACCTTTGGTACAGCTTGCACCGTTGTTTGAGAATTGGCTCTCTTATCTATATCAAATCATCCCTGAATATCAATACATTGCCCTATTACCAATACATGAGTTAAAGTCATTCACAACAATGAAACTGCTTCTTTGTACTTAAAATTGATTTTAATATATGGACTTATAATATATTCCAGATGTTTTCTTCATAATAGTCTGTATTAAATGATGGAGTGTAAAAATTACAAAGTAAATGTGACTCTCTATCTCATAATACTGGAATGATTATTATGATTAGATGTTTAATTCTGTTTTCATTTCAACATGTTCAGAAATGTTTGATAAAAAAGTTAATCTACCTGTTGGTCTCTGCTGAGTGTTGTTTTTCAGAGCTTTGGATGAAATGCAATTAAACCCTTCCATCCATATGACATTTTGTGACCGAGACTCCTGTAATGCTACAACCTGACACAGTTTGAGCAAAGTTTAAAATTATCTGCCAGATTCTTATGAATGCCTTCAATGTTCCACAATATGATATCATTTTGTGTTTTGGGGTTTTCAGGCAGTAATTAGTCATTATACAATAGGAGTAAAGTGATATGCCCCTAAGTAGATTGTTGTTTTCTCACCGCATACTGATATCATCATGCTGACATGTACACAGTGAGAAAAGCCACCAGATATATATGTACAGTGTACACATAAGCAGAAAATATCAGTACTATCTCTACATCACACGTCTGAAAAGCCATCACACTTCTGAAGAGCTGAACACCATGGAACAACGCCAAGAGAAAAAAAAAAAGGTACCACATACATGCTTTAAGAAACAAACCATACCAAAGGAAAAAAAAGAAGCCCCTACTGCATAAAACAAATGTGTGATGGTAAGGGGATTGACATGAGTAATATCACAACTTGTGGCAAGTCAGCTCAGGGGCTATCACTAGTGGCTCCCCGTAGCACAGCCACAAAAAAAAGCCCCTACTGCATAAAACAAATGTGTGATGGTAAGGGGCTTGACATGAGTAATATCACAACTATGCAGAGCCACTCATGATAGTCCCTGAGCTGACTTGCCACTTGTTGTGATATTACTCATATCAAGCCCCTTACCATCATGTATCCCCTTATTATCACCAGACTGGGCATCCACAGTACATAATTCATGTCAGTCCTCCTTAAGCTGTGTTAATGGCTCAAACCTATTTATTTTCCATAATCCCTACAATGGAATGAATTTCTTACCAGATAGTTAATGTTATTAATGTTCTCAGGCTTGAATGCTACCACCCTTCCAACTCCTCCTTCATTGGCTCTGCTGCCTCTAGAAGTTTTCCAGAAAAGTCTGCCTCATCACATATCAGGATTCCCAAACTATGCAGGTATTTGGATGCACAGGATATTATTTATGTGGCCTATGTTGACCTCCCACAGTTGTTAATCCCTTTGTTTCTCCATACCCTTTTCAGTCCTTTATACCCCAAATTTAATGCCCAAGAATTTTCCAATAGGAGAGCATATTGTATGCATTTATGTGATCTGATTCTCCTCGGATGAATCAGCTAACGCATGTATAGCATAGCATACACTGATGCTTAGTGTTATGTTCCCTTTTCCATGGCCAGATCTTATTTAAATTACGGACTCTAAAATCTTAATTAGAAACTGTTTGTCATTTATAAAGTTCTCTTTTGTTGTCCTAAATATGATAGAATAGTATAGGAGCTTTTGTGACATTTCCTAAATGACTAACATTTAATGCCTGCTTCGAGATCCATACACTTATGTTCAAGGTATTAATAATTGCAAAGCAGATTCTTCAGAATCTGCATCATTCCTGGTACCTACAAATATACTGTTCCTGCAATTTGGAATCTCTAAATCTTTATCCAGTAGTTTGAAAATCAGTTCATATAATTTTTCTTCCATTTTTTCTCTACTTTTGTAAATGCCCTTAATTTCTATAAGTGCCTCATTCCTGTAAGTCAATATTAGGGTCTAAATTCCTGCTTTCCATCTCATTACTTTTTGCAATATTTGGTACCTGTTCAGCTTTCACAGAGGCTCTTGTTAGGTCCATATCCATAATTTATGTTTCCAGTCCACCGTTATGATTTATATCCCTATTTAAGACTCTCTGATTTAATGATGCATCTTTTCCTTTTCTCACCTGCTTCTTCCCGTTACCTTGATATTTATTCAGTTTACATTTCTCTCTTGTTAGATTTTTAACTATGGGTGCAATATTCACCTTGACCACTCTTTGTTTTTATGATTTTTGTTTCAACTTTGGCTGGACTAGCTGACTCCAAACCACCAGCCTCTTTTGTTATTTTCACCAGCATCCTTCTAGATGAGTCAGTCACCACTATAACTTGATTCCCCTGTTTTTCCCCCACCTTATTTTGCTGGATTTTCTTCTTGCTCAGCTTCAATTTCCAAGTTTGCTTTTTTTTTTCCTTGTTGTTTAAATATCTTAACCAAATTTGAATTGCTGAGTTTTGTTTCATGGGAATTTTTCATCTGGTGTGTGGAGTAAGCACTATTATATTTGTCATCATAGATTCATATTCTGGAACCAATCCCACTTTTATAAATTCAGGAAAAGAGCTTCTTATCTGAGCCTTATGGTGGGCTAAGGTAGATTTTACTACTAGTAACTCTTCCCTAATAATGTGTAATTGATTCAATGACAAAAGGTTTGCCATATGTGGATATTTTAGTACTTTAGCCAAATTCTGATTGACTGGGGCAGGTTAATATGCCACCAAATCAGATAGCCTATAATGATGGGTATATGACAATTCGCTCCCGCAAAGTTGTCCCCTGTCAACTTGCTCCAGACAATTCACTCCCTGCAAATTCACCCCCTGGCATCTTGCTCCCTTGGTCCTCCCTCCACCAATCAACACAGTCTTGAATTTCAGTGCAATGAGCTCACGCCTGGTCTAAACACAGCTGTGCATTACAACCATGGTGACTACTGAGATCACATGGACTACAAGATGACACTAATAATAAAAAATCATCCCTGAAGCACCAGTTCCAGAACAAGGCATTAGTAAGGGAATACATTAGCTGCAAGTATTCATTCAGGTGACATAAAAATTAGACTGTGTGTGAGTAAAAAAAGATTTGCAATGCCGATAAGTAAAAAAGGGGTTTACATATGTTACAGGTATCCCAGTATACACACATAAATAACAGGAATTTTAAGTATTTAAAAAAAAAGTCTAGATCATTACATAGAAGCTCATCTCAGAAAATTTTAAACTTCAAAAAATACAGGTAACGACTATATAGGAAAAACGTAGGTGTCATTGTTCACCTAGAAGTTACATAAAGTCTTACAAGTACGTTGATTCCCCTCAATAGGTCACATCACTCTCACCTCCATCCTAGAGCTGGTCATGACAGTACAGCTGGATTACTGCATGGACTCATTCACTGTTGTCACCATGAGCAAGCACTTTCTTAGCTTGTTTATTCATGAGGGTCACTCCCGCCATCACCGTTAGTGCAACCGAAGTGAGTACTTCTTGATTAAAAAGAGGCTATTAGCAAACTGCAGTAAAAGGAAAAACTGAGAATGTTTCTTTATTTCAATAAAAAAAAACTCCCCTCAACAGGTCACATCACTCTTACCTCTGTCCTAGAGCCAAGTGACCAATGGAGCGAGTTGTCAGGGAGTGAATATGTGAGGAGCGAGAAAGGAAGGGAGCAGGTTGTCCGGGGATGAATTTATGGGAGTGAATTGACATGTGTCCCTACTCTGATCATTCTGGAGATAATGAAAGTTCTGATGGTTCTCCTCCAAACCTATTAAATTGGGTGAATCTCCCAATGACTTGTGATGTAAATGAACATCTAGCTTCATGAGTGATTTAGGGAAAGGTTCCCATTCGGATTCTGTGGGTGAAGGGGGGTTAACATTAGTAAGGGTTCTCTGTTTTTTCTTGGGGAGCCCTGCTTTTACCTTACAACTATTCCTCAGTCCCACTCCACTTTGTAAAGTGCATGAAAGGGAGTTTTTTTTTAATTTTAGGTGCCCTAAAATACACAATTATGGAATAACTACCCCCCCCCCCCATTCCTAGTGCCAGTTCTGATTTTCTGGATGTCCTTAGTCCCATTTTTGTAACCTGTGAAGTTGAAGTGTATATAACATTTTCCATTAGGGCCTTTTTGTTTTACTTAAGGTCTCAACATTATTATCTAGCGTTTCCTTACTTAGAGTTATTATTCTTTTGCTTACCCTATGTTTGTTAAATGTTTGAACTTTAGGATCTGTATACTCACAGGTTGCAATTTTTATATATATTTTTGTTCCCAGTTCACACCACTACTTCTTCTATTTCTGGATTTGAACATTTATTTTTCCTAGTATTTACCACCATAATGATAATCCAGTGAGCAATCAGAAAATCATTTCAAAGTCACAGGACTAAATACTTTACTAAATTTAAACTACTAGTTGGATATCTTTAGGTAAAATTATTTAGTACTATTCTTAAGGTCACCCTGCTACTGCCCATCAATATGTAATGATATACTTAATATACTTAAAAACTATGGTTCCAAATAATAAAACGTGCTTTTCATTCACAGTGACACAAACATATGAGTTGTAACTCTTCACTCGAGTGATACTTATAATTATATAAAGTGCAATTCCTGATAAATTAATAGCAGGATGTGGGTAGCAAGCACCTGCCAACAGTGACAACCTTTTCAAACAGTTAATTCTTTCTCACACAACAAGAAAAGTAGAAAATACTGTATCTTGATGAAGTCCAAAAATTGCCTCACTTTATTATGGTGCTCGCGGTGCTGAACACTCACATAAAAAACAGACCAGTATTGCATAGATAAACAACACACAAGGAGCTCTTTTTCCTAAGATGTTACCCCTTCTCTCACCAAATTCAAATCTCTATCATATCATCCTGACATAAAAAATGATATAAAATGTTTTTAATTAATACTTGGTTATTTTAGTGCCCATTTTATCCAGTTGATTAAATATGTATTGTGGTTTGTGGTGTACACAGCAAGTTTTGCACCTTGTTCATGTTGTTATTTTAAATGTGAGGCTGTGCCTTTAATCAAATGTTGGGCATGAAAGGCAGTCCAGTTTCAATCACATTAACCTTGGAAAAAGTGCAGAGAGCATGAAATGTGTCAGATGACGTAATCTGCATTTGAACTTGGTGAGAGGAGGGGTAACATCTCTGAAAAAGGAGCTTCTGGTGTGTTGTTTATGTATGCGATACAGGTCTGTTATTAATGTGAGTGTACAGCACAACAAGCACCATAATAAAGTGAGGCACTTTTTGGACTTTACTAAGGTATGTTCTCCTTTTCTTGTTATGTGAGAAAGAATTAGCTGTTTGTAAAGGTTGCCACCATTGGTAGGTGCTGGCTACCAATGTCCTTCTGCTGTTCCTCCTAATAGCACAGCACTGCATTCCCAGGTCTGACTCCTCACAGTTTCTACTACCTCACTGATAAATTAATCCAGCAAAAGCCAGCATTAAGTGTGCTAAGCAAGTGATATCAAGTTGTAAAGTGCTAATGACTATAAAGTTATTGAGTTCTCCACCATTACTGTCTTTGTGATCCAATAAATCAGTTTGGACAATGATATTTACTGTGTCTTAATAAATGTGCATTGCCTTGCAATAAGGTAAGAAAAGAAAGGATACTGCACTGGTAGTCTATAGGTAAGAAAGTAAAGGTCACTGCACTGCAATTCTAGAAGGGGCTTTCTACGATGATTTGCTTTTGATTCATCAGCTCTCCAAGTGGAATCTCTTCCTGCATCTGTTTTCACTTGCAAGACAAAAAACAGATGCCGATAGTTGCTGATCAAGTGGCTGGCAGTAAAGTTCCTTGGCTGGCCATAACACTTCAACTGCAAAAATAAAATCAACACTATAATAAAAATCAATACCAACGGTTTAAGAACCATGAAAGCCCAGGGCTTAAAAAAAGAACCCTACAGGCTTGTTAAGCATTTAGATTTAGAAAGTGGTTATGGCTATTGACTCTGGTGCCCAACTGTGCTGCCAGCCATTCTCCACCGGACCGCCCACCTCCCAGCCAAGTCCCAAGCTGTAGCCCCATCGGGCACTCCTAGTGGCTCCGGCACCTGGCTGCGCCACTGGCCACTAGAGATGCAGCGAATTTAAATTCCACCAGCGAAGTGAACACGAAGTTGGCACTTCACATTGCCACTCTGCTATGTGGCGTGGGCAATGCCAAGTGCTCACTCCGCCTTGTCATTGCCACTTTGCGTTAAGGCAGAATGGCAATGCAAAGTAAGGCGAAGTCATTCTTTTTAATGGACTTTGCATTCCTCATTATGATTCTAAGTGATCCACTTGGTGTTTCAGATTTGGCAGCCCCCACACTACTGTAAGTCACATGCTCTTAGCTAGGCAGGAAGAAAGTGAGTTGCACAGCAGACACTTTTACTTTTTCCTGTGCAGACGGAGAGAGAGTAGTGTGTTTTGTGACTGCTGATACTTTTAGATCAGAGCGAGGAGGAGATTTAAACTTTGATTTAGACCCAACAGCTTTTTTAAAAGCTACATTTTTTTGCCTTTTCTGTACTCTTTTTTACTTTATTTATTCTTTCCTTAAATTTGATTTTTCTTACCTTTATAAGTAGTTAGTTGTTTATCTATGTCTTTGTGACTGTGTGTGTGTGTGTGTGTGTGTGTGTGTGTGTGTGTTGTGTGACAGTGTGAGTAGTGATTGCTCGGACTGAGGGAGCTCAGTAGGAGAGATGGACCAGGGTGAGGGAATGTCTGGGGCGGGGGCAGCTCTGGGAGAGTATGGTAGTGGTAAGCTTCGTACCATGTGCATGTGTGGAGGGCATGTGCACCCATTCCTGTTGGACCGCTCAAAACTTGTGAGTGCCCCACCTCAGAAGCAGGACCAGCACTGCCTCCTGTCCTGACTCTGAGGCAGCTGAACCACCACCACCACCACCAAGTCAAGCACCAGGTCCTCTGGAGCAGGATGTGCCTGTTCCCCCAGGCCCAGGAGTGGATCCCATCCCTGTTCAGCACCGTGACCATCCAGCTGCCAGTTCATCAGGCCTTCCCCTGCCTGTGCCTGGTTCTCCTAGCACCTCCATTGTTTGGCAGATTTTTGGCTGTGTTGGGGGGGACAGCAGTGTCGTCAAGTATCACCTATGTGAGGTGGAGGTGCACCGTGGCCCCTGGGGGACTCACCTGGGGGCTAGGAGCCAGCACACCCATATGCTCAATTACCAGCAGTTGGAGTGGCAGGCTGCCACAGAACAGACCATGCCTGCACCTGCTGGCCATTCTGTGGCAGAGGGTGCAGCTGTGCATTGTGGCATCCTTAAGAAGAGGAGGGCCACAGAAGCACCTGCGGCTCCACCAGCAACCCCACCCCCACTGCCACCACCAGCAGGTCAGCCTGTAGAATGTGTGAACCCCAGAGAACTGTGTGTAACACAGGCTGACTTGGCAGTTCTCTGGAGTGCTGTCTAGGAGAACAATGAGAGGTTGAGTGCTGTGCAGCGGCAGCTGGATTACACAGAGGGACATCAGTTGCAAATTATGTCCATGCTGGAACTGCTGCTGGATCACCATGGGATCCCACATTAGGTTTTTTTTCCCTCACACCATATCCCCCCCCACACCTTCCTTGCTGTGTTATAAAATGTATTCCTCCACCATCCCCCTTGTATGTAATTATGCCCTTTTTTTGTTGTCTTCTGTATGCGTGACACTTTTTATTCTAAGCAGTGCAAGTATACTGTTCTAAACTGCATGTGTGCAGTCAGTCTTCTTTCCAGTCTGTGTATGTACTGCAGACACTGTCCAACTCCCTGACTTAAAAACAAACATTAATGAGTACAATGGTGAAATGGTGAAGCATGGAGAGATTCTACAAAATGGGCTTACAATACATCCAAGTAACTATTAAAAAAAATTAATGTTGTGATTCGTGACATGATCGTAAAACGTGATTTGTGACTGCATTTGTGACCGTGATGATGAAGAAATGTGAATGCCTACAGCTGTACTTCCCCGGGCCTCGAAGAGCTGCGGCCGGTTGCACAAGAGTTAAGTTTAAGTTTAAGACATCTTTTTGGTCTTACAAAAACAAGTTGGACTTAAAAAATGTAAGCCTATTGCACAAAAATTGTCTTACATTCCATTGGTCTTATTTAGAGACTTTCATTTAAGCCTCCTATGTACCAGGCTTATTTGTTGTTAGTAGGCTTATCCTCCCATAGTTAATTTTAATTATAGGAATTGTGTATGTGTATGTGTATGTGTCTGTGTGTGTGTGTGTGTATATATATATATATATATATATATATATACACACACACATTTATAGTGTGTATGTATGTATATATATGTATATACATGTATGTGTATATTTGTATATATATATATATATTTATATTTATACAACATATGTTTGGGAATAAATTCATGGATAAAAAGTAGTATCTGAGACAGGTCATGGAGATATCACTATGGCCATGAAGATATCATTGATATCTCCATGTTCCTATATGTCATAGTGATATCTCCACATTTCTATACGTCATTGAATTGAAAGTGAAAGTCTGTCACTTCACATTGCCCCGTCTCTTCTGTTTAAAACCTGCCCCCCCCAAACCACACACACACACACACACACACACACACTCTATTTGGTTGATCCTCCCAATTATTTTTAGCTAAAAGTTTAATTTGAGCACTTATCTGGTTGATCCTGCCACTGTGATAGTCAACTGAGCATTTAACTTTCACTTTCCCTTCAAGTAGACGTGACCGAGTGGTATGAAGATTGATTCGTTAGATAGTACAGCAGTTGTTACAGAGAATTGCACTATTTAGGTAAACCCACCTCTGTATTAGCTCTTTGTGAATTGCCGACTACTATTCACAAGACAGAGAGGCAAGAGTCAGCAGCTCATAGAAGCAGGAGGGAGGCTAGTTTGTGTTAGTATAGATCTAATCTATCGCGAGCTTCCTCCTGTTCTATGACGCTGCCGACTGCACTCTCTGTCTTGTGAATATAGTCGCAATTTCACAAAACCAATACAGAATTGCAGAGTTTTTACCAAATGGGTGCAGACCCTTTATTAAAACTGCTGTACTGTCCTATCGGGTCGATCTTCATACCACTCGATCACGCTACTTTAAAGGGGGAAAGTGAAAGTTATATGCTGGGCTGACTATCACAGTGGCAGGATCAACTAGATAAGTGCTTATATTACATTTTTAGCTAAAAATAATGGCATAATCAACCAGATAACATTATTTATATTTTGAAACTGGCAGAATCTACCATATATATGTTTTTATTTTTGACATGTTATCCCTTGTGTTCTGGGTTGTGGGTGTGTTTTGATTTGTGTTCAGGGAGGGGTTCCATTACAATTCAGCCCAAACATATGTTTGTAAAATAGAATATGACATTAGCCTGAGTGGAAGATATCATATTTATTCTTCACTCGAGGCCAATGACATCAAGAATCTCAATTGTGGCTTCTCGCCACTCGTGAGATATCATGATATCATTGGCCTCTCGTGAAGATAAATATGATATCTTCACTCAGGCCATGTCATATCCCCTATATAAATATATATATATATATATATATATGTATATATATATATAGATATATACATATATATAGATATATTTGAGTGCACTGATTTCCTGTTTTAGGGACTGCTATTTCCCATTGGGTATACATTACCATGAAGACAATATTTTATATTCTTGTTTTTTGTCATAAGGCTTTTAATCCTAGGCTCAGGCAGGTGACTGCTCAGCACAGTTCCTGCCTCCCAAAACCAGCTGCCACCTCCCCTGCCCTGGGTGCTTAAATGCCCGCTTGATATCTCCCTAGAAGCCCCCCCCAGCACAATCCAGATGTGTCCCTGGGACCAAGTGGTGGATTGGGCCAAGGGAAAACAAGCGGGACTTTGTCAAGCCTGCCTGACGACCATTTTTGTTTTTCTCCTCAGCCCCTGGCCACCTGCAGCATGCTAATGTGTGTGTGCTGTGGCATGCACAAGCTACAAAACTGCAGTCCCTACCTTTCATAGCTTCTTGGAACCTGCATTAGCAATGGGCCTCCACCACAAGGCAGTCAAGTGCTAAGACACAGAAGTGATACTGCCAATATAATGACAGACTCTACATGGGTTATAGTTTCTAATGCTTATTAAACCTCAATGTTTGGACATTAGAAGAATCAAATGGTTCATCAGGAAATGTACAAGCAAACAATGATAGCATTCATCACACTGTTTGTCATGCCTGCATAATAAAAATGATTTCATTTTGTCTTGCTGTGTCTGGTGTATTTCTTTAGCATCAATGTAGCTTGTACAGTACATCATACATACTGTATCTGCATGGCCTTCTGGGTAGTGGGGAACATATATAGGGCACCACTACCTTTCCAAATTATTGGCCCATCCTTTTATCTCATATGTAAGCCTCTCCTTGGGTAAGACTTTCAATATCTAGTTGTTCCATACTTCAAAAGTTGATTGCTGCTGAGAGATACAGGTATTGCATATGCATTTCCTTGTAAGGAGGATTAGAATATGCACTACTGTTGTAAAGGGTCCCAGTCATCTACATGCACATACTCTAGAAACACAGAATTGGATGGCAGAAACAGGACCAGAAGGCCAATCTAGTCTAACCTATTGTCCAGTCTATTACTACTCCTGGACCCTATTCAGTCTCAGGTGTCCCTCTTCTTATAATGCCCATGTGCTTATCCTATGCATGCTTAAAGACCACCACTGTCTTTGCCCCCACCACCTCCTATGGCAATCTGTCCCAGGAATCCACCATAGGAACATACTAAAATGCCAGCAGAAAAAGGCCACTTGGTCTATCCGAGGACTGCTTGCCTACTCCAGGGAGGGAGGGGGAATGTGGCTGGGTGTTTGACTGCCCTCAGGCAGAGGTCCAAGGTGCAGCAAATGCAAAGCATTTGGAGGGAGGGCGTGACTGGCATTGGCGGAGCTCCCCCTTGATGGTGGGGTGTAAGTCACACCCACAGAAAAAGGAAAAATCAGATACCATGATCTGGGAAGATGGACTGCCAGCCTATACCCTAGATGACCCCTGCCTGCCTTGTCAGTGGCTCCCGATGAAGTGCATAGAATTCGGGTCATATGGCTCCCCACCATGTCCGTGCTTAGCGGGGAAGCCAAGGCTACATGGGGGGGCACCATAAGCTCCAGGCAGGAAGGAGCAAGGGCAGAGGCCAGGTGTCTCCCAATGGGGCGGAACAAGGGAGGTAGGGGAAGGAGCAAAAATACAAAGTTTAAAAAAATGAAATAAAAATACACCAAGTAATATTTAATCACGGAATTAATAGAACTGCAATAAATTCACAAAACAGTCTAGTTAAGAATGAACCTCATATTTGTACAGTAATAACATGGCTCTAGTGGTGGTGGTGGGTCACTGGGTGCCGATACTGTTTTGGAAGCAGCAAGGAGGTAAAGTGTGAGCAAGAGGACGAGCTCGAGCTGCTGCTGCAGGAAGCATGAGCCAATGTGCTAAAGGAGAAAGTGCCAGGGTTGTGCCTCACATTCCACCTGGGGCATGCAGTAATTACAGAGATGTTGTGAGCTCCTTAGCATGGGGCAGCACTTACCCTGTGTGGATGCCTATGTTGACAAACGTCTGCTAGGGTACATTTTAAAATGTAATTCCAGTCTAGTAGTAAAATAAAAATGATCGTCATTTCGTCCCTGGAAACTTGCCAGCAGCTACCTTTACTACCTAGTAGCAGAGATCCGCCCTCTTGCTCAGGTACATAATGACATAGAACCAGGAAGAGAGCGGGGGCGCTCCCCATTAAAGTCAATGGGGGTCACTTTTACTTCCAGATTTTAACATAAACATGACCAATTTGAGATTAATGAAGGACACCACTCTGATAAGATAGCTCATTAGTCGAGCGGTATCCTTCATTAATCGATCGTTATGTTACAAACTGGATGTAAAAGTGACCCCATTGACGTTAATGGGGTGCGCCCACACCCTCTCCCCGGTCCTACATCATTACATGCCTGCGCGCTAGGGCGGATCTTGGCTATTAAGATATAAAGGGAGCTGCTGGCAACTTTCCAGGTATGAAATTACGATCCTTTTTTAATATACTACTAGAGTGAACTCAACTTACTTTTCTATTATTACGTATTGCTCCTGGGAGCATGGCAGACAGCTCCAGTCCCTCCCTCATTAGGACTCTGTCTCTGGCTCTCTATTGTCTGCCCAACTTCCCCTACAATCCCCTGTGGGTTAACCCCCGCCGTGACAGTGCCAAGGTGAGGGGGCGCCAGCTTTCCCCCACCCTGGAGCAAAATCCAGATGTTTGGGGAGCCAATGCAGGTGCAGGAGAGCCATCATGGAGTCTACCAGCTCCATTTTACACCACTTTATTTCTTTGCACCCCACCGATAGTGTACATAGGCAGTGTGCCTCCCGACTCGCATCTCCTTTGCCCACCACCAGAGAGAGATTAACAGGTGGGATGGCAATCCCTCCCTTCCTGAGAGAGGAGAGCAGTCTTCCAGACACTCAATCCTCTCTCTCTCTCTCTCTCCCCCCCCATCACTCCCCTGCTGCCAGGGCTCATTCCCAAACCCGGGTCACCAGCATGGCATTAGGTGTGTCATCCAGCGCCTCAACCCTCAGTGCAGCTGGGACAGCAAGTGTAATTACATTTTAAAATGTACCCCAACAGGCTTTCACCAACACAGGCTTGCAGACAGTGTGAGTACTAAATCTCACAACATATAGGATAGTGTATGGTTGCCTATACACAACAATTCCATTCTTATACGGAGTAGTTACTATGATGTCAATGACCTCGAGAGCGAAGCTCGAGAGGTCCCTCTGAATGTATAGTAACTAGAAGGTTTAAGAATAGCAATGTTGTGTATTTGGGCTTGCACACACTATTCTATATATTGTATGGTCTCAACACAAACGTTTCCTTTTTCCTCCATAGGCAGCCAGTCTCTGTTGTCCAGTACTGCATATCTGGGCTATCCTCCCACCGGGTAACTCATGCACCCAACTTATCTACTGCCCCCTGTCCTATGAATGGTGCTAATGGGGATGGTTTGTCACTACTAAAGCTGAACAATTTTTTGTGGTGTATTGCTTTCCATATACAACTGCATTCCACCATACACTATAGTTCTCATAATGCATTCCATTTTTGCTACCACCCTCTCTGTGAAATAGTGTCTCTTCATTTCCCTCCTAAATATTCCCACCTCTATTCTTAGCCTGTACCCCCTGGTGACCCTCCCCCTCCTTAGCTGAAAAGACCCCATCTGCCATCTGCCCCATCCTTACTGATTCCCCTGAGATACTTGAATGTCTCTATCATGTCCCCCTGTCCCTTCTATCCTCTAGGGTGTACATATTCAGGTATCACAGCCTGCTGTCATAATCTCTCCCCTCTATTCCAAACATCATCTTTGTAGTCATCCTCTGCTCCCCCTCCAGTAGCCTGATATCACGTTTTAGGTATGGTCTCAAAAATTGCACACAATACTCTAAGTGCGGCCTTACCAGTGACCTGTATAGGGGCAAGATCTCTCTTCACCAGGACGAAAAAACCCTCACTATGCTTGACAGCATTTTGTTCACTTTTGCAGCTACTCTCCTGCACTGGGCAGTGTTGTTCATTGTCCCTTTTATCATTACGCCTAGGTCCTTCTCCTCCTCAGTGATCCCTAGCTAACCCCCCTCCCCCAAGCCACTATTCTCTATTTTGGTTCTTCACCCCAACGTGCATAACCTTACACTTCTTTGCATTGATCCCCAGCTGCCACCTCTCTAACCACTCCTCTAGCTTGCTTAGGTCCCCCTGCAGCTGCTTCCATCCCTCCCTTCGATCAACCACTGCTCCAAGTATGTAGATAAGATGAGCTTAATGGGGACTGAGTGGTAAGGGAAATGCAGTGGGGATGGGGGGGCAGGAGAGAAGAGGAGGTTTTGACGAACACCAGGTGAAGACAGAAGTAGACAGATGGGAGGAGGGAACAGCCTGGAAGACGGGGAGTGAGGAAGGGGCAGGAGACAGGAGGATGGATGGGAGGAGGAGGGGTGGAGTGTAGAGGAGCGAGGGCATAGGAGGGGGAGCAGAGAAGCTTGCAGAAGGGAGACAGGTTGTGGGAAACAGAAGCGGTATGAGGGAAAGGGTGATGGAAGTATACTAGAGAGTAGCATGGTCAGGGGAGAGGGGTTGTTACTAGGAGAAGACAAGGGAGGCGTAGGCAGCAATGAGGAGTCACAAGAATGAGTGAGAGCTAGGAGAAACCAGAATGGGAAAAGGGGAAAAGGATATCTGTGCATCTCTGTGTCCTTTATGCCTTCTGTCACATGTAAAACAATGCCCCCCATCCTGATTTAACATGGTGTGTGTCCTGAAATGGCCATATCCGAGCTGTGATTATCGGTATACCATGACATTCTGTTATGGCCACCAAATTTGGGACTGACACACATATACACACATGTAGCCAGATTTTGAAATTCTAACATGCACCCCTCACCACCCAATCACTCTCAGCTATCAACAAACTACTGTGTAGGGGTGTGTGAGGGGTGAATAGTATTTCTTAAATACTAGGAACAATGGATAATGCACTATTCATTATTTGGACATGAATAAAGAACAGTGGCACTATTGTTTTTGTTCAGGAAATACTTTAAAAAATAAATTAAAAATATCAACCCCAGCCAAACTGTGTAAAAATCTACAACCCTCATTCCACACCCACCCTCTCGCCCCACCAGTACCCATAATTTATTATTTAAACAATGATCCCATGATGGACGACTGACACAACCTGACCACCTCCATGGCCGACTAACACATCTTGTAGCACCCATATTTTCTTACTGTGAAGAATATACCCCCAGGCACAGACAGGCAACCACCTCAACCTGTCCTCCTCTATGGCTGGTCGCCCTCTTGTGAATGAAAGTGCTATCATGCATGCTTGCATAGTAAAACAGATGATCACATAATCAGTTCTTTTACTATAGCAGCACGAGCGAGAGTGCTTTCATTCACAAGAAGGCAACTAGCTGTGGAGGTGGGTGAGTTGAGTCAGATGCCTTTCCATGCCTGGAGGCTTCTTTACAGCAAGAAAATGTGGATGCTGGGGAGCTTGGGAGTTGGATGCTGCTGCTGGGGTGGAAGAGTGGGGTATAATTTAGCTGGCTACAAGAGACAGCAGTCAACTATGGAAGTAGGCAGGTTGTGCCAGTCACCTATTGTGGTATGGTTGAATAAAGTGTGGGTTCCAGTGATGGGGAAGGAGGGTTAGGGGACTGTGGTTGTCATCTTGAGACAGTTTTGCTGGGGAGGAGGGTGGGGCCTCTTTTTAACTGTTTCCCAACAGGAACACGAACAACAAATACTGAATGCTGAACATTTTGGGATCCGAATACGAATATTCAGCCAAATATTCGAAATAAGCTATTCACCCATCGGTATTACTGCGAACTGTCACACATACACACACACACACACACAGCCTTCCATGGCAGATACT
Organism: Neoceratodus forsteri; assembly: GCA_016271365.2. Taxonomy (NCBI): domain Eukaryota; kingdom Metazoa; phylum Chordata; order Ceratodontiformes; family Ceratodontidae; genus Neoceratodus; species Neoceratodus forsteri. The sequence goes on along the minus strand of CM028137.1, from coordinate 439,710,948 downwards.
GACAACAGAACCCCCTCTCACCATCACAGTTAGAATACCGTTGGTTATTTACAAATAATTGCTTACTATGCATCCTGCACACATACACACTTACCTTATCATCTGTGAGAACTGTTGAGCAAAGCATATCTCCCACCTAACAACATACTTACATTCAACAAAAAAAGTGCTGCAGTGTGTATCACCTTAACATACGTATACGTATACGTATACATATACACACACACACCATAATGGGTGCATCCACACTGTTAAAGTCAACCAAGTATAGGTCATATGTCTCTTACCTGTGTATGGGGGTAGGAGGCTTTTAGGGCCAACATCCGTCGGAACTGTAAAATAAAATATGGGAAAGGGGTTACAAAGGATGCTTAGCTCTTAGAAAGTAAACAGAAAGGATAAAAAAGGTTAGGTGTAAAGTGATACTTATCTGATGGGAAAGGAATCAACGTCACTTCAGACCTGTTAAATTAATAAGAAAAATAGGTCAATATGGAGTAAATACAGTACTAAGAGGTAAGCAGGAATAGAAACTGGAGAGCCACAAAAGGTGTATATGACAGCAAAGGAGTAATGAAAAGGCGGCTTTAGATAAGTTACAGACAGGACAAAGGAGGAAGACAGAAACACAGAAAATGAAAATAATAAATGAACAGTTATGGAAAAAAAGGAAAAACTGCGTTATTGGGGGGGTGGGGCTCCACAAAAAAACATCACCAGTGTTGGAATTACATTTTATGTGACTTGGAAGCTGGAGGGCCCATAAGAGTGCTAGCTCTAAATGTAACCACCTCCCTCCCATTATACGTCAACTGCAGTGATGCGTGAGCTACCAGGGCTCATTTCAGAGCTAGGGGATTCGAGCCCTGGCAAGCTCTTGGCCCGCCTAAAGTTTATGTTTTAGGTGGCATGATGGACAGGAAACAGTATGGCCAACAGGAACATCATCATGGACTGGATAACCGTAAGTGCTGTATTCCTGAAAGGTAAGCCTGGGAAACTAAAAATGGGACAGGCGGAGCATAGCTCTGCATCCCTTCCGCTGTGGCACACTGGCTAGAACAACAGACTGCGAAACAGCTAGGCCATGTCCAGCTTACCTGGATTTGATTCCCCACCTGTGTACCATGTGACTGTCACCAAATAAGCTCAAATCTCTGTGGTCACCCCTGAAAAGAGGAACTTCTGTGTGTAGGATTTTTTGTTCTTCAAAAAATATGCGACTGTGGAGGCGATTATGTTTATTTAACGTGGGTTCATAAATTCATTGTCTGCGTTGTTTTTGCCAAAGTTATGGCACTGATGGTGTTCCCATTGACCATACTGTTTCTTGTCTGCCATGACACCTGAATCATAAACTGTAGGTGCTCTAAGCCCCTGTAATTGCAAGACTGCTTGCCACCCCTAGATGGCCAAGTGGCCAGGAGTTAGAAGTATCAACCAAGGTGAGCTAGTGGGGACTCTTTGGGATTAGTGGTTCATAATAAATAATTTACTATTGGTGGTCAAGGGTGCTAGAGCTGTTCCATGTGGGACCAGTAATTCAAATTATATCCCTGGTGGGCTATTGGGCTGGTTTCCCTGGTGGCCAATGTAGTAAAACAAAATAATAAATTCTCTGAGGTCTAGGGAGGGTCCCTGGACCCTGGTATTATTGAAGTGGACAGTGATGAACAGGAGGAAGCCTAGGGGCTGCTGTTGCAGTTAACAGGAGTGAGTGCACACATATACATGCACACACACACACACACACACACACGAAAGCTCAAGGCTGCAGTTTCCATTCCCAGCCCGTACAGAGCACAGACTGCTGCCTGCTCCATGTGGGTGGGAGAAGAAGAGACAAAAACTTGTCAGGATGTGGAGAGGCCAGGATAGAAGCATTTCCCACCCGCGGTGCTATAAATCAGAAGAGGATCTGGAAGCTGCCATAAAGAAAATAGAACTTGCAGCTGTTTAAATTCCCTTGTAACATGGCATTAAGACTGTGCCTGTAATGCGGCACAGCCATAGGTGGAACAGGGTCACAAGACGGCAGCCGAAGCAGGCATTAACCCAGCTTATATGCCGTGCCCACTTCGGCAGTACCTTGAGCAGCCAGAGCCCCAGGTTAGCAGCACTGGGCACAGCAGGGGAGTGAGTGTTGCAGGGGCAAGAGTGGCACAGCGACGGGGAGACAAGCTAGATGCTGACAGAAATGGGGAGGGGGGACAAGAAGCAGGGGTGCACCAAACTCAGAGATAGGATAGCAGGAGACAGATAGGGGATGCTGGCAAGTGGGGACTCAGCCAGAGGGAAGGGGAAGTGATGCGGGGGCCCCAGGCAAATTTGCATGCAGACGCACAACCCAGGGAGTCAGCAGCATAGCGGAGACCTCCAGCGCCGGGTATAAAGCAACTACCCGTGCACATTGGCAAAAGCACCGGACTGTGATGTCAGCTGCAGTGTCTTGTGTACTTACATCCCGTAAGTATGTAGACCGCAATAGTAAGTAAATGTTGGTGTCAATGAAGATTTCAAAGTGCAGCACAAACGTGTCCTCACAGCTCCGACTTCCCCTGTTATATCGCTCAAAGCACAGTAGACAGGTTCCTGGTGACTCCATTGTCCCACGGCCCATGTTACAAGCGCATTAAACCCACTCGGTGGCATCTAATCGTGATTGATGCATGGTTACGAGAACAATACTGCCTTCGGCCTCGCCACAACCTTCCCAACCATGCATCAATCCAGCATTAGATGCCACCTTCGTTGTGGCTTAATGCTTACTTAGTTGAGCTGCAGTATGACTAATGATTTCCCTGTAGAGGCATTTGGTTCGAGTCAGCATGCCAGCAGCATCGGGAAGCAGCGGATGCTGCCAGTTTAACCGCAGCACACACCGACTGAGCTTCTACATACTACAGATATCCACTTCCGGTTTCAGCAAGGGGTTGGGGACCGAGTTAATTTCTTTTTCAGTAACGGGTTGGGGGGATAAATGTACAAAACAGAAGAGAAAATGCCAATCCTATAATATATACAACAGATATGCCAGTATTGCTGCGAGCCTCTTAAAGAACAACACCATTTCAACAAATGGGCGGGGGTAAAACAAGCGTAATATAAAAATAAAGCAGTCCTAATTTAACCATACAGCCACCCTTTCCTTGAAATGGACATGTGTTGTGACTGCTTTTCTGGCTATATTTCAAATATCCTTGCCTAAATTCATCCCCAGTGCAGCTCCAGATCGATCAACTTCCACCACTGCTAATGTTCTCAAAATTGTGCCAAATTAAAATCGGAAGATGCAGTCCAGTCTCCCTGGTTACAATTTCACTTAAAAATACCCATATCAGTATTAAATTAAAATACTAATCTCATCAGAACTGCACTGCATGTGTATGATTTCAACCAGCGTGCTGTTTTGTTTAAAACAGGTGGCAGCCACACTTTCATCAGCACAGTAAACTTCTGATTCTGTTTCACCTTCAATGACATGAACATTTTTTGCATTATTTTTTTTTGAGACCCAATTTGTCCACGATTTGTTCTTTTCCAAAAAGTTTCTCTTCAACCAAAGTTAACTTCTCACCATCATAAAAATTCATCTTCATTTTGGCAGCCATCTTGAAATGATATGTGAAGTCTACAATTTCTAAGTCCAGTCTCTGTTGCTAAGCAATCAGAGGGTTAGACTGGTCTAGCACAAGACTTTCATTTTCCAGCCTTGTGCAACTGTCTCAAATTGGGGACTTATGCTAGACCAGTTTTTGTGGCTTAAGTCACAAATTGTGACTTGGATTTAGGTAAATTTTTGTGCAACAGGCCCCTGTAGCTTAAAACCCCCAGACTTAAAAGGAAGTATCAGTGACTACAATGGTAGGCTGGAGAGATACTACAAAACAGGCTTACAATTCATCCAAGTAACTAGAAGAAAAATGAATGTTGTGATTCGTAACATGAATGATCATGAATTGTGATTTGTGACTGCATTTGTGACCGTTATGATGAAGAACGTGATTTGTATCACGAGTGACTCGTGATGATGGTCCTGACTTAAATATGCATATTAATGAGTACAATGTTCATGCAGAATTAAGCACCACACCTGTCCAGTACTCTGAAGGGAAGCCAAAGAAACAACTGTGACTTAAGTTACAGATGGAAGATCGGGCCCTAAAGAGATGCAAATGCACAGACAGATTAAGATTGCACTGTGCAGTGAAGAGATGCAGACACAAAGACACAACACCTAACCAGTGTTCACCATCAGAAATTCAGATCTGGAAAAGAATACCTTTGCGGTTGGGGGCGGGCTGCGGGGCGGTGTACTGTACTGCTCCAGTAACAGTCACTGGTACTAGTACCAGTAAGGATACCACAAAGAAGTACAAAAATCACACAGCTGCAGTGGATAGCAGCTTCACATTGCTGAAATTATTATGTGGCACAATAAAAGGTGTCTGATTTGATGACATGCGTCACACACATACTCACACACACAATAAGTAATGCATAGCAAATTGAAAACTTTAGTAAGATAACCACATATTTTAAACAAACTAAAATTATGCACTGCTGCACCACAACAATCAGCAAAAAAAATGGCAAGAAATATTGAAAATATTACTGTGTGTACATTAACACAGTTATACAAGAAAATATCACCAAAACAGAAAGAACTGACTTTTTCTCCAAGCTAATCTACCTACACCACAGATATGCCCCTCCCCTAAAGCACACTTCCTCTGTCTCTCAGTACACAGACTGAATGTTGTACATCAACATTCAAAATCCATACACAAACAATAAACGCTTGATGATATGAGCACAGGAGGGTTTCCTACAATCAATGAATTAAAGTTTCAGCAAAAAAAATGACTCAAAAAGGCTTTTTTAACAGCTTTTTGAAGGTTTGAATCGCAGAGAGCTCTCAGAGCAGATTGTCTCCTACAGCTTCCTACACACACACTACCCCAAACTGAGGCTGTGCAGAACAATCTAGAGCTCATGTGACCTGAAATCCCATGAATCACTGCAAAATTTGCCTTTGGAGCTTAAAAACAAGGTGAAGTGAGGCGAAGTGGAAGGCGGAGTAACGCAAAGTCATTGTTTTTAATGGACTTTTCGTTACCCATTATACGAACATACGAAATTTGCCAGCAGATAAAGGCCTAGAGGTCTATCAAGTCTGCTCGAATGTGCAGCTAGCACCCCTTATTCTGCAGCTGCCCTTCCCTTCCCTTATAATGCGAAATACTCCACTTCGCATTGTGGAGCACTCCGCAAATTCGCCTTCACTCTGCAAATTGCTTTGTGGAGCGATTTGGGGCCACTTTGCCCATCACTACTGGCCACTCTCCACCGGACCACCCACCTCCTAGCCAAGTCCCAAGCTGTAGCTCCATCTGGCACTCCTAGTGGCTCCGGCGCCCAACTGCACCGTTGGCCACTCTCCACTGGGCAGCCCGCCTCCCAGCCAAGTCCCAAGGTATGTTACCGAAGATGCTCAGATAGCTCAGGCAAGAAGTTGCTGCTTGAAACCTGCATTTTGTATTTGTCAGTAGGGACTAGGGTGCACCACGTATTGGATGCCGAGGATTCCTTTCTGCCTCTGATTGGTATGCCCAATTGGTGGGTGTTCGGCTTCAATTCTACTGCTGCCACTGCTCCCTCTTTTTAATTTTTAAACATAATCAAGGGATGGATATTTATAATTTGTTTTTGATTAGTTAAGATTTGTCCTATTATCCAGTTTATTCAGCTAACAATATTTAAATGTGCTATTGAAGGCAGTGTGAAATGTATTTAATTCTTGCACTTCTCAGATATTAGTATGTAATATATGAGCCTGATTACTGACTGTAGACTGCTAGTGTGCTATGATGGTATAGCAGAAATGTTAGTAAGTCTTGCACTCTTCTCCTTTTTTCTATCTCTCTCTTGGTTAAAATTATTTTCTACTCACACCATCTCTCTACTAAATTTTATGCTGTTGCATCTGATTCCCTGTTACCCTGCTTCCTCTCACTGTCCCCTGCTCACTGTCTCTCTCTCTCTTGCTGACTCATGCCCCCCATCTCCCCCATACTCTCACTCTTCCTTTCCCCATTCCCCTGTTGACCTAGCTGACAGTGCTAGGTGCATACACTCCCCTCTTAAAGTTACTGTGCTACCTGCCCTTAAACTCTCCTCCTCTTTTCCTGCAGTTTTCAACCTCTTGAACTACGCTCTCATGAGCAGCTAACAGCAGGGTTGGTTAGCTGTGAGTTTAAATGCTGAGAGTGGCATCAAGTTCAGTCTCCCCTTTCTGACTTCTTTTCTTTATCGAAGTGCCTGCATTCACACCTCCTTTTCTTTCAGCCTTTTGTGCAAGGTATACCCCCCACACTGCATAATCACTCTATGTTAATCCAGCTGGAGAATTTTACTGAGCCCTCCCACCGAGTGCTGTGGGTTCGCTATTCTGTGACTAAATGCTAACCCATTCCTTCTCCTCTCACTTCTAGCTGTAGCCCCATTGAGCACTCCTAGTGGCTCCGGTGACTGACTGTGCCACTGGCCACTCTCCACCAGACTGCTTGCCTCCCAGCCAAGTCCCAATGTATGTTACTGAAAATTGCTTCTACTACTGGTTATTTGTGCAGGCAACATCAAACTAAATCCAGGACCGGCACTCCCTATTACTGCATCCATAGAACTGGCCCAAATAAAAGGACTAAGTTCCCTGCATGTAAATGCTTATAGTCTAATCAGGAAATTTGACGCTATATAACCCTGGATATGCCATGCTCAACCGGATTGCCTGGTGGTTACTGAAACTTGCTTGAGACCCTCTACGTTGGATCACATAATCAATATCCCCTCATATAATCTATATAGGGCTGACAGGCACACCAAAGGGGGTGGAGTAGCAATATACATTAAGGACATATATATACTACCATCCTTGTACATGCTGTTACTACTCCTAAAGAGTTTGAATGCCTCTCCTTAAAAGTCCAAATCTCTACATCTTACAGTTACATATCATTGGATGCTACAGACATCCTTCCGTTGGCCTAAAGATTCTGAACCACCTGAGTGAGGTTTTGGATACCCTGTCCACTGAGGTAATCATTATGGGTGACCTTAATTTGGATTGGCTAACTGCCACATCCAGAACCCTAAAAGATTTCTGCGATGCATATGGGTTTACTCAACTTGTGAATAACATCACTCGTCCCAACAGCAAAAATCCGGATCATGGTACACTACTTGATCTCATCCTAGTAAATAGACCTCACCTCTTCTCTCATGCTGGAGCTCTTGCTAATGACCTCAGTGATCATTGTACAATTGCCTGTATGAGGTCAGTACCCATAGCTATTACCACTTTCAGATACATTTTCAAGAGGAGCCTATGGTGCTTTGATCCTAATGCCTATCTATTAGATCTTCAATGCATAAACTGGCAGGATTTCTACCTAGCCCCAACAGTTGACAAGGCATAAGAGTTATTCCATTCTATTGTACTTGAGGCTATTAATAGACACACACCCTAGCTAAAATCTGTACCAAGAAAAAAAAAAACATGCCCTTGGTTCACTACTAGTCTTAAAACTGCCCTAAATAATAGGGATGAGCTTTGGAAAAAGACTAGGAAAAACAGACAGACAGCCGATTGGGCTGCCTTTAAATCTGCCAGAAACCAGTGTACCAAGCTGATCAGGGCTGAGAAAGCAAGATACTTCCACGAAGAACTTGAATCTTCCTCCCACTGCTCATCAAAATTTTGGAAAATTCTTAAAGACACTGAAGGACGTAGCCCTGCCCACTAGCTTCCACAGAAAATCACCTCTGGGGGAAACACCACCACACACAAATGTGAAATACTGGAACTCATTAACAGTCACTTTGCAATGACAGGATTAGCGTTTGACACCTTACCAGCCAGTACCCATCAGGCTAGATTAAATCACTTAGACTTGCCACATTTAAATGCATCAGCCCATGCACAGCAACAAGTTTTCTCCTTCTGTCCTGTCTCACTGAAACAAGTGGAAGACTTGCTCCTGGATCTAGACACAAACAAAACTGCTGGCACAGATCACATTGAGCCCTACTATTTCAAATTAGGTTACCACGCTTTATCCCCTCCTATCACACATCTCTTCAACCTATCACTTGCCCAGGGTGTGCTCCCCTCTATCTGGAAAATTGCTCACATCATTCCCCTATTCAAATCCGATGACCCCAGTGACCTAAACAACTATCAGCCTATATCCCTCCTCCTCCTTCCCACATTGTCGAAACTTCTTGAGACGGTTGTCAATGCCTAACTTAGGTGCCACTTGGAGTCCTTCAATCTGTTAAATGTAGCACAGTCGGGTTTTAGACCTCACCACAGTACCATATCTGTGCTTGCTAAAGTCTCAAATGACTGGCAGTTAGCATTAGATGCCAAAAACTATGTTTGTGCTTTGATCCTTGATTTGAGCAAAGCCTTTGATACTGTGGACCATGACTTGTTCCTGACGGAGCTGGAATTCATTGGGGTAGACAAATCAGCCCTAAAATGCTTTAATATCTACTTGACAGGTCACAAACAATTGATCAAGGCTAGTGGGATTTTCTCCTCACCAAAATATCTACTCAGAGGTGTTTCCCAAGGGTCTATCATAGGCGCCTTACTATTCACCATCTATATCAATAACATTAATAAGGGCCTTGAATCGGCAAACATTCACTTATTTGCAGATGATATGGTTCTGCACATTGCCAGACCATGGCAGAATTAGCCTCCAGGGACCTGCCACATAACTTTGACCAACTACAAGAGAACCTGCTGCACTTGAAGTTATTGCTAAATGCAAAAAAAAAAAACAAAGCCATGCTGTTTCCCCCTTCTGCCAGTACCTCTAAATGCTATGCTTTTGGCACTTCTCCTCAGGTAAACACACTCCTGGGTTAACCTCTGGAGATCGTAACTAAATTTAAATATCTAGGCTTCTGGATAGATACCAACCTGTCTTTCGTTGATCACATTGAGGAACTATCCAAAAAGTTAAAACAGAGACTAGGTCTCTTCTTTCGAATCAGGAACTTTCTTATCCATGAAGCAAAAACCAGATTAGTCCTTACTACCTTCCTGCCCCTACTAGATTACACCAACCTCATCTATGCCCAGGGACTGACCACTGCCTTGGCCAGTCTGGACACTCTTTATCATCATGCTATTAGATTTGTTACCAGACTTCAGAACGCGACCCACCATTGCACTCTCTACGCCAAGGTAAGCTGGAGTTCGTTAAATGCCAGAAAACAAAGAAATGCTGCCTATTGGACCTACAGATCGCTCATTAACTTGCTCCCCCAGTACATATGGGATTGCTTACCTGTCTGCAGGGCTGGCAATTACACATTGAAAAGCCCCTCTTTTATCTCTCTATTGGTCGCAAAGGTCAGGATGTATTTTGGCAAAGCGGCTATAAGCTATGCTCTTTCAGTTCTATGGATCTCCATACAGAAAACTCTGAGGCTTATAAGCCTCTCGAAGCTTTCTGTTTTTAAAACACTGTACTCACGCACCTTCAAAGAGGTCTGCGATTGTTAGGGTTGATGATGCCCTTATCGCCTCTCTACTCCCATTCCTAGTATTCCCCCTACTTCTCAACAGCTCTGTATACCTCCACCCTTCTCTTCCTCTTCTTCAGACTTGCCTGTCCTCTCACCCTTAGACCTGAATTACCTCAGGCCATTCATTCACATAGAGGTGAGGCTGTTCTTGGGTAGCATAAGACCTAACCCTTGCATGCAACACTAAAATCTGTACTGGTACTATGACTAACTGTTGACTGGTTTGCAAGAGCTTTTGTATCACTAGCACATTAATTGGTAGTTTATTTGGTAGTCTACTTGAACCATACTTGCAATATTACCCAATATACATTTCTGTACATAAATTTTCAATTTTTTTATTTGTTCTGTACATATATTATCACTGTCATTATATATTCTTCCCAATGTAAATTCTATTTATGACCTCCCAGGTCCACCTTTCAAATGAGTTCTCCTCAATGGTGTTTCACCTGGTAAAATAAAGAAATTGATTGATTGATTGAGAAAGTATAATAAGTATCCTATCTCCACATAACAAAAAATATGTGTATGATTATTTTATAATAAGCTACTACTACTATTCATAGCTTTTGCCCCTGATTTTTATCCACACATTTTAACTGCATAGATGACAATTACATCAAACAGAAAAAAAAACTGAATGAAAAGCAATCTCTTAGCATAGCGGTGTTTTCCTCCGTCATGCAGATTAATCTTCCCCCCACAAAGCAGGTTGGCAGGTGCCAATACCTTACTTCTAGGGTAACAGCAAGTGAGGTACCGGGCTATTGCAATTTCGTGTTCAACCTTGGTTTCCCTTAGTTTTCTCCTCGGTCTATCTTTAATTCTCTTATTTCTATTACTTTAGGCCTTAATTGCTCATATCTTGCTTATGGTTTGCCTAAAGAAACAGCAATGATCCAACAACCTGAATAAGGGATACATTTAGAAATACCTTAACAGTAGCTCTGTGCGTGTCTGTGCACAATGCAGACAAAATGGTGGATACCAGAACGTGAGGACATGGGGGCTGTTTAAATAAAAGGATATTGCGCGTGATTAACATATATCAAGAGTGTCAACAACTATTGATCCATTTAAAAATTCTAAAAATTCCATTTACCTGTTACTGAAAATGCCACCTCCTTAGTTTATTAATATAACCCTCCCAGTATATGGCTGTACTCAACTAATGCTGTTATGTGTAGTATATTTGGTATATTTGTCCCATGCTAATTCACAAACAAAAGTCACATGCAGAATACAGCAAAAATAAGCTTGGTATCTTAAAGCACAGGATTGCTCTGCTCCACTAACAGTTCCAAAGACCACCAAGTCAATTCTCTCTGAGATTTAGTTCTGTCTGGACATTGTTCTTAGCCTTTATGAATGTACAAATTCTCTCTCCTAGGTCTTCATACTCCAAGGGTTCCCCTTCTTCAAGCCTTCAAACCTTTGGGTCTTTTGTACTTCCCGTTCTGCTGTGTTCACCAATTCTTAACCAGGGACCAGATCTCTTGGTTTACTGTATGCAGCTGTGCAGTCCTACAGGGAGACAAAGAAGAGAAGTGTGCTGTCCAAGTGTGCTTATCCACTGGTTACTTAATTATATTGCATAAACTGTATAAATATCAACATTAGAGATGTAACATAGATGGCATACTGTTTGGAGATGAAAGACTTTAAATTCTCAGCTTGGAGTTCTCATCCTATTTGTAGCTCCCTGCTCTCAGACAGCCACCATCAATCGGTCTATCACTGTTGAGTCCTACTTTTGTAGGCATTGCTATAAACACAGACATGTAACTGACTAAAGTAGTCACAAAAAATCTATTGCATATAAAAAGTTTATTACACAAAATTACATCAGGCATATATGTAAAACCCCAGCAGATCCAAAGTTTTTCACCTGTACTTGGGCACTTTCTCAAAGGGAAATGAAATAGCAATCCTCAGACTCACGCATACTATTAAGAAGGAGGTGAAAGAGGAGGCAAATTCCTAGCATATCACTTACAAAAGCAACAATCAGAAAGATTTAGTGCAGGGCTGCAGGACCCCTCTGGACAAGTCTGTACTTCTCCAGAGGTGATCAGTATGCTCAGGCGCTATTCTTATGCCACGCTGTATGAATCTCTTACTCCTGTAAATGTCAACAAGATCCAAGCTTTCCTGTCCTCTCCTTCTTTCCCCCAAATCACACCTGAACAGGCTGCTAAACTGGATGAACCTCTCATGATAGAAGAGATCACTGAAGCTCTTATGTCCCTTAATGAGGACAAGGCTCCTGGGGGTGATGGATACCCTGTGAAATTCTTTAAGCAGTTCACTTCCTTGATCTGCCCTATTTTACGTCACCTTTACCTGGAGGCAGAACAAACAGGCCCCCCCCCCCAACACACACACTCTCTGGGAAGTCATAATCAGGATCGTCCTGAAGAAAGGGAAATATCCCACCCAATACTTTAGCTACTGCCCTATCTCTTTGATAAACATTGACGGCAAGATCTACAAAAAAGCCAAGACTACCAGGCTTAACCCCATCCCACCCCAGCTGATACACCCATCTCATGTATGTTTTGTAAAAGGTAGGGTTGGCTTAGATCACCTTTGCTCCCTTCTGAACATCATTAATGTTGCCAAAAACTACCCCAATCCAGCCACTGCTGTAGCCATCGACTTTGGAAAAAAAAACTTTGATTTGGTGGAGCGGGCTTACCTACAACAAGTTTTAACCCACCTGAGACTGGGGTTTTCACTTCCATTCTTGGGTCAAAGCATTGTATTCCTCCTCTTTTGCTAGAGTGTTAACTAATTCTACCCTGACATCTCCAATCCCTCTTTGCAGAGGTACCCACCAAGGATGCCCATCCCCCCAATATTTTCTTAGTGCTGGAGCCCTTGGCAGCCATCAGCAGGCAACATGCTCAGATCGGAAATATCTACATTTGCCAGACGTGTTACTCTACTATGATGTATGCTGATGATCTTCTTGTGGTACTTGGAGATGCAGATTCCTCTATAAAAGCCCTCGTACACCTTCTGGCTTTCTTTTCCTGGTTTATTGGGCCCAAGGTCAAATTAATGCAAAATGGAAAGTCTTCTCCCTTAACTTAGCCTGTCAAGCACCCTTTTCCCATTCAGTTGGACTCAGATGGTCACCTACTGTGATTACATATATGGGCATAGGGAATACCTCTGATTTGTTCAAAATATGTGACACTAATCTCCCCTCACTGCTCTCTGCACTGTGTGGAAGTTACTGAAATCGGCCAGAAATTCAGCCTCCACTTTCCCAAGTTTCCTAATGGTTAGGGATCAAAACAGGTTTAACAAGGAAACTGAACAAGGCAGTAAGAGATGCCATCCATGAACAATCCTTTCTATCCAAAGCCAAAAGAGATAAACTTTTAGGCATCACAATCCAAGCACAAGACTGGGAGAGCTGCTGGTCTTTCTGCCATAAGACCTTCAGGGACTCACATAGTAAATTAATTCATTACAAAATCCTACATTCCTGGTACAAGATGCCAGCAGTCCTACACAAAATGCACCTAACTCTGGATGATCGGTGCTAAATGTGTGGGTCATCAGGGGATATCTGCTCCATGTGTTATGGTCCCACTATTCAGCCACTTTGGGAAAAGCTTTGTCTGTTATCTCCAAAGTCATAAAAAACACAGTCCCATTTTCTTCTGCCCTTCTTATACTGGGTATTGCAAGTGAAGCCCCTCACATCACCCATGACAGACATACTGTACATGGCTAGCCATCCTGAGAATGTAAGCCAAGAGGCTAATTCTCTGCCACTGGCACATCACTGAAACTCCCACTTCCCTAGGAGTATTTGCCACTGTGGCTCAGATCGCCTCCTTTGACTGCCTAACAAACCTGAGCTGTTGAACTATGTGGAGATACAATTCCTGCTGTGAATCCTACCTGCAATACCTGTCCCGTAAATCTGGAATCGGCTGATCTTACTAGATTGTACCTCTATATATTGTAAATCCACAGGAGGTAAACAGGATATGATATGTATTACTTATGCCTGTATATCTCTGAGCTTGTTAGAGTTATGATTAACTGTCTAATAGTTATTTGGCTATATGAGTTCCAGTAGAAATGGCTGTGTATGATTAAATTGATATGTACTTCCTCAGGTACACCATAACTGATAAGCAAATAACCAGAGACTTGCATTGGTGTTCCACATTGGACTGCAGTGTTGTGCAGTATGCAGCAGGTCAGGAATATCTTGCACATATTTGTAGTCATAGGAAGAGAGAAATGTCTTTGTACCCCAGAAGCTGGCAGAATTTCAAGATTAGGTGGAAAACATTTGTAACTGAGTGGCCTTGCTAAGATGCTGTAACATGTCACTCACACATGATGATACTTTATGTTTTATGCCATGTATTACAATTCCCAAATGTCCCTATTTGATCATAGGAAAACAGCTAAAGGTTCTATGAAATGTAACTAGCAATGGGGACAGTGGACATCCCTGTTTAGTCTCATGGGCCAATACATTCTTTTCTGACAGTGTATCGTTAGTATTAAATGCAGCAGAGGGGAAAGTGTAAATCATTTCTAGCCATTTAATACATCTTTGTCCAATCCCAAGGTAGTCAATATTACTTTTAAAAAAGCCCAGCATGCTGCCAGCCCACTGGCGCTGAAGGTTGAGGTGCTGGACGCCACACCTTGCACCACACTGGTGACCCGGGTTCAGGAATGGACTTGGGCCACCTGGTGCTGTCAGGGGAGAGGTTGAATTGAGCATCCCAGTACTGGTCTCCTTTCTCTGTGGTGGGTTCGGGGGGTTGCGTCACACTTGGGTGGCCACTGGTGAAGACCGGGAGAAGCACAAGGCATGGCGCAAGCATGGGGAGGAGTTCAGCAAGACACTTGTGTAAACGCAGTGCATCATTGCACTGCCAGCTCCAAGGGACAAAAACCAAGGCAGAAAAAGGGCTGTGTGCGACTGAGCAGCTTGATGACCGCGCACCCACCGACCTGGAGGCCTGTCGTGGAATTTCGTCGGGGGGTCCAGTGATGGCCGTGCTTGGACCCTCGCGTATCGAGTAAGCCTGCTGTCCTCCGAGTCGGTGGGGGCCAGTGGCTGGATGCCCCCGCTGGAGCATCAGAGGTGCAAAAATCAAAGTATTATAAAAAAAAAAGGCACAGCATCTTATGATAGGATGGCAGAATCTCTTCAGGCACTTTCCCAATCACATCTAGAATGCATCTTACAGTATATTATATGGGAGTTTTTGTGCCTTGATGAAGCCTATTTGATAATAGAGAATGGATATGGGCATTATTGGTCCATGTCTCTTGGCAAAAAAAACTGTAGTCTTTAATACAAAAACTGATCTTTATGATTCGGCTAGACAAGCAGATTTACTATGACGTAATATTAAAACTATATAATGGATTCACTTAAGGAAGGAGGTAGGAGGTCCATTCATTCTAGTTCCCCTTGTATCTAAAGTATAGCTGGGGAAAGCAAATGATAGACTTTTTAAATAAAATTCTGAGGGGAACTACATCTGGGCCAAGTGACTTCCCATTTGAAAATGATTTAATAACTTCCAGTATTTCATTAAACGAAAAATCCTTTATTGAGATTTTCCATTTCTTGTTAAGCAATATGAACTATGTTCATGCTAGTCAAGTAATCTAGCATTTTGTCTGTGTCTAATGCATTTTCTAATCTGTAGAGTATTTTTTGTATAGTTGTCTCTGAAAATATTGCTGATTATTCTGGAATTAGTAAGTTCTCCACTTCTGTCTGGACTGCACTGTAGTTATAGCACTGTGGTTTCTTTCACTGGCTATTTGATTAGCTAGATATATATTCAGTTTATGCATAAAAAAGTAATACCTGGAGTCTGTTCAAAATATTACTCTCTTAGCCTGATGGTCTATCCCTTAAATATATATGTTCCTGATGTTTGACACAGTCAACAGGACTTAGTCATGTGTGGTGGCTGCATGTCTTTCTATTAACTGCTAGCAATTCTTCCTCTAGATGTTCTATGAGTGACATAGAGGATAAAATATGGGCAACAATTAACAACAACACTGTGTATGCTTCAAGAGGTTGCCATTGCAACCTGAAAGATCTTGAGAATGCAGCCTGAGAGGTCTATGGTTGCCATAAAGACCTCAAGATGCATACTTAGTGTTGTTGTTAACTGGTACCCATATTTTATCTTGTATAGTGTATGGTGTCAACCAGCAACTTTTCAAATTAGAAAACATTGTCAAACTGCTACTTGTGTGTCCACCACCCACTGCTCACCCCCCACCCGCCCCACCAGCAGCAGGGATCATTATGGTCTTACTTTGCCACAAAGCAGGAGATGAGATTGTGGATGAAACATGAATGGGAAGTCAATCTTAAAGCAGCCCACCAATTTGTAATCATTCATAAAACCTTTAAGAATTGTGACTGCTACTTTATTATTTTCCACTCAGTATTGGGCTCTGTTTACATTACATAAAGTCAGACTAGAATCTTTCAATTTAAATGAGGGTTAGGATAATAGCCACTCATAATGAGATTTATAAGAACTTAGTGTCCCCTTCATTTGGTGAATGGGTGTTAATAATAGCAAATTTATAAGTGGAGTGTTTTTTTTATTTTAAAAGTGAGAGTGGAATATCTTCCTTGAGGGTCTATAGCAGTATCTTTAATTTGAACTTGGTAGTTATTTTCAAAAATAATAGCAACTCCTCTTGAATTGGTCACGAGGAGAGTGCACACCTTTCTCTATGCAACAAATCTGACATATATCTGTTGTCTGCTTCCAAAAAGTGGAATTACTGTATAATTAGACACATTTATTTTGATTAGCATGGTTCACACCTGCTTGCATTTTAACAAGATCCATAGCCTCTTAACATTCTAGCTAAATCCTACATTTAATATAGTTCAGATATAGTGATTCAGCCTGGATAGCCCAGCTAGATAAAATGCAACATCTTCTAGACCACTCATATATTGATAAGGAAGGACACGAAATGAAAACATGTAAGAAGAAGAAGAGAGAGAGAGAGAGAAAAGAAGAAAGACAGGGAAAAGAAGCTATGAATGTTGTCTGTCTTTAATATCCAGTGTAGTGTCTTACCAGGCATTATTACATCCTTCCCCCTTCCCTTCCCTTCCCTTCCCTTCCCTTCCCTCCTCCCTCCAAAACATGCTCTTTAATGCATAGCTGTGAAAATGGAAACATTCTCTGGACCACAGTCATTCCCTCCCTTGACAGTCTGCAAAGATGGTCACAATGTGCTTCTCTGTGTGAAGATGGTAAAGGGCATCCTTGAAAGCTAGCAGTTTATAACCACTTGATGTGCCTCTCCTTATCTGTAATGTGTTCTCATTTGCAAAGTCTATGACAATCTATCTTCATCAGACATTTTTCTAAAATTCTGTGTGGCATTATGTACTTGTGTGATTATGTCTTATGATACATACTTCCTATATGCTTCCCAGTGCTTTCTTTATTCTGTTCTTTTTCTTATTTTCTTCCATCTTCACATTTCCCTTCTTCTTTCACCTTTCCCTGTTTAGTCGTTCCTTCTTCTCTTTTCTCCTTTCACCCATTTCCATAACCTTTTTGCTTCCCTTGTTTCCCTTCCTGTTTTCTTCCCTTTTTTGTCTAACACACTGTATTGAGTTGATGAGGATATAACAAAATGAAAATAAAAAGGAAAGACAAGGCACAATTTTTTCTCCCTCACTATTTTCCTGCTTGCTTACTGTGATCACTATTTGTATTATTAATCTTCCGTACAGTTGTTTACTTGGAGAACACTTCAGGTGAGTATAATGCTAATGCAGCTTTAGTTATCTGCTGAAGCCTTGTTTTCTTCTAAGTCTTCTAACATAAACTAAACTTGGCTTCCTTTGCTTCTACTGCGGCTGGATCATTAGGTTGTCATGTAGCCATGTCTGGCCTGGTCCTTTTTGTTTCCATTACTATTAGGATCACTCCTTGTATCTTGTAAAGGAATGACTGCTATATGGGCTATTTTTACTTGTAAGACCACAGTTAATATTGTTCTCTAACACAAAGAGGCAGATGGGAAAGTAGAATGCAGCTAGATGGCTAATGTGGTGTGTCTGTGTCTCCTATGTGAGCTCTTAGATGTTTCTCTGCTTCTTGTGTGCAGGGGAACTGTGTCCAGACTTCTATGTGGACTTCTAAGATGCAAACTATTCTCCACGCTTGTCTTCCAAAGTAGTTTTTTTTCAATCCAGAAAGTGATGGGACTTTATGAAAACAAACTTTAGGTGGCTGTTTAGGGTGTGTGATGGATAGCCCCAGTTAGCCCTGTCATGCTTATTGGTTTTTTTCCCAAGGCAATTTCATGTAAAGTGCTTTGGTCAGGAGCTACTGGTAGTAGGACATAAGATAATTCCTCTCAATTCCTTCAGGGACATGTCTAAGTTTAACATTTTTCCTTATGGGCCTGTGCTACAAATCCATCAGTAGTGTATGTTTTTTCTTGTTTATGTATAACAATTTGTTGGTGTAGAAACTGATCTTCAGCTTTGCTAACCCTTGCCTTCAGTTATGTAGTATGAAAAGTGTAGGCATTCATTTCATTTGGTATATCTGTTACCAAACAAATAAGGGATCCTATTGCTTCACTATTGTTTTTTTTTAATATTGGCACAATTTCAGGATCATAATGTCCTGCCTATTCCCTTTTTTGTTTTCACTTACCTTCTTGCCCTCCTTTCTCTCTTTACCTTCCTTGCCTTTTTTATTTTCATGTTTCTTACCTTTTGCATCACCTGTCATCTTAATGAATGGAGTATTCTGATCAAAACCTATCTTGTCGGTGTTCTGTCTTACCAAATACTGAGAGGTTGCTCTTCTACACTAGAGTACTGAGGCATCTGTATTCAACTTTTCCCCTCAGTTACTGAGTTTGGTCTCTTCAATTGTGTCAGGTCTGTCTGTTCAGCTATACATCAGAGAGTTTCAGTCCTTTGCTTTGATGTTTGTACTTGTACATGCTGTTTTCTGTGATTCCAGGGAGGGTTTATAGGTGATATGAAACAGTTCTTACACCAGATGTCCTATTGTTTTTCTTTTATTCCCTATCCAATATTTTGACGTTTTGACTTTTTTTGTGTTAATGTAACTATCTATGTTTTGCCTTTGTAACCACTCCATATCCTTCTCCCCTCAGAAGTTGTTGTTCTCTCTTTCCATACTGCCTGATGATTTTATAATATCAGTAACACCATTCCAGGTCATTCAGGTGTATAGCATGGAATGATGTTACTGAGGTCATGAAATGGCTTAGAATGAGCAGTAGCAGCCGAGGAGAGTGGAAATCTATTTAGATCTGAGGTCACTCCAAGACTGGATTATCTAGTTATTAAAAATTGTTCAAAGAATATCAGAATACATACTTTGCATGGAAGAGAAAATAGAATGGCATTTAACTACAGTATGTAAAAAATAATTTCCTATCACCCTAAAATAAAATGGAACCATAAACATTTCCTGTCACTCACCTGTGTATTTTGTACTGTTCACTCAGTTTCTACAATGTACTGTATTTTTATTTTTTTTTTAGTCCGCTCAGAAGACTCAATAGACTGTCATTTGATCAATCATACAACTGACAATCTTTGGAATTTGGTATGTTGGAAGGGTCTGTTTAATGTTATAGTCCATCTAGAAGTTGAAATTTGAAATGTCTTTTTTTATTTGAGCTATTTTGTTGATTTAGTGCATACAGTATGCATCTGGTTTTAAAACTTTAAAACTTTATATCTTAAAAACTACAAAATGGATAATTGTCAAACAATGAATGGCTCACATTTTGGCAAGAGAGCTAACAATCCTATACATTTTATAATTTAAATCACTCTAGATTTTGCCCTGATAATGTACAAAAAAAATCTGTGGAATTTTATGTAAGTTCGCTAATTAATAACTTCCAAATAATCAAACTGATTCACACTAAACCTGATAAAAAAATAACTTCCCTGTCTATGAATATGCTCACTAAATTTTGCAGTTTGATGTTCTTTGTTAATGCATCTGTTAGAGCTGAAACACTAAGGGGATCAAGTCTTCTGAGCCTTGGTGAATCTGTGGTATGGCATCCTCCGCATCTGAATGATAACACAACCCAGCAACAACAATATACTCAAACCAATGCTTGGGCAGAGGTTGTCAAAGTTAGAGAAATGTCAGTGCAACTCTGCATGATCATTCAAACCCCATGGGAATACCATGCCATAGATTTACCAACATGCAAGGGACTTTATTCAGTAACACTTCATTTCCCTACATTAAACAGTTATTGTCCTAACTGATATATTAAAATACTTTCTTTTTTGCATTGAATTTTCTCACTTTTTAAACAAGATATATGATGCCCATGGATTGACATTGCTGGCAGATACTCTTAATGATAAGCAATCAGGACACTGACAATGCTTGATGGCCTTCGGAAGGCATTATCGGTACTATTAATGTAAAACAGTCTCTAGGCATTAACATTGTCAATGTTGTCAGTAACAAAGAGTTCCTGGATCAAGAATGCTAGCTTGTCACCAGCACTGTCAATATTACAATGGCAAACAGTCTCTGGATTGAAAAATGACAAACTTTGCTTATACTGACAATGACAAACAGTTCCTGGATTCATAATATTGTCAAAGGCAAATAATCACCTCAACTGACATTACATTTGTAGTAAACATTTACAATGTAAGCTGTGCCAGAACAATCACAATAGTTATTTTATAATTTCCTTCAGGGTTAACATAATCAAAGTCAGTTGTGAATCAACAGTCAGTTATTTTATTAATTACTTTTGTGGTTACAATTTTGAAAGTCGGTAGTAACAGAAAATCACTATAATTTTGAATAAAATCTTTGTGACTGGCACTAAAAAGTCAATTGTGAGAAAAATGTCATGACTCTTTATATTATTACTAATGTAGTTAACATTTTCAAAGTTGTTTCTTTTATTGTACTTTGTTTATTTTGTTTTTTTTTTTTTTTAAACTGTGGGAGTAGTGCTAGACAATGCTGCCTTTTTTCAGCCTTACCCTGAGGTTGCAAACCAGCTGAAACTGAACAAGTTTAAACTATTTGTGACAGAAAATTAAGATTTTCTTAACATTACTTTTGTGGTTGAAACTTCCAAACCATTCACAACAGACAATTCCAATTTTTTTTTAAATTCATTTAAAAAAATCAGTTACATCTGAAAATTGTTGATTGTTTTTTAACACTACTATTGTACTTCAACCTTTCAAATTCATTTGTGACAGAAAATCATGAACATTTTTAACATGATAGTGATTAAGTTTAAAATGTGTTCTGAGTATAACCTGTGATAGAACATGATATTTTACACAATACATGTACAGTACAACAAAAAGTAGCTTTAAAACAAATGAACTTTTAAGCACTGACATTTAAAAATCTAAAAAGTCTGCTATTCCCAAACCAGCAAAATGGTCAATTATGAGTTAAACTCTAATGAACCTGAAAGGTTCAATTTTCATGTTGGGACTTTTTACTTATTTCCAGGTTTATACAATGTCTAAATCTTTTACATTTTCTAGAGTTTTGTGTACTTCATGCCTCCAAAACTATAAACCATTTGCCTCAAAGAGTGAAAATGCCAAACGTCATATTCCAAGATTCTAAGATTGCCAAGATTTAAGCAGCTGAAAATAAAGGTTTAATACAGAAGTCCAAACACATGGAAGAATTTCAGTGCTCACTTTCTTGTAGGACAATGACTCTGGTATCAGGTTTGCATCCACTCAGGAGCAATACTAATACAAACAAACTGGCAAGAAGGTCAGATTTGGTTTTGTGTTTTTTGTTCTTTTTCCCTCCAGTCACTGCTTGTGGGAACTCTCTCAGGCATCCTAGCCTGATCCTGCCCACCTGATATCCCCCAGCCCAAGTCTCCCCTGCAGCCCTTCTACCTCTTGCACCTATCTTGCAGCTGGACCCCCTGGCTTGTATCCCCCAGAGTGTAGCCACCACTCCATCAGTGGTTCTCCTTGAAGGCAGTATCTGCTGCAGGCAGGGCTTGGGGAGGAGGGAATTGAGAGACCAGGGGGTGGGATCAGGGGGAGGGCATGGGGGTCAGGTGCCATTGCCTACCCCACAGAGCAGGGTTTTTACTTGTTTGAGATTACTCCCCCCTGAGGTGTGGATGTGTAATGACATCCAGTACACTTATGCATGCTCCTGCACATGTCTGTAGGTCATCCGCTGACACCTCTTCCCTTCTTGCAAGCAATCCCTAAGCTGCAATGCACCCAGCCTCCTCTGGGTGTCACTAGCACCAGGAAACACTCCCTTCCTTCCCCCCAGGAGAGGAGACCTGTCATCAGATGCTCAATCCTCTCATCCCCAGCCAACTCCAGGTGACCCGAGCTCACTCCTGAACCTGGGTTGCCAATGTGGTGCGACGTGTGACATCCAGCACCTCAGCCTTCAGTGCCACCGGGCCAGCGGTTTTGTGTTTTTTGACATAGAAGTTCCCACTCAACCTAACAATTGGAATGCTATCACATCATTGCAATATCACTATTTGAACATTGGATTATTGTTTATTTATAAAGACACTCAGATGTTTTTTCCTCCTGTATACACTCCATGGTTACTGCCCAAGCCCACTCCCTCTCCTTCTCCATCTTGTCACAACTGAAAATGCTGTGGTTCTTACTATGGTAGTAAGAAGCAGAGAAGGCATGTACCAATTTTAGCTCTTATGTTTTGTTAATAATACTTTAACTGAGCCCCATTATTGATATAATTGTCCAGTCTTTTCTTGAACTCATCTTTGTTCTTCTATGTGTATTTTGAAAATTGTAAAGGATGCCCTCTGGTCCCTTTGAAATCATTTTTGAATTCTAAATTTAGTTAATTTATTAAGTAGAGATCAGCGCAGATGTCACACATGAGCAACAAATCACCCCGGAGTCTTCTGATCTCAAGGGACATCAATTTTAAATGTTTTAAATGATCTTAATAGGGATTATGTTTTCCACTATGTGCCATTTTTGTAGCTCTGTGCTGGACTTTCTCCATCTGTCTTATACCTGTTTTTTAATAGGGGCACAACAACTGACTCCTGTAATCCAACAATGATCTTACATAAATCTTACAAAAGGCATCAATACTTCATTATTTCTTTCTTTCTAACATTAAATTGTTTTTTTATAATCCCTAGGATCCTGTTTGCATTTACAATGGCAGAGATACGTTGTTTATTAAAATAAAAGTTTTCTCAGTTAAGACCCCTATGTCTTTTTCAGTATCTCTGACCATTTTTATTACTGTGTTTCATAGATTATGAGAGTGGGAAAAAGCCTGATGTCCCCAAATGTATTACACTGCATTTATCCATATTGAATCTCATACCCCACCAAAATGCCCCTCTACATATACCATCTAAGTCAGATTGAATTGACTCAGTTTCTAAAATATTTCAGACAGTTGCTCCAAGTTTGGTGTCATTCATATTCTTAATGGCCCAGTTCAACACATTATCAAATATGTCTGAAATAAATATAAGAAAGAGTACAGGAACCAATAGTAAGCTCTGCAGCACTCCACTGGTCACCCGGCCAGTCCCAGAATAATTACCCTGCACACAAACTCTTTGCATCCTACCTAGCAGCCATGAAGTAACCCAGTTAACTATGTATTTATTTTGGCCATTATTACTAACTTTTTCTACATTTGCCCAATGTGGCACTGTGTTGCGAAGTCAAGAAAAATGGTAGTGACAGGTTTTCATTTATCTAAATTTGATGACACCTTCTCATTAAAACAGAATATTTGTAACACAGGACCTTCCTGCAGTACATCCATGTTCATTAATTTTGATTTTGCCAGTCTTATTAAGATGATCATTAATTATTTCTTTCAATATGGATTTGAGAAGCTTGCATGGAATAGATGTAAGGCTTATTGGTCTGCAATGTAGGTAATCAGCCTTGCTGCTCATTTTGTGTATTGGAACAACATTAGCAGCTACCAGTAATCTGGTATGACTCACAATTTTACCACTCTTGGAATAGAACTTATAGTGGTTATGCAGTTTTTTGTGCTATTATTTTTAGAATATGTGTAGAAATACCATCAGGCCAAGTGGAATTCTGTTTCTTTAATTTACACCTTTTATCAGTTATTTCTTCTTAATTATTAATCAAATCAAATCAACTTTATGAAAAAAGTGCAATTCCAGGATCTGTTCAAAGTGCTTATACGATGGTAATAAAACAAAAACAAATAAATCAATTATTAATTAAAATCAACAACTTAATATCTAAAAGTTTACAACTTCTTAAAATCCTTCTTCTAAATTTTACACCTAATCCAATTTTTAAATAACAATCTCAGAATTCTAAGGATACTCAGGGAAGGCCAAGCTGAATAAATATGTTTTTAGAGTGGTCTTAGAGCTCTGGACAGTCAGGCACTCCCTCACTTGATGTGGTACAGAGTTCAACAGGGTAGGGGCCACAAAAGCAAAAGAATTAGCCCCCAAGATTTTTAGTAGAACCCTGGGAACCTCTAGCAATCCCTCGTTGGAGGAACAGAATGGGCAGAGTGGGCAGTAGGGATAAAGGAGAGCTTGCAAATACCAAGATTCCTGTCCATGTAGGGCATTGTAAGTCAGTAATCTGACCTTCAGAGTGATCCACCACTGTACTGGCATCCAGTGCAGTCTGTGGTGCACAGGTGTGATATGGCATGATCTTAGCCTGTCTACTGCATTCTGCACTAGCTGCAAGTGGCAGATATCAACTTCTGTAAGCCCTAGGTAAAGGGCATTACAGAAGTCAAGGCAGGAGGTCATGAAGGTGTGGACAAAAGTTGGAAGATTGTTGAGTGGTACCAGGTGTTTTACCCAGGTGATATTCCTCAGATGGTAAAAAGAGGTCTTGACAACAGCTGATACCTGAGATTTAAGTGTCAGGCCATCACCAAAAATAATGTCCAGATTCCACAACCAATCAGAGGTCATCAGCTGGATGCCCCCAAGCCAAAACATCAGAGGGTTGTCCAGCCAGCAAACCCATACCCTGATGACCTGGATCCACCAATAACACCTCAGTTTTAGCTGGGTTCAACCACAGCCAGCTGTCACTCATCCAATCATGGATCTTGGAGAGGCAGTTGTTAAAGACTGAGAAGGCTCACCCTGTTCGAGCACAAAGGATATGTATAGCTGAATATCATCTGCACAGCAGTGGAAACTCAGACCATACCACCTAATAATGTCTTCTAATGTTAGCATATGCAATGTGAACAACATAGGTGACAAAATGGAGCCCTGCGGTACCCCGTAGAATAGTAGGGGAGGAGCTGAGGAATAAATCCCTCAAACTGCTCTCAGAGTCCTACCCTTGAGGAATGATCAAAACCAACTGAGGACTGTACCAGATAGTCCACAGATGAACCGCAGGCACTCCAACAACACACCATGGTCCACAGTGTTGAATGCAGCAGAGAGATCAAGGAGGACCAAGACTGAATGGGTCCTCCAATCCCTCGCTATTAGGAGATCATTAAGTACTCGAACAAGTGCCATGTCGGTACTAAACCTCTTCCTAAATCTGGACTGGAAAGGATCATAGACATCATGGATGGTCAAATGATCATCCAGCTGAAACACAACCACCTTCTTGATAACCCTATCCACAAAGGGCAGGTTAGAGACAGGTCTGTAGTTTGTCAGACAGTCCAGGTCAAGGGAGGACTTTTTAAGGAGCAGTCACACAACCGCCTCCTTTAGGGGGTCTAGAAATAACCCCATCTCCAATGACCTCCAGACTATCTCAGCTAGGACTGGACCAATTTCCTTAGCACACCCCACAAGGAGCAGTGTTGGGCCTGGGTCCAAACTACAGTAGGTTAATCACAAAGTGTGGATGATCCTCACGAAGTCAGTGATCGCCATCCGGCTGAAGTCAGACCAGGTGATCTGGGTGCTCATGACCTCCTACTGACCTCCGCAACACCCAATAGAGGGGGCTAGACAGATCCAAGATCTGATGGTGGCAAACTTATCTGTGAAAAAATTAGCAAACTCATCACACTTATCTTGTGAACAAACTCCTCCAGACTGGAGACAGATAGGCTTGCACAATCTGTCGAGTCCAGAAGAGCTAAGCTGATCAGTTTTGTGCAGCAGCAATTTCCCTGGACAGGAACTCTGCCTTCTTATGAGTGACTGCTGATTGATAGACCTTGTAAGGATCCATCAATCTAAGTTGGTCATCAGCCAGACCTGATTTTCACCAGCTCCTCTCCAACCTTCGCCTCACTCTCCTCAACTCCTTCAAGGTGCCATCAAAATATGGGGATCTTGGTCAAAGAGTGAGGGGGTGAACACAGACAGGAGCTATGTGATCCAGGGCCACTGTCACAGCCTTATTATAGGCATGTACCAGATTCACTGGATCTAAGCATTCACTCTACATACCCAATGGGTCAAGCCCCGACATTTGACCATCTGGGGTCACACGCTTTAAAGGGTGGTACCGGACCATCTCCATAGGGGAAGGTCCATTGGGAGAGCCGCAAAATGAAACCATATGGTATGATGGTCCGACCATCCAATTGGTTCCACCACTAAGTTGAAGAGCTCCATCCTCAGGAGGAAAACAAGGTCCAATGAGTGACAATGATTGTGGGTTGCAGCAGTAATTACCTGTGTAAGTCATCAGTTGGATGAAGTCTTGACCAAATTGTGAGAGTTCATCATCGACCCAGGCATTGAAATCCCCCAGAATTACCCATCTGGGGGACTCCAACACCATGTTAATGATGAAGTCCATGACTTCCTGTGGAACTCTTTCCCATCATTGGGTGGACAGCATATGAGAAGTATCCTGCATCCTACAACCACACCCATGATACACTCCAAGGATCTGGTTGCCACCACTGAAACATCCTTAAGGCCTAGTTTTGATTTAAAGCAAATGGCTACACCCTCGCCCCTACAATCCACCCTCTGGCAGTGTATCACCGAGTACCCAGCTGGAACTGCTGATGCCAAGATTGGACCAGCATTTTCATCCAGCCAGGTCTCGGTAATGCAAGCCAGGTCTGATGTACCAAGAAGATCCGCTATCATGGCAGTCTTGTTTTTTATAGACCTGGCATTGCATAACACTGCTCAACTAGGATCGGCATCCAGTGAAGACCGTGCTACTTACCTACATAAAATAGAGCCCTTGGGCATGGGAACCAGGCAAGGAGTACCCTTAATCCTGATCCCATTTCACCCCAGGGTGCCTCCTTATCCCCAAACCCCAACCCCCCACCAGACCCAGCTCCTGGTAATGGTAGTTCAGAGTTTTGCATATCATTAATATTGGATACAATGGCCATATTTTGGTTGTTGTTAAAGAATGAAAAAAAAAATATTGATTAAAAATGATGGCCATATCCTTGGGATTAGATATTGGTCTATTTTCAGCATTCATGGGCATAATCTGGTGTTTGGAGATTTTCAAGAATTGACATAAATGTGACTTGTTTATTTCTGTTAGCCTTTTGGTTTACACAATTTTTGAACAAATACATTTCTTTCCACATGAAGGCAGTTTTTATAAGAATCATTATAATTGTGGGGGGGGGGCATGGTTTAGCCACTGATATGTTGGCAGCTTAACTTGCTAGCTCTCTCCTGGCCGAGGACCATCCGAGCTTGGGCACCGTGATCCTGTGGAATTCAAACTCCTCCCATTACTGACTAATGCACAGGTGACTGTCCACTTACCAGGCGGTGCACTTTTAAATGGATTTTGATGCAATCTGCGAGCTCTCGCAGTGCCGTTATCCACAGTACCTCTGGCTGAGCTAGGCCACACAGGTTCCATGCTACTGTTTTGCTCCTGAATAAAATGCAGCTACTCGCCTCGGCTATATGGGCATTGGAACATCTTGGGATCCCGAAATTACTATTACCAGCAGGCAACAGCAGCCCTACCTCCAAGTTTGTCTATCCCTGTCACCAATCAGCAGGCATCAGTGGGAGAGGAGAGTCTCTACAATACATCACAGAGATGATGGAAGCACTACTTCTTAGGGTGGATGATATTAGCCTCTCCTTGTCGGGCACAGTCACCAAATCCGGCAGCTCCAGGACCAGATGAATGTCTCAGAACAGTGAGTGGAGGCCTGCAAATTACGACAAATGCAAATATGGCAGTGGCTCCACCTGCATGAGGAACATTTAGCGGCTGTCTGGGATAGAGCCGAAGATCAATAAAACAGAGGCTGCCACAATAACTTGCAGATTATTGGACTCCCTGAAGGGGCTGAAGGGCAATCAATGGAAAGGTTTCTCAATGATAATCTCCCTCTCATGCTGGGGGAATGCTGGAAGGGTCCTGCAGACATGGAGAGGGTACATCAGGTCTGTATCCACCCCCACAAATCTACTGATGCTCCCAGACATGTGGTAGCCTACCTACTTCGGTATTCTACTAAGAAATGGATCCTTCATTCTGCTAGGGATCTTGGGGAGATCTGCTGGCAAGGGGCCCAGATCTCTCTATTTTGGGACTTTGCCCAAGAGACTGCAGCAAAGAGGAGAGCCTTTGGCCCCCTCAAATGTTTCCTCTATCAGCACGACTTTCGTTTTAAGTTTAAAAATCTTACCAAGCTCTGAGTATCTAAGGACAGGTGAGAAATGACTGCTGGCAACCCTGCTGAGCTTGAGCGCAGGATTGCCAGATTCTGGCCGGCCCTGCATGGCCATACTATAAATCCCAGGAGGCTTTGGGAACCCAGTCAGGCAGTGCCTTTGAATCAGAACTGTTTTTCTCCCTCTGGAGCTCCCAGGGATATAGTACCAGCTGGACCAGTCATTCACCAATCTGGTCCCCCTTCGATCAATGGCACTCCTTCAGCTTCTTCTGTTCTGGCTCCAGCAGTGGCTCTGAATGCTCAGTCTCACATGTCCTCCCTCCCTTAATGCTCAACCAGCTCCTTCACCAAATCCAGGCAACGAGCCAGGAGCAGGCCCCAGCATTCACCCAGCAAGCACTCCACAGCTTCACCTGGTAAAATCTGCAAAGAAGATCTTTCTTCCGCCATTGATCGGGTGAACTCAGAGTTGCCTGACTCCCAAGTGATGGACATTGCACAACCAGTGGACTGGGCTGACCTTCCTGATGCCTCTCTTGTTGAGACAGTGGACAATGTATCCCCAGTGAGACCTGGACTGATCAGCTAAGCTGCAGCCATGCTGAAGACCGCTATGGATTCTGGTGATGCCCCTCAGGTCCTACCTGAGCAGGCTGAAGGACTGAATTTGTGAACTGTTTCCATTTGTTTCTCTGTTGACTCTTTCCCAGTCTGCTCATTCATTTATGGCAGGGCACCACCACAGTCGCCCCCCCCCTTTTTTGATATACCCCTTGAGGATATGGGGCATGTGGTGGGCTTTTCTCCTTTCCCTTGTTACTGTAACAGTCCTTGCCTGCCCCACCTTCTAACCACTGTTTTCCAGCCTATGGACTGATCTACTACCCTAGTGCCCCCCACTCATGGGTCCTCTTATGGGGCCCTGTCTGCTACCTGGTCCTTTTTCCAATTTTGATGGCTGCTAGTTGTGTTTTGCTATCATAGCTTGAAATGCTCTTGGCGCCATATTTGGCTATCGGGCCTGAGCACCCCATTGAAGCTGTGCTTAGACTGGTAGGTGGGTGTGCCCACCTTCCCTCCTTACCCAACTTTGTCTCTTCCACACTCCCCCAATTCCCCCCGACTCCCTTTCTTCCTCCCCTTCCCCCGATGTTCAGGGTGCCCAACCCTGGGTGGTTCCCGGAGTGACTCCACTTAATTGAACTTCCACATTATTCCCTTGTACTGAGTGTTGGAGATAGCATAGCATAGCTGTAGGGTAGTTTTTCCACCCTTGTTTGCTTTGACCTCCTCACTCATATCATGTTTATGCTGTTATGTCTCTGTTGGCGCTAAGTTATTGACTTTTGGACTGCTTAGCCTTGTAGTTTTTTCAATATTTGTATTCTAACTTCCTTTTTTGCTCCTCTCCACAGCTTCTAATCTCTACAGACAACATACTCCAGACTTTCAGTAATGCTTACACCCTCTCTGCCTCTGGGCTACAGATTTGCAGTTTTGGTTTATTTAAGGTGCCTCCCCCTCCCTGAGATCTCTGCGGATCCACTCCCCCCCCCCGATTCACAGTAAGTACTCTTTTTTGCTTACTGGGTGGGAACATGGTGCCAAACACTCCTGCACCTCGTGGCTACCATTTGGTCTTTTGGAATGTTAAGGTGCTTAATCATCCAATCAATTGCATGAAAGTTCTTCAGCTCCTATGATCTCTGCATGCCGACGTTGCACTTTTACAAAAACAACATCTCTTGACCCAGGCAACATCATGGCTAAAGAAATCCTGGGTGGGAGAAGTCCTGGCTAGCTCCTCCTTAACTAAGACTAAAGGAGTGGCTATCCTTCTTCGTTGTGCATCCCCTGGAAAGTGGAAGGCATTAGGAATGATACTCATGGCAGATGGGTGGTGGCGAAACTATCTTCTCCTGAGGGTCCTATATTGTTAGACGATGTCTATGCCCCTAACGATGAGCATGTTGACTTTTTTCTGGCAGTTAGCTAGACCCTAGCTTAACTAAACCCAGACAGCCCACCAATCCCGGTCATGATGGGAGGGGGGGATTTCAACATGGTTGGTGATATCTTCCTTGAAAAATCCCACCCCACCCCACATGCCGCCCTTAAGACCAGACAATCTCTTCAGGACTTGATGGAGAAATGGGCCCTGACCGACGTCTGGTGAAGAGACAATCCCACCGGTCATGACTACATGTATTACTCACCACCACACCATTCCCATAGCCACATTAATTTCTGGCTTGCCAATGAAGTGGCAGCATGGGGAATATCAGATACTGCTATAGGCTCGATCCTGATCTCTGATCATGCACCTATTCAGACCACATATCCCCCCCCCGGTATTCATTCCCCCGGTACCCATTGGAGATGTAATCACCTTCTTTTTAAGGACCCTGTCTTTCACCCCATGCTAGTTCAGGCCACTACAAATTACTTCTCCCTTAACTCAGACTGCAAAGTTTCACGTGGAATGGTCTGGGAAGCCTTTAAGGCAGTTATTATTGGCTGCATTATTGCTTTCTCAAATGCTCGGGATCAGGCCCATAGAGCAAACCTAACCAAACTATAGACAGATTTGGCCACCTTGGAGTATTGCTTCAAAGCCACCCATTGTGCAGCTAATGATGGCGCACTGCACTGTCAAATTGGGGGGCTCAAATACCAGATTAATGTAATTTTACATCAGAAGGCCGAATGCCTCCTGCTCTAGTCTAAACATGCATATTGGGATGGTGGGGAGAAGTCTGGACAGCTCCTCACTTTCTGACTCTGGAAGCAGCAGGTGGCCACAGGGATTCATGCCCTTCACATCAAAGCAGGTTCTAAAGCTTCCAGCCTCAGCAACATCAATTGTACCATGAGACAATTCTGTGAATCTCTATACCAGTCTTGCTCCACTAACAGAGATTCACAGCTTTCACAAGGGGCCATGACCTTCTGTCAGCACACCTCCCTACCCGCCCTCACTCCTGAAAAGGCTGCCCACCTTGATTCCCCTCTCACATGTGAAGAACTTCATCTGGCACTGTCAAAGATGGCTTGAGGAAAAGCGCCTGGCCCTGATGGCATGTCAGTAGAATTGCATCAAGCCCTAAGGCCAGATATTCTACAGCCACTCCAACTTGCACTACAGGCCTCCCACAAGTCCAGCTCCCTCCCTTCCACCATGATGGATGTGCTCATTAATCTACTCCCAAAAAAATCCACTGACCTGTTGGATTGTGCCAACTTCCGGACCATATCTTTGCTGTCTGTGTACACAAAGATATTAGCCAAGGCCCTGGCCACCAGAATGATGTCTGTCCTCCCCTCAATTATTTACCTGACATAAGCGGGCTTTATGCAGGGTAAAGCTGGGACAGACAACAAAAGACTCCTGCTCAACCTCAAATGGTTTGCCTCTAGATCACCCCTCCCTATGGCCACATTAGCAATTGATTTCTCAAATGCATTAAATTCCATAGAATGGGACTACTTACATGAGATCCTCCACCTTTACGGCTTTAGTGCCTGTTTTAGACAATGGGTGCATACGCTTTACTGTTCCCCTATGGCTCACATCCTTACCAATAGCAACATTTCCCCCTCCTTTTCCCTTTACAGAGGCACTAGACAAGGTTTCTCTCTTCCCCCCACTCTTATTTTTGGTGGCCTTGGATCTGTTACTTCAAGTCCTTATTGCCTCTCCACAGATCCATGGCATTGAAGTCACTGGTCACTCCTACTTGGTGGCAGCATATGCAGACGACCTCCTCCTTACCCTGTCCTATCCCCAGCAGTCTGTCTTGGAGGCAGTCAGGGTCCTTGAAAATTCTGCAGCCCTATTGGCTTGTAGGTTAACCAAAAAGACTACCCTGGCCTCTCTGAATGATGGTTGGACTAGTGCCTTTCTCCAAGGCACTAACCTCACGTGGGAAGCTCAAGGCTTTGCTTACCTTGGAATCCAGCTCCCTACCAAATGATCCACCCTTGAATCAGTTAACTTCTCCCCCATGCTGACACTACTCTCCATGGAGGTGGAAAGGTGGTGCAAGCTGCAACTCTCCCTACCTGGCAGAGTGGCTACAGTTCACATGCTCCTCCTACCACAGCTCTTGTACTTATTTAACAACTTGCCATTATCTCTTTCCTCTAAACAGTTCACCTCCTTGGAATGTTTAGTCTCCCACTTTCTGTGGGATAATAAACCTCCTAGATGGAGCACAGAGAAGTTGAGAGTACACTGGTCTCAGGGTGGGCTGAACATCCCCTGGTTCCTAGGCTACCACCTCACCTGTATGGTGTCCCATGCGGCCAAATGGTTTGTACCTAGCCATTTGGATTCCCCTCTCTGAGTCCAGCTGGAAACTGACCTGGCATATGGGACTAGCTTCTACTCCCTTCTCACATTATGTCCTCGGATGGCTCAGCCCTCCCTCCTCCTCCCACCATCACTGACAAAGCTCGTGCCTGGAGACTCCTTATGTCAAAATGGTATGCGCCCAGTCAAGCCTGGTCCCCCCCGATACGTTATGCCCCATTATGGTACAACATCAACTTCCAAATTGATGGAACCCCACTGTACTGGCCCTCCTGGCAGAGATGTGGCATTCAAATGGTACTGGACCTCTGTCCCCCTGACTCCATCTCCTTATTGTCTTTTGTGCAGCTGCAAGCTAAATTCTCCCTACCTTACAAAGACTTCTGGAGATACCTCCAGATCTGCAGTGCCATACAATCCTTTCTTACCAGCCACCTGATCAACACACACTGGCACTGGTTGGATGCTCTTCACAGGCATCCCACCACTAAGGGTCTCCTTGGCCATTTCTACAAAACCTGGAGGGATGCCCAGCCGAATGTCACCTCACCCTGCAGACTGAAAAGGTCTGAGCACCTTGGATACCCTATTTCTGAGGATCAGTGGAACAGTTTATTTTTTATTTATTTTTTGAAGGAAGTTACCTTAAAGATGCCCATCATGTCCATAGACACACCAAAAGCCATTTCTTCAACTCAAGATACATCTACTCTGGCATATCACACCACTAGCCCTCCATGCCCATGGTCTGCTAACTCAAACTAAGTGCTGGCGCTGCTTACAAACTGATGCCCACCTCCTGCACGTACTCTGGTCCTGCCTGCACGTTGTCCCATTTTGGGCCACGGTGGCCTCTGATCTCTCCAAGGTGTTACTGTTTCCAATTGCCCTCGCGGACCCTAAGTTACTTCTGGGTGACACATCCTCTTTGGCTGACCTACCCAAACCTCACCAAGAATGGGTACTCCTTGCCCTTCTGGAAGCGAAACACCTCCTTCTCATGCATTGGTGCCAAGATACACTTCCTACTTGGAATGCCTGGAATGTGGCCCTAGCTCATTTGCCTCTTCTCGAAAGGTTGTCCGATACCCGGGGAACAGCATGCACTACTATCAGTCTAAATGGGGTCCATATCTTCAATCCGACCTTTGTAAACTTCTTACACCACCTGCAAATCCCTCTGTAGGATATAGATGCTGTAGCTACCTATCTCAGCCTTCCTGCCTGCAATTGGTATTTTAAGAGGGTGTGAGCATCTGATCCATTTGTCTTTATGGGCTCTATTGCCTTGTCATTACTGATATGTATAGCTATTCTCCTGTTCATTGTAGAGATACTACATGGCATTTATAAGATGTGTTTGGATCCATATCCTTGTCTTTGAACTGTTGTGCTTTCGCATTGCTTACTGTATACTGTGTTGAGAAAAACTCAATAAAATCTTACATGAAAAAACAAAGAATCATTATAATTGTAGCCACCTTACAGCATGTTGTTGGAAAATATTTCTGCAAAAGGTCAAAATTCAATGCAGATAATGCCCATGATAAAAAAGTGTTGGCATCTAAACAAGATCATTTTCATAATCCCATACTTGACGTAAGACATATTACAACTGCAGAAATCAAATGATCCAGTGACATCTTACTTCAAAAAATGGTCATTGTAAGTCTAGTTGTAGATATTAAAAATGGTTCTGCTCATTTCTATCCACATAATAAAGAGTGGCTTATGGGTTTCCCAGACCTCTGTCAGTAGATCAATAGGTTGCATGCTTCCCTCTGGGGCCAAAAAATCAAAAGGTCATGGGTTCTAGCACAACACTTGATACTTGAGGTAATAGCCATAACTGATGTTACAGCTGTGTTTGAGGGTGGTGCTGTTTTGCTGAGGTGCTGTTCTTGAGATGATGTTTTAAGCTTAGGTCCCATCTGTCCATTTCTGGTCACTGTCCAGGTGGAAATTAAATATTTCATGGCATTTATCAAAGAAGTGTATTGGATTTCCCCCAGTGTCATGACCAACAGTCCCCCTATCAAAACAAGAGGTATTTATGACCCACTCGACAGGATGCACCTGGTCATGAGCTGTCATGCCTCAGTGTATCATGCCTGGTTATACAATGAAAATATTACAAATAAAATAAAAACATGCAATATAATTGTTCAAGCATGCAGTGATTATCAAAAAGGGCTGGGGCCTTTTTAATCTGTTGGTACATGCTATATTAAATCAGCTGTTCTTGCAAAAACAGATGGAGCACACTCAGTAAGGCAGTCCTGTGGGAAGTGGGCTTCTTTCTTTGCTTACTCACAAAACCTCTCTGGTAAGGAAATCTTGTGGCCATGACATAAACTTTTTTCAGTTTATGTAGTGATTAATTAGTGCTGTGTGGAATGTGGAATTCCACTAGCAAAATTAATGAGGAATGACCATTCCACCCATGGAATTTCTGCTGGAATTTTACTGGTGCTTCTGCAAAATTCTGCCTGCTGTGATTCATGGAATAATATTCCACAGAATAGCTTTTAGTTCTGAAGAAAATCATTCCACAACCATTTCCATAGAAAATATTGAGATCTACGGAATAATGTTGCATGGAACAGAAGTGTTTTCCATGGAAACTCATTCCACAATCAGTTCTGCTGAAAATGTTGAGATCCAAGGAATAAAATTTCAGTGAAATGTTGCAAAAAAACTCTTTCTGCATTTTTCTGCCATGGAATTCTGCCATTCCATTTCTGGCAACATTAAGCTGAATTTTAGCAAAATTTCAAAAATTCCACAAAATTTTGTTCCAGCAGAATTTGAAAATTCCCCACAACCCTATGATTAATATATGAAGAAATATATGTAGAATTGTAAATGTTCATTATTAGGCAAAATTCTTCAAAAACAAAAAAGGTGAAACAAATGTAGCTGAATTTGATGGCCCAACATTAATAAAACATGGCTCACTCTTCTTAGTACAGCTGTAAGTTGCCATTCTTGTGCTTCAGAAAGTGGCAAGGATCCATTCTCCTGTCCCTTGCACACATTTTGTTAAAATTAAATCTAAATTCTGCTGGTGCAAATACAATCAGAAACAGCAAAAATTGAACTTACAGTAACAATGTTGGGCCCAAAACTGTATTCTCCAGTGTTGTAAAAGTATGCTGCAATGTATATGGAGGGCAATACTTTATCAAAGTTTTTTTACTTACTTCTAACTGCACACGTATTGACTATTTTCAGATTTACCCCCAGTTCTCAATATTCATTTCTTGTATTTGTTGCATTAATTAGAATTCCAGTGGTAGCAATCTGACCTCTTCCATGAATTTTGCTTTCAATGTATTCATTCTTGCTATGATATTCTCTGCACATAAAGGCTTCCAAAACTAAGCATGTTTCTCACCATGCCATTTCTCTATTGGCGACTTGGGTTTAAGCATGCAGCACACTTCTAAGTGAAGTTCTTAGAAAACCTTCATTCAAAGGGATAACTGTGGCAGTCAGTCTGAAAATCAATGTATTGCAATGATCCCCATCCAAAGAGTAATCTACTATGATATGTTCAGCTCAAAAATGATGTACTATGGGTTTTTGGTCATGAAAAATGATGTACTGGTATATACCCCATTGGAAATTAAATCAAAAGCAATATTTCCTATCAGGAGAACAATGTACTGTGACATTCTCCAGTCAAACATGATGCAATGTGATAAATGAAGAATATCACTATATATCATTTTAGTGGTGAAAGACATTGAAGTACAGTAAATCATCATCCCAATGGGGAACATTACAGGGAATTGTTCTGCAAACTGGGAACATTGCAGTTGATGGGAAAAATATATGCACTGCAAGCTTTTCTGTTTAACAGCTAATGTCCTCATATGTTCCCATCAGTTTAATGATCTACCATGCTGTTACCACCTACTTTCCTGATAGTGTGCTACCCAAAAGACTCAGCATTGAGTCTTGATCCTGACGCCCATGCTCCATGCTGGCAGCTCTCTGGGAATTCTTCAGTGTGTGGGTTACTGTTTATCATTCCACAGTGTCTCCTCTAGATTGTGATGAACTGGGTGACCATACAAAATCAGTTCTTCTGCCACAGGCCAGTGCAAGAGTGAAACAGACTTTGTTGGTCAAGGGATCGAGGGAGGAGCTACATAAGGTGCAAGCCCTATCATTAGCCTTATACCAGCCCCCACTCCCTGTAACTGGTGTCTTGACTCAATGGTTACATGGCATAATTACCTTCTAAGGTGACCCTTAACCCATTGTCTGAGTCTCACCAGAGGAAATAAGTTCCGGGACATCCCCAGCTATCAGGGATTCTGGGTTTGAATGGTGTATAGTGGGTGTAGGTCTATGACAAAATGTGGGAACAAAAGTGTCATTAGAAAGCTGACAGGTAACTAGCACCAAGCAGTATGAGACTACTCCAGCACACTAGCAGCCTAGATTTGTGCCATCTTGGGGTCATAATGTAACCGACAAAAGCAGCATGTCAATAAATGTCACAAGCAACACAGCATGCCACAAAATAGGGTCAGAAAAAACAATGATCAAAACACAAACAGCGCTCTTCATTGAAAATAATGGCACTTACTTTTTATTTTAGGCAGCTTAGCCCCCAGCACCCCCCGACATGGGGGGCTTTGCCCTCCGCACCACCAGAACTTTAAATAAAGTCTGAGAGGGTGTGGACTTCAAGGATGGGGCAAAACTTGAGGAAGGGGAAAATGTAATTTCCAAAAACAAATGAAAAAGTTGCAACTCTGGGGGACCTGGAGGGAGCTGAACCATGATTCCAGGCCTCTAACTCTGCCATGTGTTGGTGCTTTACCCACTCCAACATGGGAGTGGCTCAACCAGGCATCACACACATGGCAACTTGATTCCTCACTAGTAAGAGTGCAAAGTGACAGGGGTAGTGGTAGTTCCCTAATGCTATTATACCCCTGTCATTCCAAATGCTTTAGAACTTTACACAGCAGGGTTATTGCCGTGCTGTCTTTGTAGCGCTGTATCGACCTGGTACCATTTGTGCCCTGATTGGGACAGAAGAAGCAGAAACTGGCAGGAGAACAAAAGAGCATTTAGAAAGACACTCCTTCAATTAATTGGTAAACTGCTCTGATAGAGACTTCTGGTGGTGGCATGGTTGCAGTGCACTAAACAACACAGAAGACCATATGAAGCCAAGCACCCCCCCACCCCCCATGATGCTGTAACAGGTTTTCTCATGATCTGATGATCTGATTAACCATTACTGCACCTTACTGGACAACAAAGTAACAATGTTTGCTTGTTTGTTGGTTTATTTATTTTTGCTGGACTGTTGTCTTCCACAGGCATCCCGATCTTAAGGGCACAATAAGCCCTGCTACCACAGGATCCATTTGCCAGTCACAGTCTCCAGGATCCCAGGTTCCTGGTTCCTCTGATGGTTCCCAGCTTTGGATTTACCAGTAGTGGTGGGAGGGGAGTTGTTCTGTTGCAATCAGGGGAGGATCAGTACCTTCGTAGGCTGGGGATTGTGGTGGTCAACTGAGGGGACTGGTGGCATGATAGCAACCTAGTCAGTGGCAATGTTTCCCTGTTCTGATCTGTCCTCCTCCTACCACCTATGACAGCACATGTGTAAGAGCTGGATAGTGGGTCCAGCCCATCAGCGCAGTGGTTGGACTTCCGGATGCGACCCCGGCAACCCGGGTTCAGGAACAGACCCGGGTCACTGGAGGGCCAGCTGGGAGGGAGAAGGATTGAGTGTCCCCTGGACAGCTGTCCTTCTCCAGGGAGAGGGCAGGGCAGCACTCAGCGTATGAGTGGCACCTAGCGAAGGCTGGGTAGCTGCACCATGTTGACACTCAATAGAACATCAGGATGGGGCAGACGTGGGTCATCATTGCACGTCCCTGTCCTGCTTAAAGGAGGGACAAAATCCCGAACTTTGCCATCTACACGATACTCTACCCCCGTGTGCCTCGATCAGCCTCCGGAGTCGATCCCCCAACCAGATATAAGTACTGTGGCCCCGATATAGGGGGTCAGTGCCATGGCTACACTCTCTGAGGGGGAAGCCAGGGATAACTGAGGGGATGCAGGCATAATCCGGAGGTGGAGGCGACGGGGGTCCATGACCAGAGCAGAAAATACTGACAGGAGTAGTTGGGTCAAAAAGAGATAAATTAAAAAAAAAAAAGAGTAGGATGGTGGCACATGGTCATCTACACTATTCAGCCAGGAGCAGGTTTCCGTGCTTATGAAACAGGGTTGGAAAATGGCATCAATTCACTAGTATTTGCTAGTACATTTTGTATTGAACTTGTAAAATGTTCTTTTGACTAGCTCTTCTGGCTTGAATTGGAGGATGAAGATTTGCAAGAACTTCACCAGGTGGGCCACTGGAATGTAAATGGAGTCTGTGGTTTGTGACTACAAAACTTCATTTCAGCTAGGGCTGCTCAGAATCTGAACTACAGCATTATATACCTTGAATTCTGAGCATTATTTTATTTTTTATTTGGAATTCTGGTATGCAAGCCAAAAATATTAATTCTGAAAAAAAAAAGTTTGGATGCAGAAACGTAGAAACATAGAAACATAGAATTTGATGGCAGATAAGGACCACGTGGCCCACCTAGTCTGCCCATTTTCTTACCTAACAGATAAGCTGCAGATCCTAGCTAACCAACAGCTTACTTCCTCCTACCCCCCACTAGGACTGCCTTATGTCTGCCCCATGCATTCTTGAATTCCCCCACTGTTATTGACTCCACGACCTCCTCAGGGAGGCTGTTCTATGCATCCACAACCCTGTCTGTGAAAAAATACTTCCTCACATTACCTCTAAAGCCGTCCCCCTCTATCTTCAAATTGTGTCCCCTTGTTCTTGTACATCTCTTTTTCTGAAAAATGCTACCCTCTTGGACTTTGTTGATTCCCTTGAGGTACTTGAAAGTTTCTATCATGTCCCCTCTCTCCCTTCTTTCCTCAAGGGTATACATATTAAGCTCCTTTAGTCTTTCTTCGTTTGTCTTCTGGTGCAGACCCTGCACCATTTTGGTTGCCCTCCTCTGGACAGCCTCCACTCTGTCTATGTCTTTGCGGAGATGGGGTCTCCAGAACTGCACACAGTACTCCAGATGGGGTCTCACCAACTGTCTGTACAGAGGGATAACAACTTCCTGTTTTCTACTATTGATGCCTCTTCCTATGCATCCCAGTATCCCCCAGCCTTCCTTACTGCCTTCTCACATTGCTTGCCCACCTTTAGGTCATCTGATATAATTACCCCCAGGTCCCTTTCCATTTTTACTGTTGTCAGTATCTCACCCCCCATTGTGTACTCTTCCCCTGGGTTTTTGTTTCTCATGTGCATTACCTTGCACTTCTTTGCATTGAATCTGAGCTGCCATACATTTGACCATTCCTCCAACCTTGCCAAGTCCCTTCTCATCCTTTCCACTCCATCTTGTGTATCAACTCTGTTGCAGATCTTTGTGTCGTCTGCAAAGAGACATACTTTTCCTTCCAGTTACTCTGCAATGTTACTTATTAAGACATTAAAAAAAGACCGGTCCCAGTACTGAACCCTGCGGTACCCCACTAGTAACCCTCCTTTCTTCACTGTGTATTCCATTTACTACTACCCTTTGTGTCCTGTTGTCTAGCCAGTTTTTTATCCAGGCTACCACCTTGGGACCCACTCCAAGGCTGGCTAACTTGTGTATTAATCTTTTGTGTGGGACTGTATCAAATGCCTTGATAAAATCTAGGTAGACCATGTCCACAGCCCCTCCCTGGTCTACTACTTTGGTCACCCAGTCAAAGAAATCTATTAGATTTGTCTGACATGACCTTCCCATCGTGAATCCATGCTGCCTTGGTCCTGTGCCCCACTGGCCCCCTAGGTACTCAACAATTCTTTCCTTCAGAAGTGATTCCATCATTTTCCCTACCACTGAGGTCAAACTAACTGGTCTGTAGTTTCCTGCCGCTGACCTGCTCCCACTTTTGTGAAGAGGAATCACATCTACCCTCCTCCAGTCCTCAGGTACCACCCCATCCTCCCATGATTTGTTAAAGAGATTAGTCAGCAGTGTCACTAGTTCTACCCTTAGTTCCTTTAGAATTCTTGGGTGAATCCCATTAGGCCCCATTGCTTTGTCCACCTTCAATTTTATTAGTTCTTTCAGAACCCTTTCTTCTGTAAATGGACTGGTATCGACCCCCGTCTTCAGAGTGTTTCTCTTGTTTGGTTTAGGTACCTCCCCCCCTCCTCTTCCTTTGTGAATACTGAGCAAAAGTATTTGTACAGTATCCCTGCTTTTTCAATGTCACCCTCTACCCACATTCCCTCCCCTTTATTAAGCCTCAGTATCCATCCTTTGGTCTTTCTTCGCTCCCTAATGTACCTATTAAAGGTCTTATCTCCCTTCTTAACAGAATTGGCTATCCTTTCCTCGGTTTGGGCCTTTGCTATTCTGGACTGCCTTCCCAGCCTCTTTCTGCTTTAACTGATAAAGTTCTCTGTCCTGCTCCTTCTGTGTTTCCTTATATTTCCTGAATGCTATCCTTTTCTCCTTCACCTTCCCTGCCACCTCTTTTGAGAACCATAGTGTTTTTTTCCTTCGTTGTGTTTTGTTGATTTGCTTTACACAAAGGCTTGTTGCCTCTGTGATGACTGTTTTGATTACTCCCCATTGTTCCTCCACCCCTCCTTCTTGCCTGTTTGCTAGTGCTTTTCTGAGGCACTCTCTCATTTTCCCAAAGTCAGCCCTCCTAAAGTCCAATACTCTTGTTTTTGTATGGCTTGATTGTATGGCTGTGTTTATTGTGAATCACACTGTTTGGTGGTCGCTTGTTCCCAGATGGCTACCCACTTCTAAATCTGAGATTCTTTCTCCATCCCCATTTGACAGTACCGGGTCTAAGACTGCTCCCTCCCGAGTGGGCTCCAATACTAGCTGTGTGAAGCATGCCCCCCTGTAGGGCATCAAGAATGACCCTGCTCTTGGATGTGCCTGCAGCAAAGGTGCTCCAGTTAACATCTGGCATATTCAGGTCCCCCATCAACAATATCTCCCCTTTTTCTACCATTCAAAGGAAGCCTTCTATCATTTCCTTGTCTATTCCCTCCCCCTGAGATGGGCGTCTGTATACAACCCCCATGTGGATTGTGGTGCCATTTCCTGTCTCCAGGGTGACCCAGAGTG
The DNA here is from genome assembly GCA_016271365.2 of Neoceratodus forsteri. Classification (NCBI taxonomy): domain Eukaryota; kingdom Metazoa; phylum Chordata; order Ceratodontiformes; family Ceratodontidae; genus Neoceratodus; species Neoceratodus forsteri. The sequence continues at coordinate 439,669,159 of CM028137.1, read as the reverse complement.
CCTCATCTGCTCCTGTTTACTCTTTAGTTCTGTTGCTTTGATCCTTCCTTTACAGAGAGGCTACTCCTCCTCCTCTTTACCCTCCCTGTCCCTCCTGTAGATTGTGTATCCTGGTATGTTGACATCCCAGTCATGGTTCTCTGTGTACCATGTTTCTATGACTGCCACAATATCCAGGCAACCCTCTTCCATCAAGGTCACTAGTTCAGGGAGCTTGTTACACAGACTACGGGCATTGGTACTCATCACCCTCCACTTTTTTTTATAATTTAAATTTTATTGATTTTACACGCCACCTCAGTCAATTTCACAACTACGCAAAAGTGGACCTCATAATAATTACTACCAAAAAAAAAAAAGAGATTTCAACAGACATATGACATAATACATAAGAGGCGTAATATATATAATAAAAACTCCCCCCAACAAATAAGAAATATACAATCTATACCAATATACCCCCACCCTCCCACCTCCCCCCCAAGGTTACAATAGGATACATAATGCGAAAGCAATCCAAGACAGAAAAGGAAAAAAGGACATTAGCCTACCACACTCCACTCAGGCTTACAATTTCCAAGTTTTCAACAATGAGTCTAAGCGACCCCACAATGAAACGAAGGCATTAGTTTTGCCACGTATGTGAGCTATATGCTTTTCCAACTGTAATGCTAGCATACACTCACGGTGCCACTCCAAAAGAGAGGGGGAACTCTCAGATGACCAGTGCCTTAAAATTATTAACTTCGTAACAGCAGCAATGAGTGACACATGAGCCCTCAAAATTTAGAGGTCGCCTCAGGAAAATTTGTAATAGACAAATTTCAGGGTGTTCATACTATAAGAGCCAAGGATAGGGCGTACAAGCTTATTAATGGCACCCCAAAGAGTACGAATTTTCGGACACCTCCAAAGCATATGTGATAGAGAGCCCTCCTCCAGCTTACAGCGCCAACATAATGGGGAACTGCGTGCCTTCCAGCGATAGAGATATGTGGGTGTTAAATAAAGATGATGCATGATATTAAATTGAACCAACCTGAGTCTGTCTTGCTTAACATATTTATAAATGGAATTCCATAGCTTCCTCCAGAACTCCGAAGAGTCTCTAATACCCAGTTCCCCGACCCAATAATAACAAACCCCTGATGGGAGTTTACTATCCCATTCTTGAAGCTTTCTATAGACTTTGGAGATGGCATGGGGCTGTATCGCAACCTTCAATAGACAATCCATATTTTCGGACCGACCGACTGGAGTAGAAGGAGGAGCAGCCCCCTGAAACACGGCCTTCTTAAGTTGCAACCATTTGATAAAACAATTATCCGCAATACCAAAGCACCTTTTCATATAATCAAAAGACCGTGGTTTATTCTGATCTAAAAAGTCCGCTAATGTTATATGGCTGATCTGAGGCCAGAAGGTTGGAGATATCACCATCCCACCAATCTTAAAATGCACATTTTCAAAAATAGGTTGGGCATCCGAAGTCCACCACTTGAAACCTAGGTGTTGCTGCAACTGGAGGAAAGCTCTCAGTGACCACCCCATGGGATTATTCTTTAGCAGCCTCGGGATATTTGAAGAAGAGAGAATAATAGGACACGTAAGGAACACTTACTCCTTTCGCTAGATCACTCTCTATATCGTACCAAAGAGGTCTGTATTCCAAGTGCTGATAATCCCTACTCCACCAACCCAATTTACAAACATGCTGAGCCAGGTAATATATAAACATGGAGGGAGCAGCCAATCCTCCCCTAATTTTTGGGGCTGTCAAATTACTATAAGACCTACGGATACGCTTTCCTTGCCCTATAAAGGAATTAAACATTTTTTGTAATCTGGTAAACCACTTTTTTGGGAGATAAACCCCGAGCCTTTCTAATCTAATAATCTGTGACAATACCCCATTACATTTCACTCTGACAGAGGGTAAGGAGTATAGGATTTTGACCCATTTTATAAAGGCATCCGGCAAACGAAAAGCCGACATGGTAGAAAACAAATAATTCCAGGAAACTCTATCAAAGGCCTTTTCCACGTCAAGTGAAAGGAGCACCGCAGGAATATCTGACTCCCTAGCCTCTGCCATGAGATGTAATAATTTTCTAAGGTGGTCTTGGGGAACCCTCCCCTTCATAAAACCAACCTGTTCTCTGCAGATCAATTTGTCCATTACTTTAGACAATCTGTCTGCTAAAATCTTCGCTAAGATTTTAACATCCGTATTTAACAAAGATATCGGGCGATAACTATCAGGATCAGATGGGTCTTTACCAGGTTTCAGGATTAAAGAGATTGTTGCCTCGAAAAAGCTTGGGTCTGAGATACCATGATTATACCAGTGATAAAAGACCTCTAACAAAATTGGGGCTATTTGGGATGAAAAGGCTTTAAAAAAATTATTGGGATACCCATCAGGTCCAGGGGACTTGTCCGGGGGCATCTGTTGGATAGCTTGGCATATCTCCGAGAGTGTTATGGGAGCACCTAAATTAGTGGCTTCATCTGCTGAGATTTTTGGGAGATATGCAGACTCTAGAAAAGTATTGATTTCTGATTCTGAGGTATCACACCTCGAGTCTCGTGAGTACATTTTTTGAAAGAAGGCTCTAAAGGCATCTGCCATATCAACCGAGTCCGTACAAATTTGGCCTCCCTGAGAAATACGAATTCCTGCAATATGATGCGCCAGGTCCAACTGCCTTATCCGCATAGCAAGGAGCCTTCCAGCCCTCTCCCCTGTATCTAAATATTGGAGTTTTGCACGCAGTAGTGCAAGCTCAGCTTTTTGTTGCACCAGCTCGGAATATTGTGTCTGCAACTTATGCAATCTAATCCTCTCAGAATCAAATGAGTGTTGGGACAGACTAAACTCGGTTTCCTTAATCTGGGTCACTAAGGAGTTCGTCATATCTCTCTGAATATAGTTTTTCCTAGAAGCGATCTTAATTAATTCACCTCTTAAAGTACATTTTAAAGCGGCCCAGACCAAATCCTTCTGAGTCACTGAATATTGGTTAAACTGGAGAAACCACTCGATATGATCTCTAATTATTTTTAAATATGACTGCTCCTTCAATATTTGACAATTTAACCTCCATTGCGGTGATCGTTGGGAAATGAATGATGGTCTATACAGTACACTCACCGGGGCATGGTCTGAGATGACTCTAGATGAGATATCAGCCTGTACCATGTCAGGGATCAGTAGGGAACTAACTAATATATAGTCTATTCTCGAATAAGACTTATGTACCGGAGAGTAAAAAGAATATTGGCGTGACCCTGGGTTAAGTATACGCCAAATATCAGTTAGTGCTGTGCTCTCCATAAAACCCTTCAAGGCTCTCTGCGCAGGGGATAGGCCCTTCCGTCTGTTAAATGTCCTGTCTAGGTCATTTTGGAGTACAAGATTCCAGTCCCCTCCAATAATTGTCGGTTGGTGTGCCCGAAATTGCCCACTGTAATAGTTTTACAAAAAAGAGGGGTGAGTCATCATTGGTGCACGTAAACCGACCCAATAGTATTGTCTGAGGCTAATTGTGCATGTAAAATATATACCGGCCCTCAGGATCCCAGTGTTCATTCAACAACTTAAAAGGGACATTTTTGGCCACAAGTATGGCCACACCTGCCCTTTTAGTTGAGGCCCCAGCCCCAAATACCTGGGCAACCCACATCCTCCTAAAGTACTGTATATCACATTTTTTAAGGTGTGTTTCTTGGAGGAAGGCAATATGTGCTCCCAGGTGGTACAAATGCCTTAATATTACTTGCCGCTTAGCCCTATCCTTGGCTCCCTTGACATTTCAGCTAATAAACTTAAATGTCTGGTTCATATATAAACATTGTGTAAATTCAGCATAGGCCTGAGACAGTACCTGAGAATCTTACCCTCATATGTAAGGTCCATTGTGAACGCTAATGTATCCTTATACCAATCAAAGGAAAACTTTCCCAGTAGATTGTAACCTTGAGAACTATTAAAGCCCTTCCCACCCACTAAAAGCACCCTAAACCCAAACCTCCCCACCCTCACCACAACAGTATAAAAGAATTGTAAATACACCTCCCCTTCCCCCCTAGTACCACCTCCCCAGTTCCACTGAACTGCTCTCCAAAATAACACCTGCCACATGATAATCATTCTATCAGCCCATAACACCCAGCCACCCCACCTGGAGCCCCAGCCACCCACAACATTTAATAGTCATTCACTCATTCAACCCAAATGTGGCCTCTAAGATCTGGCATATTGCATAATATTGGAACAAAAACATTTCTCTAAGAGAATATTAAAAACATATACTAAGTCCTATTAATGACTGGTCAAGAGATTCACAATCGAGTGCGGATACATGTGCAGCAAATCCTGTCCAGCCCAAGTCTATATAAAATTAAAGCCCAAATGCTTTCCATCTGCATCAGAAGGTAGACTGAAAATAAAACTGAGACACAGTCCTTGCCCGGATTCATATTACATCCACGAGGTATTGCCTTATAATGACTCAATAAGATGGCTCTATCCTGTGGGGAAAAAAAAAAAAAGGAAAATTCAACTTCCAATGAAGTTTATGCCTTGGTCTTCATGAGTTCACCATGACCTTAAACAAGGCCACTTCCAACATTAGTCCAGTACATCCACACCGCACAGACTATGTCCATCCTCATGTCCCAGACCAATAAGAGAGTGTATCGAGGAAATGAGCTCCAACTCCAGTTCACCAAATAATACACGCAGGGAACCAAGTAGCCCTAAGCATCCTCATTTAAAAAGGTCAGGAAGGAGATGCTGCAGCTCCTGGTGCACCTCAGAATATGATTCAAAAGTAAGCCAGTTCCCTTCCAGTTTTACCATTAACACCGCAGGATACCTTACTCTGAAGGGTTTAGATGCAGCAATAAGCTTGGTCACAATTGGGTGTAACTCTCGCCGCTTCATCCTCACCGAGTGAGGGAGATCTTGAATCAATCGAATACGTTTGCCCTCCCAAAGTAGCTCTTTCATGCCTTTCACTTTATCCAGTACATGCTGTCTATCAAGATAATTGAGAAACTTTACAATAAATGGCCTGGGAGGCTGATCTGGTGTAGGAGGAGGCCGCAAGGCCCTGTACGCTCTTTCAATGATATAATCCCCTCCACTTGGGGGAGAACCAGCAATCTTGGAGCAAAGCTTCTGGATAAACGAAATCGGAGCGCTCCCTTCCTCTTTTTCAGGAATCCCAATCACGACAACATTGTTACGCCTGCTGCGCCCCTCCAAATCCTCTAATTTGTCCTCCAACTTTTTAAATCTCCGTTTCACAAGCACTAACTCTGTTTCATGGTTTATCTGCTTATTCTCCAGGGAAATTACTTTAGTTTCAGTGTCCCCAACCCTCTGTGACAATGCATCCATCGATCTCTTGATTGCCTGCATATCGTTAGCTACTGAAGCGATTGCTGTCTGTAAAGGCTGCATAAGCTCTAAGAACCTCGACTCCGATAACGGGGCATCTGTTGTCGGGAGGCTTGATAGGCTAGCGGCCTGTTGTTTTGCCCTCTTCGCAGCCTTCTCCTTTTCAGGCGTCTGCGGGGGCGTATGCTTAGGCCTCGCTTTTTTAATGAAACCATCCATGCTGTTAGCCCACTCAACGGACTCTGGCAGATCTCGTAAGCTCCTTAGAAGCAGTTTTAGACTGCTGGGTGTAAGCTTGAGCGGAAAAGATTTGTTTTTTTTTGCCAGATGGTGGTGGAGCTCCATGGGCGCACTGCTTACGCTCGGGCTGACATCACGTGACCCCCCTACCCTCCACTTTTTGATAGCCTTACCCCTTTTAGCCCCATTCCTGTCCTTACTGCCTTTGCCTTTTTTACATTTACCTCTGTCCTACTCCCTAATAACTTCTCTACCTTGGTGTTTACCTCACTAATTACCATGTTTTGTGGGGGGAGGCTGGGATTTCCCTGCTCCTTTTCAGTGCCTCCCCTTGGCTAGTTTAAATGCTTGCCAATGAAGCATTTAAACCTCTCACCTAGGATCCTGGTCCCCCCCCGGACAGATGCAGACCATCTCACCAGTATAGGTCTGCATCCCTCCAGGTGGCTCCCCAGTCCCCAATGAAGCCAAAACCCTGAGCTCCACAACAGTTTTTCAACCACTCATTGAATTCCCTGGTGAGGAGTGCCCTAGCATCACCCTTGCCATAGACAGGCATCACCTCTCCGAGAAGGTTACCGTATGCCCTACTTGTCTAAGGCCCCTCCCTAACTCTACAAACTCCTCTTGCACTGCTCTGATCCCATTCCTAGCCAGGTCATTTGTCCCTAGGTGGACAATGACATCCAGCTCCCTCCTTTGTGCAGCTCCTCCCATGATCCTGAGGATTTGCTTCCTGTCCCTCCAAGCCGTGGCACCAGGAAGGCACCTTACTTTCCTCTCCCCTTCCTCCCCCATTTCTACCCCACTAATGATTGAGTCCCCCCATCAGGAGTTGTTTCCTTCCCCTGTGGGGTCCCATGCCACCCTCCTGTGGATCTCCTTTGTAAAGGTTCCCAGCATTCTCCTTGGTCTCCACTGCAGGTGCCTCCATAGAGGAACCACTATCTACCAGAAGAGCGAATGAATTGTGGAGAGGTACAGCTGGAGGAATGCAACTCTATTCCACCACCTTCTTCCTCCCTGAGCCCACCCTGGTCCAGCCTCTCCTCTTTCTTGGCAACCTCTGAGGTAGTGGCATTGGCCCTGGTGGTCCCTGGGTGGGGGAGGAGATTTCACGAATCCTAGCCAGGTCAGCCTGGAGATGGGCAACTGTCTCTCTCAGACCAGAGAGGTGCCTGCAAATAGGGCAGCATCGCAGCCTCCAGAATGTCTCCTGGAACACTGCCGCCCCACAGCCATTGCACTGCACCACTCCTATCATGTCTTATTTTGTGTCCCCTCTCCTGTTTCTCTGTATGCTTACTCTCTCCTCTCCTTGCAACTCTCACCCTTCATGTTCTGGGACAGCAACTTCCTATCTTCTTCAGTAGCCTCCTTCTTTCTTGCTCAATGTCAGACCACCAGCAGCTGGGGGGGAGAGTGAGCTACTTTTTTCCTTTAGGGTTGACAAAACCAATGTTTCTCTATGATCTTTCCCTTCCTAATGCCAAACAGGAAGTTCCTGTTGACAGTCAAATCCAGTGGCTATAAAAGTAGTACTGGCTTAGGATGGGTGGGGGGAGGGGTGGGATGGAGGGCAATTAGTAAGAAAAAAGGCTAGCAACAGGAAGTTGTAATTTGAGTCACCTGCTTTTATAGTGTCTAAGCCACACCCCCAATTAAGCTCTCTCTCCTCCTACTGATTTAGCAAAGTCAGCTGATACGGTACCCTTCCCAGCACAGAACACACACTGACTTTCTTTCTTTTTTTAACCCTAAATAAGACCCCTTCTACTTCTAATAAAGTATCTGTCTACTTAATCTCAACAGACACTGACTCCTGCTGAGATATAAGTGTTAAATTAATAAGAAAATGTAGCTTCTTTTAGTTGGCTGCTTTCTGCTCTACAAGCAAGGCTAGCAACAGAATCGAAATTTACTCCTGATTTGCATCCCAGTAAATCTGAAAACCCATTTCTTCATCTCCTTGGCCTTTGCCTGCTGCTGCTGTGGTCTGACTGTTTGGAGGAGGCCTGTTTCATCAGACTGTAGTGTGGGCAGCAGTACCAACAACCAAAATCTTCCTCCTCCTGTTCCATCCTGGACAGCTAATCCAAAATATTTTCTTTCGCATCACCTACCCCCATCCTCAAGATGGCCCCAGACCTTAGTCTGACTGGAAGACACCATCACCAATCTCTTTCACTTTGACTTCCATCCCTATTCCCTAGACTTCTCCATGAACTTGTCAGAAAAGGCACTTGTTTTAAATTAATTAACTGAAGCTCTGCACCCAGTGCACGATCTCTCCAGTCCACAACCACTGCTCATTGTCAGTTACTTCGCACTCATTTTTCCCAGAGTTTCCCAAAACATGGGTAACCTAAGGAAAGCACCAGGAGCAGGCACTGCCAGAGGCCTTTATTACACATCTGGCAGAGCCTGTCCCCATGGCCTTGCTTAGGTTGGCCATGTCCCTGGTAACTCTGGGAAAAATAAGTGAACAGTGTGTGGGACAATGAACAGTACTTGCGTGGGGAGACAGGGCATGGGGTGTGGTGCTTCAGTTTGGGGAGTAGTCATGGACATGAACTAGGGAGGTGGGGACTGGGGAACTAAGTGTTGGGGATGATCTTGGCTACCAATACCTACTATGTGTTGCTGCAAAGATTGAGGGGTAGTTTCTGATGACAAGAAGACAGGACCAACTGGTGTGATGGATAAATGTAGTTGGGCTGACCAGCCAGTGTGATGGATACCAGTGCATGGGATGAAATGTCAAGAAGCCTGAAGCCACCTGAAACTGGACCCAAACTTCAGTGCCAGTCCACCAGATAAGGTATGGACTGGGAGGATGGAGAGAGGGAGGGAGAGTGGAAATAGACTTGTGCCTTGTACTGGCAGCCGAGTAAGAATTGGATTTGGAACTACCGATTCTGTCTCAGAGTCTGTTCCTCTACTTCATTTGGAGGTGGAATGGAATCAGAACCAGAGCTGAAAGTTCCAAAATTCTGACTTGGTGCCATCATACTCCACTACATATGAGCACCCATAATTACTATCTCTCTGCAGTGCCATCACTTATCCCTGTTTTCCTCCCTATTGGCTTTTGTTCCTATCATTCTGGACTCAGGACGTGAACCACGATCAAACTTGATGGTTTAATTCTTTTGTCTGTTGGTGACTTAGGCAATAAGGCTGCGCAGTAATGAGTTCCAAAATACAAGCAATAGTTGGGAATTCATTATTTAGGATTGAACAAAGAATACTTTCCAATATAGGAGTGTATGAGTATTCAATATTCATTTTTGAATACCACAAATAATATGGTATTACTTGGGTCTTAGTGCTGAGTAATTTTCCTACGTATGAGTATTCAGAGAAAGCTTTCAGGATGCTTAAAAGAATTAAAAAATGCCATATCCCTTTCATGTGGCCAGAGCTAGTCCCATGGCCACCCACTCATAGAAACATAGAATTTGTCAGCAAATAAGGACCACTTGGCCCACCTACTCTTCCCAGTTTGTCTCTGCACACACTGTCATCATACCGCCTACCTGATCTTTGGCTGCTTCCCCCCAACCGCTTGTTTACTAAGATTCCTCTGTTCCTATTTCATACATGCTTGAAGCCCACCACTGTTTTCACTCCCACCACCTCTGCTACAGTAGTAGACCTTTCCATGCATCCATCACTCTTTCAGTGAAGAAGTACTTCCTCACATCACTCCTAAACTTTACCCCTTACAGCTTTATTGTATGCCCTCTCCTGCTGGTGCACCTTCTCCTTTGAAAAATACTCACCTCTTGTACCTTATTCACCCCAGTGAGGTACTTATAGGTCTCAATCTTGCCCCCCTTCAAGTGTATACATATTGAGATCCCTCAGCCTCTCTTCATAAGGTTTCTTATGCACCCCTGCATCATTTTAGTCACCATCCTCTGGACAGCCTCTGCTACCAGCAGAAGAAAAGAGGTCATAATGCCACTGTATAGGTTATTGGTGAGACCTCATTTGGAATACTGGGTCCACTTCTGGAGGCCACATCACTGGAAGGACATAGACAGGTGGAGGTAGTTAAAAGAAGGGTAACAAAAATGGTGCAGTGCCTGCAACACAGTTCATATGAGGAGCGATTGGAGGAACTCAATATGTACACCCTGGAAGAGAGGAGAAAATGGGGAGACATGATAGAAACCTTAAAGTACCTCAAGGGGATTAATAAGTTACAGGAGGGCAGCATCTTTCAGAAGAGAAGCTGCCCTAAAACATCAAGAGTGAATAACATGAGACTGGAAAGGGGTAAACTAAGAGGCAACATGAGAAATTACTTTTTCACTGAAAAGGTGGTCGATGCTTGGAATGGCCTGCCCAAGAGGTGGTGGGGGCAAGCACAGTGGGGAGATTTAAACAAGCATGGGATAGACATAAGGGAGCCCTCAAAGGGGGAAGGAGTGACAGCAGCCAGTGACCAAGTAAGGTCATCGGCAGCTAATTAAAGGTAGGATTCATGGGCAGACTGGATGGACCTGGTGGTCCTTATCTGCCGTCAGTTTCTATGTTTCTGTCTATATCCTTCCTGACATGTGGTCTCCAGAACTGAACACAGTGCTCCAGGTTGAGTCTCATTAACAATCGATACAGTGGCAACACTACCTCTCTCCTTCTACTGGTGATACCCTCCCTATGCATCCCAGAATCCCAGTGGCCCTGCCTTATTTCCTTGTCACACTGTCCCCCTCACTTTAAGGTCATCAGATATGATCACCCCAAGGTCTCTTTCCTGCTCTGTGACCTTTGTAACCAACTGTCTCAACTCCCAACTCTAGATTTTACACTCTCCACTTCCCTTCTTCATTCGGAAAGCGAGAGAGAGAGAGAGAGAGAAAGAGGGAGAGAAAGAGATGTTTTTATAAGATAATTGTCATTTGAATGCATTCCCACTCCTTAGCCCAATCCTCAAAATCCCCTAAATGTGATTATTTTAATCATGAGCCCATCCTGACTTCCAGTCTATGATTTTGTAGGCCATTATTGAGAAATCCCAGCTTGTTCAGCCTCTCCTCCCCGGCCCCCCAACAGCACGCCACCCCTTTCAGACTTTAGCATCAGTGATACAACACAAGGGTATGTGCAACCTGTAAGAATGGCAGAGCTATGTGCATCACCAGTAATGCACGCCACCCCACCCCTCCCTCACTCCTAGTGCTGCACATAATTGTGCTGTGTCAGTGATGGAAAGAGACTAAAAGGATAGCAGCTGCATGAAGGGGGATGATATGGGCAAACTATGTTTTCTTACTTTTGGCACCCCACCAAGTCATGGATTGGGGTGGGGAAGGGACCTAGTATTAAAATGTTGCCATTTCAATTGACGGTGTTTGCTCCTCTACAGGGTAGGAGACTTTTATGTAATTCTGTGGCATCTGGCAGGGTGGACCCTCCTTCATTATTTGTTCAGCATGTTGTTTTCTTCATGGTTTTCTTGCCAGCCTTCCACCTCTGACTTCAGCCAAAGGCTCCGTGCAGCACCACTCATCTAGTTAGTGCTGGCTGATGCAGTATGGTCAGCTACTGCATCAAATCCTGCACTGCATCTCACTAGATGAGGCACTAATAGAGCAGAACACTAACCACCTTTGTCTTTGGGGTCAGCATGCAATGCCTCTGCATTCCATCCCAGACCTCATCAGCCTGAGGTGGGGGAGTTGAACTAGGGTCTTAAACTCAGGTCTCACACATGGTAGTGGTTCATTACACTACCGGCCAATGCCACTGGGCTGAGTGGAGCTGGCATGTTTTAGAAACAGATCTCTCTCTATGGAAAGATGGGGAAGGGAAGAAAGTGGGGAGGGGCATCCACTAAAGTGTTCAAACAGTGCTGGCAGCCTGTCTGATGGAATGCTACCCTTGGTAGATGGATCATGCACTGCCTGCTGCATGGTGCTACGTACAGTAGTCCAACATTAGCCCAGTCAAACTACTGGAGCTTCAAAAAATTGTCAGATGATTGGCATAGTGTGGGAGTGCCAACCTGGTGTACCATCAAAAGTAAAAGTATAGCCTGAAGTGTGGGTGTCACCCCGGCATGCCAGTAGTAAACCCTGTAATGAAAATCCAACTAAAAATGGCATTGCTGAATAACATACAATTGTGAGATCAATGGCTAGAGAAGCTGGGGATAGGGATTCCCCCGACACTGTGACCCACCCACAGATGATAGGACAGGTAGAGTCTAGAAACTATGTTGAATTAAAAGCCACAGGGAGTGGGAGAGGACATTTACTGCCATGGCAGTGTTGCTTAGGACAAGATTTTTGAAGTACCATAATCAACAGTATAGAAGCTGAATGACTGTAGTCATTGGGCCAGAAAAAAGTATATTGTACTCATGGATTTGACCAACATCCTACTAAAGAGAGTCAAATGCTTGAAGTTTGTACATGTGTTCTGTTCACTCCTGAAAGGGGACCATATCAAGCATCTCCTCCAGAAGAATAAGTGAATCTATATACACTGGCCCAGATATTCAAAAGGGTTGCGCATTGCACCATGCTCAATGCACTGGTGCACCCCGGCGCGATATTCAAACGGGGATTGTACTTGGCACAAATCCCGATGTGCCAGAGCGCATCAGTAATGGCATGCAGGAGGGGCGGCCTATGCATACTCTGCACATCCTGATATTCAGCCCGGGATGTGCTGAGCTCATGCATGCACAACCCCTACTTGCACTGCACACAGGTGAGCCAAAAAAAAAAAGGATCAATGGCTGGTCACCCACAGGTGAGCTGCCATATTGCAGGGCGCAACATGGCAGCAGTCACCTGTGGGTGGCCACCCGAGCTCCGGCTGCACCTTCGTGGTGGCGCCTCCCCACGCCCGATCGTGGGCATAAGTAAAAATATAAGGTCCAATATCCCTGGTGGTCCAGTGGACCACTCGTAGCCTGATCGCAGGCACAGGTTAAAATTAAAAGTGTTCCCACATCCCTGGTGGTCCAGTGGACCGCTCGCAGCCCGATCGCGGGCTGAAGTTAAATTAAATGAGGTCCAATATCCCTGGTGGTCCAGTGAGCTGCTGTCAGCCCGATCGCGGGCTTAGGTATAGAAAAACCAAATCCTATATCCCTGGTGGTCCAGTGGACGGCTCGCAGCCCGATCGCGGGCATTTGTATCACAAAATAAGTCCAATATCCCTGGCGGTCCAGTGGTACCCCCCACACCCGCCCACTGAGCCCCACCACCCTGCTCCACCCCCCGGTCAACAGCAGGCGGCAACCCCCCACCTGCCTGACACCCTGCCACCTGCTGACTGACACCATAGGTAGGGCTGTATGCCCATTGGTCCACAGCATGAGCCAATGGGCGTGCAGCCCATACCTTACTACACTTTCCAGATGGGGTGCTACCGCCCGCTGCTGACTGGGGTGGGGTGGGGTGGGGTGATGGGGCTCAGTGGGCAGGTGGGAGGGGGTACTGCTGGACCATCAGGGATATTGGACTTATTTTGTGATACAAATGCCCATGATCGGGCTGCAAGCAGTCCACTGGACCACCAGGGATATGGGACTTTAATATTCTTAATACAAATGCCTGCGATTGGGCTGCAAACAGTCCACTGGACCACTGGGGATATTGGACATTATTTTACATACTTCAGCCCGCGATTGGGCTGCGAGCGGTCCACTGGACCACCAGGGATATTGGATGAATTTGAAAGCTTCAAATGCCCGCTATCGGATAGAGGGGCACATTGCCGCGCTATGCAGGGGGTGTCGGTCCCCAATGGCTGCTGCCTGGCAGGGCGCCAGGTGCAAGTCACTGGGATCGGTGCACCTGCATGCAAATAGGGCCATAATGACATGCAAATGGCCCCATTTGCACCTTGCTTACATTATGGCCCCATTTGCATGTGCACTTTTGAATATCACGGTTGTTGCGCATAGTGCAATGGAACTTGTGCTAGCGCATCCCCCTGCTCAACTCTGGCCACTTGTGCTGGTGCAGTGCCACTGTGCCATGCACACTGCGGGTGGCCAGGGTGTGATATTCAATGATGCTGTGCCATGGCGCAGCTCCGTTGAATATCTCCCAGTCAATGCCCCTGCGCAGCCAAGTTGCACTGTGCCCAGGCTTGCTCCACAGCCTGGCGCAGTCTGAATATCTGGGCCACTGTGTGCAAGGGGACCCCACTGAGCATAACATCTATTTGCCTAGACATAGGAGTACCCTGAGCCATACCTTCCTCTGTCTTGGGTAGCAATACAGGTTGGACATCACACTACCTGAAGAGGAGGTTGCATGCCTATGGTCCAAAATGTTGAATAAGGCCCATAGTTTTTGTGCAGTATCACTTGGGATCAATGCTGATGTCATCTTGGAATTTATTTATTTATTATTTTATTTGCTTTTGATAACCGGGTGGGTGCACTAGGCATAGAAATACCTATTTTCAGGCACAACCCGGGAGAAAGACAGTTTGAAAATACAAATGAGCATACATGTGACGCAGCACATGAGTTAGGTATCACAGTGAGGAGGGAAAATCAACATTCAAACTAACTTAATAAAACAATTGAATCAAAGAATAATAAATGAAAGAGGGAGAAGAAGAGAGAGTGGAGGGAGCAGGGGAAAATGGGTAAAGGATGGGAGAAGAAGACATGTGAAAAGGTTATTTAGAGAGGCAGAGAAGTGGCGTCCGAGAGGTAGATTACCTAGGGAAGAGAGAGGGCAGGGAGAAGAAAGTGGTCTATGGTGGATGAAAGCAAGTGCATAGGCTAGCTGTATGCAGATGGTCCCAGTGAAGTTTTTAAAACTAGCATGGGTAGGTGCTCCATGAACGGTTGGAGGTATAGAGTTCCAGTACTTTGGGGCCATGTATCCGAAAGCGAGTGCAACCATATTAGTTTTACATCTGGGGATGTGGAAAGGGGCTAGGTCAGCAGATCAGAGCCCATAGGAGAGAGGTTGTAAGTGAGGCAGACAGGCATCACATAAACTGGGCATATTTTTGCACCATCTAAGGCCCTGGACACACTACAGAACTGTTTTTGAAAACTATTTTTAAAACCACTTTAGCTAAACCATTTCAGTGCAGCCACACTACTCAGTAACCATTTTTGATAACGGTTTAGTGTGGCCACACTGCTAGTGTTAAACCTATTCTCCTTTGTAACTATTTTGCGTTTAGTCCAACACACAGAACTGTGCTTGCCTGGACACACTGCAGCTAGAACTGTTTTAGTTAAACCATTTCAACTTAAAACACTTTTACTCCCGAACAGACCTGTGAGTAAAACCATGCTAGCTCCAAAACATTTTTAAAAATGGTTTTAAGACTAGGTGTCTAGCAGGGTTTAAAAACACTTTTGTCAAAATGTTTTAAGGGGCTTGTAGTCTGTCTGCAAACAGTGCTAGGGGGATTTAAACCGTTTTAAGTCACTTAGACCATTTTAAGTTCCCCAGTGCATCCAAGGCCTAAAGTCTTAGGGCTGGGAATGGGGAATTGTTTGGGTGCTCAGCATACTTACTTGTTTTTATCATGCCACATAGACACATAATAATGAGCTTTGTGTTTGTCTGAGCAACTTGACTCTCCAATGGTTATGTTTAAGGGATCAGCTCATATATATAGTTGTTTTTTGTTGTTTTTGGTGTTTTTATTGTCTGTTTAATGGCTTATCCTTACCTTATAGTACATATTTTGTAGGTGCCATTACCAGTATTACTATGTCTGATATGGATTTCAGAAGTTGTCTCTCCTCTTGCATGGCTCCTCATTTGCTTTGATGTACCACACAACCCACTACATCGTTGCCCCCCCTCCCAGTCTGTCACCTGGCATCACCACCTAAATTGCTTTCATACCCCATTCTCTGTCATGGCTGGCCTTCACCTGCAATCCTGGAACATTCGGGGTTTAAATTCTCCTGTAAAGCATAAACAGGTCATAACCATCTCAAATGGCTTTAATCTCAAGTTGCTTTCTTTTTTCATTGAATGTGCTTTATTAGTTTCAAACAACAAAAAAACAAATGAACGAATTTCAATACAAAAACATAACACTAAAACAAAAAAGTCAAAAAGGAACAAGAAAAAATAGGACCAAACAAGAACAAGAAGCAAGCAATACTATACATTAAGATTAATAACCCACCCGCCCCACCACCCAATCTCTCCTCCCCCTCCCTCCCTCCCCTCCTCTCACGGGCTTAGCCTATAGAAAAATCTGGTAAGCAAAAGAAAAGAAAAGTGGTCAAAAGGACTCCAAATAGCTAGAAAAAATGAAATGTAAAGGAGAAAATAAAAAGCCTGGGCATATACAAACAAGGGCTTCAGTTATGGCCTTGAGGGGATTTAGATAGTAAGATATATAGGGGCTCCCACCTAAAGTAGAATTGATCAAAATACTAGCGAATAGAGGTGATATGTTTTTCCACCATTAGAGCCAATAGAATTTCTTGATACAACTCACTGTAAGGCAAAATAGAGGAGTCTTTCTAATGTCTTAATATAATAAGTTTTGCAGTTATAGTTATGAGTAACATATGTGCTTTTTGAATACTAGAGAGATCAGTGGGAAAATACCCTGCTAAACAAATCTCAGGCAAAAAAAAATCCTGCAGGCCTAACAGAGGGTCGAAGGAGTCTTTGATAGAGTTCATGAAGTGGATAACCTTATTGCAATCCCAAATCATATGCATCAATGTACCCTCGACAATGCCACATCTGGTACATAAAGGGGAAGATAACCTGCCCATTTTAAATAACTTAGATGGTGTATAATATAAATTGTGAAGAAAGTGAAATTGCGTAAATCAAAGTCTGTCATGCTTAAGATACTTGTACAATGCACGCCCGACAGATTGCCAGGCTTCTGGAGGAGGCTGCAGACCCAAGGACAATGATTAATAAAAGCACACCCCTGTAGGGTTGATGGGATCCAAGATTTGAAAGAGTCGATAAAGATGGGATACTGAATGAGGTTGTTGGGCAGCAGCTAAAAGGGAATCGAGAACGGCTGGATCCCACCATGTCCAGGGTTTAGGGCCCAAATACTTTGATACTGCATGAAGCAGCTGAAAATACTGTTGAACTTGAAACTTTCACTGTCAAATAATTTTCACTATTTTCACTGAAGCAGTTATTTGTGCTAAAATTAATTTGCGCTAATTAGCAGTTTTTCCATTGCAGTGAATACAATTCTAATGACTTAGTGCTAAACGTAATTTATGCAATTATAGTTGCATTTGTGTTTCAGCTAAAATTGATTTGCATGAGAATATGTAGTTTTACAGTATTTGAAGTTGGCAGAGGCAGGGAGATGGTAGCACTCACTAAAAGTAAGAAAAGGAAGAAAAGTATCTCCATCAAACAGGGAGCTCAAAGTTAAGTTGTACAGTGAGGGGGAGAAAGAGATTGAGATAGCTTTACCGGCGATCTGAATATTAGGGTTACCTAAAAGAGGCTGAGACCCCGATCTAGACCATAGCAGATGAAGGTATGCACTAATTTGAGAATAAGCTTTCTGAGACCAGTAAAGTGACAGGGACCTAAGGGGCCTGGGTAGTGAAGAGGATTTACTATAAAGTGAATTGTGAAGCCTAATACTTTGGGTTCTGCATAGGGATCTCTCCAGGTCAAGCCACTTAGGGAATATAGGAATTGGCCAAGGAAGCACCCTCACTAATGTACCACAATAAGGTTTTACTACTATGAAGGGCCCCATAATATAAAAATAATTTAGGAAGCTGAAGACCACTAACCACACTGGTCACTGTTAGTTTAAAATAAGCCCAGTGAATGGTGCCACCCTTCCAAGGAAAATCATTAGTTGTTTGTAGCCTATTACACCATGATTTGGGTAAAAAGAAACTCAGCATACCCATGAGATACAAAAGGCGAGGTAAGATCTTCAATTTGACTATGTTGACTCGGCCTCATAAGGAGAGGGGAAGGGTGGCCCATCTCTGTAAATCCTGTTGAATGGTTAGTAATAACATAGACAAATTGTCCTTAACTAGATGGGAAGCAGAATTACCAATTTTAATTCCCAACTAGCTAATGGTCCTCAGATACCACGGCATGCCCATGTTGATAATTTCTGGCGTATACACAAAATTATTGAGAGGAAGGACCTTCGTTTTATTTGTGTTCACTTTATAACCAGAAAGAACTGAAAAACAGTCCACTTCCCAGAATATGGCCTGTAGTGAAACGGAGGGCTCTTCAATATGTAGTAATAAATCATCAGTATAAGTTGAAAGAACATATCTACAATCTCCTATATGAATACCTTTAAAACTGGGATTGTTGTAAAGGTGATAAATTGAAGACTCTAAATAGAGGTTGAAAAGAAAGGGGAAAGGGGACAGCCCTGTCTGGTATCATTGTGCAAAGGAAAGGAGTTGGACAGGACTCCATTACAACATATACAGGCAGTCGGATTACTATATAACAATTTAATCCAGTTTGAAAATTCCTGTAGGAAGCCAAACTTATTTAAAACTGCAAAAAGATAGGGCCATGCAACTCAATCAAGTGCCTTTTTGGCATCCAGGGAGACCAAGACCGCAGTGGACCTACTCTACCAGCATGCTGAAATAAAATAGTGCAACCTTCAGATATGGTCGCTGGAGAGGCGGCCCTTCAAAAAGCCAACTTGAGAAGGGCCAATCAAGCCCTCCCAGAACTGCGAAAATCTGTGAGCCAGAAGTTTTGCTTGCAATTTGAGGTCTGAATTAAGTAGAGATATCAGATGGTAACTAACTGTGGCAGTCTCCTCTGTACCAGACTTTTTAATTAATGCTATCCAGGCCTTTGAGAAGGAAGGATCTTAGAAAACTGATTCGTACCAAAAATTAGAAACCTCTACCAGAAGGGGGGCAAATTCTTTCATGAAGACTGAGTAGAAATTATTAATAAAACCATCCGTGCCCAGAGATTTGTCTAGAGGAAGCCCCTTCAGGGCCTGTTTGACTTCAGCCAGTGTTATAGGGGCTTTCAGAAGTTCCTGATGGGAGAGTTCAAGGATGGGAAGAAGGAGGAGGGGGTCTAAATAAGCCTCAATATTGGCTAAGAATCAGGGTCCAGGGGGAGCGTCTGCATATAGGTTTGCATAGAATGAGTGAAAAAGTCTGCAATACCTCTGGGATGCAAAATCACCTCCTCCTGTGGACTAGGTCATATTCTGGGAATGAATTTTGTTGACTGCATGACCCAAAACCTAAGGGCTAACAACTTGTTAGCTCTCTCACCAGATTCCAAATATTTTAGTTTAGTTCTAGGCAAGGCCAATTCCACCTGTTGAGTGAACAAGTCAGCATATTGGGCCCTCAGGCTGTGCAACTGAGACCAAATGTCAGGTGTGGAGTGTGATGAGAGAGTGTGCTCTAAAGATCTAATATCCTGTAGGAAACTGTCCAGACAAGCTTGTCTGGACTTTTTGTGTTTAGACACAAGGAGAATACATTTGCATCTCAGACAGCATTTCGGTGCCCCCCATAATATATCCACAGTGGTGACTGGGCCCTTATTCTGTGTAAGAAAGTTCTGGAGATGAGACTGAATTGACTGGAGCATATCAGGATCCTGTAGGAGCTGGGCATTAAGGCGTCATGTGGAATTGCGTTCCTACATCCCAAGGACAGTATGAATCAAATTAACAGGGGCATGATCAGAATGTACCATTGAGAGTATCTTTGAGGAAAGAACCCCAGGTAGAGATTCCTGATTTATAAGAAAATAATCTAACCTGGAATACATTTCATGAGGAGAGGAATAGAATGTATATCGTCTGGCAGAGGGATGGAGGATTTGCCATAGATTCATAAGGCCTACTTCGTCGATTATCTCTAAAAGACCATGTTGACCTGGGGGGAGTTCTCTCCAATTTATGCCCAACTTATCAGTATCAGACTGGTAAGTGATATTCCAGTTTCCTTCAATCTACATTGGCAAGTGGGAAAAGGGAGTTAGTTTGGGGACTAATAAGGTGAAAAAAGCTGGAGAGTCGGCACATGGATCATATACCGATCCCAAGACAACCTCGGCCAACCTTAATTTCCCATGGAGAAAAATAAAACGTCCTTCTGGGTCCAAAATCTCTTTAATTAGTACAAAAGGAATATGACTACTAACCAAAATAGCAACCCACCCTGTTTGGTACTGCAACCTGCCCTGTAAGCCTGCCCTACCCAAGTCTGCCTAAAGAGGTGAATATCTTCTCTCCTAGTATGCATTTCCTTTAAGTATGTGATTCCGGCCTTCAATTTCTGGAGATGACAGAGCACCATATGGTGCTTAAATTTCTCCTTACCCCCTCTCATATTCCATGTAACAAATGTACAACTCGGCATACCTAGAGAAAAAGCAAGAGTACTACGGAGATACTAAGGGAGTACCTAGCATACCTACTTCCCATTTGAAGACCGCCAAAACTCATCTAAGCCCTCTCAAACATAGAAAGGAAAAAAATCAAACATTATAGTTACTGACTGAAAATACCAACTAGAACATAACTGAGCAAATTCTTACTACCACCCGGTCCAAGTGACTGCTCTAATACCCAATCGTGGCCCATGATGACATTCAAACAAATCATACATTGTCCCCCCTCTAGCCCCCCACCTCCAGAAATACAACAGCTGCACCTCTAATAGTAAAATAATTCCAAACATGCATTGAAAAAGAGCCTATTTAATGACATCTAAAATTCCCTTATCTAGAAGAAAACTATCTAACATCAAAGCAAGATGTGCTACATAAACGGTGATAATATACTACAGAGTCCCAGGTTGACAAATGGTATTACAAAACTTCAAGGATAAAATAAAAACCATCAAAGTCCAGTAAATATTCCATAAAAGAAAAAGCTCAGGCTTAAAGAGGAATAGAACATTCCATATACAGTTTGTATACTGATAACTGAAGGAATTAGAGAGTTCCACATAATTTACAAGAATGCTTTTCTGTATGCTGCATGTTGAAAATATTGCTCAGGCAGTTAGCAGAAGTGGCTAGGATGCACACACAAGAAAACTTCAGGATATACAGTTCTGTCAGAAAGGAAAACTACCCAGCAAAAAAGTATAACTGAAGCCAACAACACTGGGATCAAGCAATTCTATTTAAGATAGAGTCCAACAATGTCATGACATGCCTCCTGTCTAATTCATACCAGGGAGCAGAAAAACAAGGTAACAGCAGTACTGTCCTTGAGCATTGCAAAACTAACAAGATTAGGTGGCCACTTTTTATTATAACATGCAGTCCGTGAATAAACACAATAATAAAAAGGACCAGAGCTGTGAGCTGCTCCAATAAGCACAGGTTAGCCTTCCTGAGGAGATGAGTGAAAAAATGCAGCCCGCCATGAAAGAATCGTTAAAAAAGAATGTTCACTGCCAATCCTGGGGATTCTAAGTAGATCAAGGAAAGCAGCAACTACAGATCTGAAGGGTGCAAAAGCAACTAAATCTTGTGGCAGCCTTAATCTACGGGATCCTATCCCTCGATTAACTGCAGCCAATCAAGCTTTCAGTAATGCTCATGGCTCTGGAAAATCTCAACGTAAAGCTTCAGGAGGCATATATGTAATATAGCCGCATCTAATTTGAAATAAAGGAACTCTCCACATGAAGTTGGAGGTGCTTGAGAAGATCCAGGTAAATGACTGTACGCCTACTAAAACTGCATAGTCAACTAGACCTTAAAGCAGCTTTGCAATTATGGTGACTAGTCATTGAAATAGTGGAAAAAAAAACAGTGCTATGTTAGCACTCGCTATCTCATATGTGCATAGTGCAGTTCCCACTACAACAGGCATGAACTGAAGAAAACTCACGACAAAGTTCATGGGTTCTTAAACAGATTCTGGTAGAGAGTAGAAAGTTCTTTGGAAGCATGCTCCAGGAAATGAAAACTGAGCTAGGTTCCCTTGGCTCGAAGCCGAAGACGTGCAGTGTACAACATGCTGAAGTTGATGCCAGCTGCAATTAATTTTGCAATGAAGGTATAATAAGCCATTCATTTCTGAAGGACAGAAAGTGGAAGGTCCTGCAGTATCCTCAAGCAGGTGCCCTCCCAAGAAACCTCTTTTAGATCCCTGACTTTGGATAGAACATGCTGCTGGTTTAAATAGTTTAGGAACCTGAAGATAAGGGGACAAGCTGGGGATCCTGCTGGCGGCATTTGTTGGAGTGCACGGTGGGCTCTTTCCACAATATAGGAGGGACCATTCGGGAGGGTTCCACTACTGTTTCGCAGAACTTCTGGACAAATTGTAAGATGTTGAGACCCTCTGCCCCCTCCAATAAGCCCAACATCACAACATTATTCTGCCTGCTTCTCCTTTCTACTGTAAGCCTTCTAACCATGCTTCCAGGCAGGTTGTTTTTTGCCACAATGAGACCAGCTCTGGCTCCATTCAGGTTCACCAGTCATCAAGGGAGCTAATCTGCACTTTGGTATCCCCACTGTCTGGTGCAATTTCTTGACTGATAAATGAATAGCTTTCAGTTCATCGGTAAGCACCTGAAGGGCTTCTTTTACTGGAGAGGACTCCTGTAGAAACTTGTCTTCCATTAGGGCCATGGAGGTCATTGCAGTATGGGCTGCTGCTGCATTCTGCACCTTTGATTTTTTTAGAGGCCTTGTCAGGTGTTGAAGGAGGCATGTGATGTGCAGGAGGATTCTTCATCTTGACATCCATTATCTCCTCAAAAACCTGCAAATAGTCACAATATAAGTGATGAGGAGTCGTAGAAATTTCAAAACAGATAGGTGTAAATGGAAAAAACAAAATATACTAAAACAGCTAGGAGTAGTCTGGAGAGGTTGAGGAGTGCTGCTACTCCATGCAGTGAGTCACTTAACTCATCAAGTTGCTTTTCTACAGGAAACAAAACTGCTGCACTCTGAAGCTCAGAAACTTCAGAGGGAGTGGATAGGTGCTGAGATCCACAGTTCAGCCCCAGCCAAAAAAGGGGGGTATATACCTTCATTCACAAAGCCCTGGACTGAGAAGTGGTGAACACAGCCTCAAAGGAAGAAGGTAGCAGAGTTTGGGGACATTTCAACACACAAGTAGGTCCATTAATAATAGATAATTTGTATGTCACAATTCCAACTTCCCTATTTTTTTTTTATGACTTTGTGGATAAAGTTCTACAGTTTGACACAGCAAATGGTCCAGTGGTGATAGGTGGTGACTTTAACCTCACCTTGGACTCAGATATTAATAGAAGCCACAGTACAGCAGAACCCCAAGCAACAGCCACCCAGATGGTATTGTTCTGGCTTACTGATTAAGACCTTACCAATGTGTGGTGAGCGTTCATCCCTGAATGCAAGATTATACTTGTTTCTTCATGGCCCACCGCTCATGTAGCCAACTGCATTTATGGTTAACCTCAGTCTAGGCACTAGAAAAGATAACTGTGGCCACCATCATCCCCCCCTCACAATCTCAGACCATGCCCCTGTACAACTGGATATATTTTTTAATTTTTTATTTTATTCTTTTGGTAACCGGGTAAGGCCCACTAGGCACAAGTGCCTGTCTTCAGGGGTGACCTGGGAGCACTGGGCGGTTAAATGACTTGCTCAGAGTCACACAGTATGCAAGTGGAGGTTGTGAGACTCAAACTCAGGTCTGGTCTGCTGGATGTATCAAGCTCGTTCACACCTTGTTCCTCTAACCTCTAGGTTATACTGCCAGCCCGATACGGTCTGGGGAACCTCCACTCCATGCTCTCCTTCATGGCACTTTGATCCCCTGCTATGACACAAACAGAAGTTTGTGAACTTGTTGTTGCAGTAATCTGCTGCAGTCTTCAGACTGAATGACAATGGGTCTACTAGTGTGTCCACCTTATGGGATGCATATAAAGCCACCATCGGGTCAAAATCACAGGATAGGTCTCACATAGAAGAGAAAGGGAACAAAATCTAAATGATCTAGAAAAGCAGCTCAAACTACAGGAGATATTCAAAGCCCTAACCAGAATGGTGTCCTGTGATCTTGGTGACTCCATAATAGCGATGCCAAAATCAGCGAATGCATTTTGGCGAGTATACAAACAGCGAGCGATACATATCACCAATCGCACCACTCACTGAAATGGGGACAAATTATTTTCCCGTCCCTGAAGTGCTATGACCTCAGAGATGATTATATAAGTAAAGGGGGTAAAGCATTTGTCACCATTTTGGTGTTTTGCTCGCCATTTGTGTACACGCTGAAATGTATTTGCTAATTTTGGCCTTGCTATTATGGAGTTGCCATATTCATATAGAACCCCCCCTCCAAGAATTGACACTACTCCACCCTACATGGCACCATTGTCAAGTTTTGACTTGATAGTGACACACTTCTAGCCAGAAAGGCAGAGTTAGCCCTTGTCAGACTCATGCACAAGTAGTGGGAGGGGGAAAGAGATGTGGGAAAGTTCTTGCCTATTGCCTCAAGAAACAGCAGGACAAGAAGCACACTGATGGTCTCATTAACAGCAAAGGCCTGTTTGGATCCTCAACTGAACATATCAATTCAACTATGAGCAGCTTCTATGCAACCTCTACAGCTCACTCTACCCTCCAGATAGTGCAGCCATTATATCATTCTGTAGTCCCTCCCTCTTCCCTCCCTGTCACAAGGGCAAGCAGCTGCTTTGGAGGCTCCTCTCAGTCTAGCTGAGATAGAAGTTGAACTGAAGTCACTCCAACCACCCATGGTGCCAAGGGGTGATGGCCTCTCTGTAGACCTTCTGCAGGCACTATCCCCCACAATCTTCCCTATGTTGTGTAAACTATTTCAAGAGATTTTGACCATTGATAGCTTTCTTCCTGTGATGTGTATGGCCATGACCAGCGTCCTGCTTAACAAGGAAAGATATTCTGGATTACCCACAAGCTACAGGCCAGTTTTCCTTATAGCAAAACATGCCAAAACACTGACTCTCAAGCTTGTTGCCCTCCTACTATCCTTAATTAATCCCAACAGGAGGGATTTGTCAAAGGACATTTTAGTTCTGATCATCTCAAGACATTAGTGAATCTCATACGTGCTGCCAGAGGTGTTTCCACTCCTACATCTGCTGTAGTCATAGACTTCAAAAAAGCCATTTGATGCTGTGTAGTGCCCCAGGTTTCTTGAACCACATCCATACTTTATATACTGAGCCCTTTGCCGAGGTTCTCATTTATAACACCTTATCAGCTGACTCCAACTGGTGAAGGGGATGAAATGGGGTGCCCACTGTCCCCCATCCTATTCTTACTAGCAATTGAACCCCTTGTATCCTCTATTCATCATGACTCTGGTATCCCAGGGATCAAGGTGGGGCAGGACCACTACCCAGCTCAACCCTATGCAGATGATCTGCTAGTTCTCACTGAGCAAGTCCATATCTCCCTAACATGACTGTTGACCTTCCTCAATACCTTCTCTCAAGTTTCAGGATGCAAAGTGAACTTGTCTAAAACAGAAGGTCTTTCTTTAAACTTAACCTGTACAATGCAACATGAAAAGGCTGCCAGTTTCAGATGGGCTCCAACCCAGATTCCATACCTCAACTAAATTGGAGAAAATGTGTGCCCCTACCATCACTTGCGCACTGACTATGACCATTGGAATTCCTCCAGCTCTCCTTAGCCAAGAAGATTGAAGCAGTGAAGGTGATTACTACTCCAAAGATTTCCTTCTTCTCTCGCATATACCCTTACCTATAGCTCAGAAGTAGTTTGATCAAATAGACACAATGGTCAGCAGCTTCTTATGGGAGGGGAAGCAGCCACACTACATCTGAATGAAACTGTACACACATTGGAACATTCCCTGGTTCCAGAGGCACTACTGGATGTACCATACTGCCCAATTCCTGCATTGTTTCCCCAGTAAGGGTGGGTTTCTCTGCTCTGGGCACCCCTTGAGGCATAGCCCCTCAAAGGGGCCTCATTTGTTGCAAGAAGTGTGGCTCCATTGTACAAAAAAAAACAAAAAAACACACACACCACAATTGACCATTCCCTGAAAATCTGGTCACAACTTCAGACCTGCTTGGTGCATGACCTAGCCCATCCAGCTTTGACACCACTGTGGAGCAATTCAGCAATCCACAAAGGGGGCGGCATGATTAACTGGCACTCTTGGTGTTGGCTGGTGTCCAAGTACTAGGAGACATCCCTACATCAGATCACCTAACCCTAAACACATTCACCAATGTTCAGCAGAAATTTAGCCTAGATCCATGTGACTTCTGCTGCTTCTTGCAAATTCAGAGTTCACTGGCCCCTCTCTTGGGAAAATCCATCAGACTCATCCTCTGGACCCTGACCAACATCTTAAAGTGTGACTGAGGCGCCCCAAAGGAAGGGTTGGCCTGATATAATGGGCTATAAGAGATACTGTCCCAGATCAATCCGTTTGTGCCAGGTATAAATCAGTGTCCCTTCTAAATGAACCTCTACACCAGCAATAGTGTGGCTTATGTATGAATATTTCTCACACAGCAGTCTGTGACCATAGAAGCATGCAGCTGCAAGACAAGATTCTCTATCTATGATATCATACCCACTGCTGTGCTTCATGCTGCCCACTTACTACCCAATGACCAGTACTGGTGCTGTGTTTAGCTGGTAGGGGACTTATACCGCATATTGTCCCAAGATCCAATCCTACTGGCATCAGATTTCTAACCTTATAAATTTGACCTTATTGTATAATACCCCCAAAGATTGCTATACTGAGCTTTAGTGCAGTGTGGAATTTTCGAAGTCCAGCAGAATTAAATTTCAAAGAATTTTTGAAATTGTGCTGAAATTCCACCAAATTTCACTGGAAATGGAATGGTGGAATTCCATGGCAGAAAAATGCTGAATGAGTTTTTCTGCAAAATTTCCACAGAATTTTATTCCATGAATCTCAATATTTTTGCCAGAAATTATTGCAGAATGATTTTCCATGGAAAAAATGCTGTTCTGCAGAATATTTACAAGGGGGCATGATATGAGGCTGGGGGGAGAGGCTCTGAGGGGATGTGAGGAAGTACTTCTTCACAGAAAGGGTGGTAGTCATCTATAACAGCTTCCCAGCTGGTATGGTGGGTACTAAAATGGCAGCAGGATCCAAGCATGCATGGGATAGCCACAAGACTACCTCAGTAACAGGCTGGGGGGGGTAAGGCAGGAAATCAAGTAAGGTCTGTGTCGGCACAGTACATAGGGAATTTAGGCAGACTAGGAGGGCCAAGAGGTCCTTTTCTGCTGGAAAATTCTATGTTTCTATGTTTCTATATTATTCCATGGATCTCGATATTTTCCATAGGAATGGTTGACGAATGATTTTCTGCAGAAAAAATGCTGGATAGCAGCAGGAAGAACTTTGCAGAACAATCAGTGAAATTCTGGTGGAATGGTCATTACATGTAAATTTCACCAACGGAATTTCACATTCTGCACAGCACTACTGAGCTCCCCTAAAATATCCCCTACTCTGAAGCTGACAGAATACAAATGGGCACTTGTCATCTGCCAGGAACCCGAACAGCTTCTACTGTGGAGTTAGGGAGCCATTGAGATACTTACACAAGCAGGACTGATAGCTGGCATTTCACAATTTGTCAAATTTGAGAGGCTCAGCCACCTCTTCTCTTGATCCCTTGTAAAATAGTTCAGCATGCGAGCCCCCTTCCCAGAGGGAAGTGAAGTGTCCAAAAAGTCACTACATGGTGATATTTCAGTGATATTGTAGCAGTGTACACTTCCTGAAAACTTCATTCCATAGTGTACTCCACGAGTGTTTAATTAGTGCACCTGTAGGTTTCTGTCTGTGTGCATGCAGTGCTGGCACAGTGTGTGTGAATTAAGTTAATTAGCACTGCAATGACACTGCGTGTACTGCAATTAGCAATGATGATGGGGCAGCAACACTGCCTGAAGCAGTGTTGGGACAACAACACTGCCTGAAGCACTGTTGTGTTGCTTTTTCACACTGAATCAACACCTCTAGTGCACTTCAGTGTACAGTGTGGTTTTGATGGTTAGCACTCCTGACAGCAGTGTTGCACTGCTGTTTCAGTGTGTTCCCATTACAGCTGCATATATCCACCTCCTCATCCAGAGTACAGCTGGGCACAGGAACAGTACAGTGGACATGGGACCATGCGTTCTAGAGTTTCATCCTGCTGGCCACTCACATTTTCTACCTTTAAATCCAAGGCAAAATCAGTCAGGGCTCACAGGCACATGAATAGTGAAGCATGGGAGCAACCTTGCCATATAACCTTGCTGTGCCCTGTTTGTCATGGTGCCTGGTAGTCAGCAGGAAGCAGCTATGGAGCAGTCAATTCTATCCTTCTCTCGGAAGGCTAGGAGCATATACTACTGCATGCAATTAAACAGTTCTATTAAATTTCCATTACAGTCTCCCATTAAACTTCCATTAATCAGTACATAATTAATGGCTCAAATTACAAGTCTAACCATTCAATTTATTGGGTTATTCACACATATTCTGGCCATTAAATAGTAAATGAGCATTAAAGTTTAAGGATAGTTTTAATAATCAAGTTACCATTAATTGAGCAGGCATTAATTTCTTTTAATGGCCATTACATTAATGGTCAAGAAGCCATTAATTTTAGTGGACATTAATATCCATTGATGGCCATCAAAATAACCATTAAAATGCCCATTAAAACTCCCATTCAAAGTCAGTCATGTTTTAATGACTTGATTAATGGCCATTAAAATGTGGCCCCATATTAATGGCTATTTTAATGGGCTCTAACCCATTAAAACACACCATTGCTTTCTCCTTAATTGGTATATAAATATAAGCACTATTAAATTGTTATGACCCTTTTACTGTCCATTTTTCTTTTAATGGTACTTTTTATTTTAATAGCTCATTAATTTTTGCACAATGCCTGCATGTCTCATATGCACCAGGATACCATTAACTTGGATTTTGGATGAGCTTAAAGAAAAGCTGCCAATTGTAAAATCACCCCCCCCCCCAAAGTCTTATCCCCCCATTAGGGGTTTCACAAAGTTTTCTGGTGTTTTAACATACTATTTTATTTTTAAAAACTCTGGGATTCTGCAAAATGGTGCAGGCTGCGCAGTTCCATTTCAAGACAAAGTGCGGCACCACACTGATCAGCTTCAATTCACTTGCATTGAAGCTGAGCAGTGGCACTGTACTTTATCTTGAAATGGAACTGCACAGCATGTGCCATTTTGCAGAATCCTGGAGATTTTAAAAATCAAATAGAGTGTTAAACACCGGAAAAAGGTGTTTTTTGCTAAACTCTAATCGGGGGATAGTTTGGGGCTAGGATCTTGCTTAAGACAGCTTTCTCCTTACTGTTCCACATAAAGACAGATGTATAGCAGAAACCATCTTCATGCAGTTTTCTCTAACAGATCAAATAACAAAGACACAACACCAATAATTTCATTGTTTCAGTAGTGGTGCTCGGACATCACATGTTCAGCACTAGTCAGAGGCACCCCACTTGCCTTGGCTGTATTCCCGCTTGGCTGATTGCCTTGACTGCACTCTTGCTTGACTGAAACAAAAGAATTTTTCTTAAATGAAACAGTTTCATAGTACTATAATTTCCCCCTAGTTTCCATTCACAACTCACCCTTGCAGTTGACAATATAAAAAAAGGTAATTTTTTCCCCAAATACGTGCTATCACATATGAACATATGAATTTGCCAGCAGAAACAGGACACATGGTCTATCAAGTCTGCTCGAGTGTGCAGCTAGCACCCTTACCTTGTAGCTACCCCATCCCCTCACCCTGCACAATTACCCCCTCCTCCATCATCCTGTTCCATCCCCTTTTTAAACTACCCACTGTCGTACAGAATACTGTCTCCTCTGGCAGTGTTCCATTCTGCCAAAACCCTCTCTGTGAAGAAGTGTCTGCTCATTTCTCCTCCAATATCTTCCCTCCTCCAATCCAAGACCATGCCCTCTTGCGTCTGTCCCCCTCCTTACATTAAATATCATTTCAGTGCCTGTTTGTTTATTTATCCCTTTTAAGTATTTAAAGGTCTCAATCATATCCCCTCAATCCGTTCTCTTCTCCAGGGAGTACATATTCAGCATATTCAGCCTCTCCTTGTATGACCTGTCCTCCAATCTCTGATCATCTTTGTAGCTCTGCATTGTAACCCTTCCAGTAATCTTACATCCTTCTTCAGATATGGGCCCCAGTGCTGCACACAGCACTCCAAGTCTGGCCTGACCAGTGACCTGTAGAGAGGCAGAATCACCTCCCTGCTCACAGAGGAGATTCCTCTTACAACACATCACAGCATCCTGTTGGCCTTTGCTTCTTACTTCTGCCTTCATGCACTGCTCTTGTATTGTTCATTTCCCTCGTTACAACCACCCCTAGATCCTTTTCCTCCTCGGTGGTACTTGGCTGCTCTCCTCCTAGCTGGTAACCTCCTCCCCCGTGTTCTTTGCTCTGAAGTGCAATACTTTGCACTTTTTAGCATTGAACCTCAACTGCCACACTTCTGACCACTCTTCCAGTTTGTTCCAGTCATCCTGCAGCCCCTACTATCCTGCTATGTTGTCCACTGCCCACCCCAACTTGGTGTCATCAAACTGACTCATCTTATTCCTGGTGCCAAGCGAGATGTCCACTATGAATATCCCAAACAGCACTTGCCCCAGTATCCATCCCTTTGGCACCCAGCTCATCATAGCCATCTGAGATGAGAGCCCCCCCCCCCACCACCACCACTACCCTCTGCTGTCTCCCCAGCAGCCAATTCTCGGTCTATTTAACCATCTTAGTCCCCGCCACCATTGTATCTCAACTTTTCCCCCAGCCTCTCATGCAGCACAGAATCAAAGGCCTTGCTGAAGTCCAAATATAGGACATCCACAGCATGGCCCTTGTCCAATTCATTCACTACCCAGTCATAATACTCAACTAGGTTAGTCTGACAAGATTTCCCGAGACAATTCCATGATAATCACATAGCCCACTCCATGGCTTGTAGCAGCCATTCATTGCATCACCCCTCTTCAACCTCCCCCGGTCCACTGACTTACTGTACTCAAGATGGCAGCGTATCTTCATCTGCGGGAGAGGAATTCAAGCCCCACTGGGGTCACTGAGCAATCTGTTCACATCTAGCACTTACAGTACATGAAAGCAATCCTGTTATCTGACCCTACTTCCTGACTGGAATCATTCTGCTCTGTTGAAGTGCCAATTAAAAAAAATGAATAAAAAATATAATCTAACCATGATTTAGGAACAGTGTATATAGGCAGAAACACACTGGCTCCCATGTTACAATTCAGAGACAGAAGGTGAGGGAGGGTCAATAAACATAACCTTGCTGAACGTATTGAAGACAGTGGTCAGACAACCAACCAAGGAACAACAACACAGACAACTGAAAAAAACTGTATACAAAATAGTAGCACTCTTTACTGGCAGGTATGCCAGTACAGGGACTACGTTACAAGAAAATTAAGTTGTACTCCTTTTTACTATTTACTATGTATTTAAAATTCCACAAATAACCCCTTTTCTAAGAACAATAATACACTCCAGGATGGGCGGTATGATCAATACCTGAACTTCTTGAATCTACAAGGCCCATCGCCTGCAGTGTCAAGCCTCATTAAGTGCCTGGGCGGTTTGGTATTGCACAATGTTGCTGTCAGATCATTGGCAAAGAGCTTCAGTTCTCTAATGAAACACCACAATACCTGGGCATGACATCACACCTACTTATCACCAGCAGAAGAAAAGAAGTGGTAATGCCACTGTACAAATCACTGGTGAGACCTCATTTGGAGTACTGTGTCCAGTTCTGGAGGCCACGTCTCCTAAAGGACATAGACATGCTAGAGGCAGTTTAGAGAAGGGCAACAAAAATGGTGCAAGGCCTGCACAAAAGGTCATACGAGGAGAGACTGGAGGAGCTCAATATGTATACCCTGGAGGAGAGAGGAGAGAGGGGAGACAGGAAAGATACCTTCAAGTACCTAAAGGGAATACATAAGGTACAGAAGGAACCCTAGCGATTAAAAAGAGAAGGTAAAACCAGAGGTAGAGTAGAATCTCTGGCATTTTTAGTAGGTAGGGAAAAAGGGCAGACTGGATGAGCTTATTGGGCCTTATCTGCCATCAAATTCTATGTTTCTAATGTGCTTGACAGCAACCAAATTCCCTGTCGATAAAGGGGCTCCTCAGTTATTAGGATTTCTTTACACACAATTACGTGAGTAATGTATGCAGAAATGCATTTGAAATTTATTTGTGCAAAAATGCAAACCACCACCTAAAAGTGGTTGTGTCAGTGCATATCAGGCTGGGATATAGAAAGTCAGTACTATACCAGGCAAGTTCCTTAATAGCTCCTGCTGGTGGCCTCCTCGCAGTTGTAGTTCCACCAGGAGAGCTGCTGTGAACATGCAGAGGGCCAGTGTTCTGCAAAGGGTAGTTTAACCACAAACTGAACAATTTCCACACACAGAGCACTCAGAGCCAAAAGTTTACTGCAAAATGCTTAAAGATTTATTTGGGCTCTCAGTCCCAAACCCCAGCACTTTGGTGAATGCCTTTGTCAAGGTCTGATGAAAGAATTCACTGAAGCACTGGTGTATGGGACTGAGAGACCAAATAAATCTTTAAGCATTTTGCAGAAAATGTTTGCCTCCAAGTGGCACAGTCAAACATTAAGCATCAAAAAATGCTAGATAAAATAGATGGGTTTTTAACACAGTTTTAAACATCTCTGTGGACTGGACTCTCTAACCTGATGAGGGGGAAGAGTTTCACAGGGCTGGGGTGATAAAAGCAAATGATCTTGCCCCGAGGTCTTCAAAAGGACCCTGGGAACCTCTAGCAATCCCTCATCAGTGGAACGGAGAGGATAGATGCGGTGGTAGGGACCGAGGAGGTCTTGCAAATAATGCAGTCCCTGTCCATATAGGGCCTTATTACTAGGATCACTAGGATTATTCAAGACATAAAGGAGCCTAGTGGCCTATAATATATGTCTCCCATATGTGTGGGTAAATCATACCAACTTTTGGTTATTACAATATGTTCTATCTAAACTAATTTTGAAAGATAATAAACTGGTACGCTCCATCACAAACTGAGGAAGTTTGTTTCAAGCTGTTGGGGCTCTAACTGTAAAAATGTGGTCCCTCTTAACTGTCTCAGAGTGTTGTATTTCAATTTTTTTAGTATGGGAACGCAGGTTCTTCCTTGAGTTATTATATTGTAGGTTACATTCATTCTAATCTCTGTGTTCTGAGATAATTTATAAAGTAGTAACAAATCTCCCCTTTGCCTGCGAGCCTCCAATGAGTGTAATCCAGACTTTTTTAATCTTGTATGATAATCAAATCATTGTAGTCGAGGAACATGTCTAGTGATTGTTCTCTGAACCCCTACAAGAGTCCTAATATCTTTTCTCAAACAAGGTGCCCAGAGCTGTGAACCATAGTCCAGTATGGGCCTCACATAGGTTGTGTAAAGGGGTAAAATAAGTTGTTCAGTTTTATTGATAAATTTACACCTAATCTTGGTTATGAAGGACTAAGCTGTTTTGGCCACTCTCATACAATGATTAGCAGAAGAAAGGGGGTCATTAACAATTATGCCCAAATCCCTTACACATGGAACCGACTTCAAAATAGTTTGCTCCAATATGTATGAGTAACTAGTTTTTTTTTCCCAGTATGAAGCACAACACATTCATATGTGCTGAACTTCATTCCTATTTTCATTTGCCCAAATTTCAATTTTAGCCAGGTCAGAAACCAATTGTAAGTGTTTATGAATGGTATCAACCTCTCCACTCAATTTAGTGTCATCAGCAAACTTACTAATAGAGTTCTTAATATCATTGTCCATGTCATGAACATAGACCCTAAATAGAATGGGTCCAAGGATGGAACCCTGCAGAGCACCACTACCTATTATCCTTTCTTCCGATGTGATACCACTAATATGAACTCTTTCTCTCCTTTCTAATAGCCAATTAAAGATTCTTCTAATGATTATTCAATTAACCTGTAAATTGATAAGCTTGTTGATTAATTTTTCATGAACCACTCTGAAAAGCTTTTGAGAAATCAAGCAGTATTACATCTGAAGGACAGTCCTCATCCAAACTTTTACTGATGTTATCAAAAAACATTATCAGATTAGTGGTGCAAGACTGACCCTTAGTGAAACCATGTTGGTTTTTATCTTTTGTCTCTGTAGTTTCTAAGTGTAGTTTTAACCTAGTTTTAATAATATGCTCCATTAGTTTGCAACAGTGAGATGTCAGGCTAATGGGCCTATACAGTAATTATCCACTTTCCCCCTACTACCTGCTTTGTAAATTGGCACCACCAGTGCCCTTTTCCAATCATCATTAAGCAAACCGCCTTAAAGGTGATCCTCCATTGCACTGGCAGCCAGTGCAGCTCGCTGAGCATAGGCGTGATATGGCAAGATCATGATATGCCAGCAACAACCTTCATGCTGCATTCTGCACCAGCTGCAGGCAGCAGAGGTCCATCCCCAGGAGCATCAGTATCACAGTATGATATCAGTATGATATATAAACTCAGTATGATGAAATCAGTATGATGTATAAACATCAGTATATGCTACTGGTCCCATAGGTATATGCTAATGGTCCCATAGGTCATTATGCTGAGGCTTTCAAGTTGTTCCTAGTCATTTGCATTCCTGGAAGTTAAATTCTGTACTGCAATGTTGCACTGCAAGCTCTGAATTTGACTCAATGTAGAGGTTGTTGCTGCTTAGCACAAGAGGTACTTTACAAAGCCACAGATCTGAGGGCAGTTCAGCGAGGAGACAACCAGCAGTAACCACGAAGGAAAGTACCTGTCCAATAGTGACTTTGTTTAGCCCATCTTCATATGCACTATGACTAGGTGGTATTTGCCTTTTTGTACAAATAACTGTAAATGTCAAATACACTGTCCCACACATTAGTCAGTCTTATGGTACTGTGTATACCGTTTTTGGTGCTAAACTGACTCTTGACTGCTGCCATGCAGTTTTTTGGGTTCAGCTGGTAGAACTAGGTTTTACCTGGTTCATGCCAAACAGTACAAGATACAAAAGTGCCAAATTTCTAACTTGTCGTACTCGGTTCAACCAGATAGATCCAGGTTGTACATGGTCCAAGCCACACAGCCCTTCATAAACCCTTACCCTACACAAATTCAACCCTTCCCTTATAAGAATGAAGTCTTTGTAGGTACAACACAGCAGAATTGTATACCCCCATCCTCTGCCCCTTCTCCTGTGTCCTGAGGGGGGAGCTCAACTTTCATCCAGTGTCCTCCTATCACTTCCTTTTAGTTACCAAAAAGGCTACATAACTATTAAAAAAAGCCATTGGCCCAATCTTTAGGGGGCACTGCTGTGTGCCCTCATCCTGCATTCCCCCCCAAATGTCCAGCGTAAGCTAGTCCGATGCTGTCTATCATGTGGATGGGGAGTAGAAGTGCATTATCCAGCATGAGACTGTGGTTTCCTTATGCCATGCTGAACAACAGTGCAGGCTTGGGCAGGATGTGTGTAATTGTCTCCCATTGCAAAGGACACCCTGATGCAAGTCCTGCCCCAAATTGCCTTGTTATTACTTGACTTATAAACAAGGATGATATACAGACACTGTTCTGAGCTGGACACTGCTCTGTCCCCCACTCCCACATAGTGGGGCAGATTGGGATTCCAGCTGGTCTTCTGGTATGCACAGGTAGAGAGAGAAAAAAAAGAAGTGATGATGTGTTGCCAAATTTTTAGGAAGGTCCCTGGCCCTTGTCCAACCTCCTAGCCCTTGTCCACCCCCTTCCTTAGCCCTCGTGTCCTCCCCATGGACTTGGGGCATCTCTCTACAGTCCTCACCCCCATGACCATGGCCCTTGCCACCCCTAGCCAGCAGATACCTGTGTCACTGCCACAACATAAGAAGAAAGCAACATTTTTAGACACAAATTAAAAAGGTTATTTATAATAAAAGTCTGGACTGAATATAAACTTAGAACATTTATTTGGGGTCAAAAAAGCACACATTGCTGAGCACCACCCACCTTAGCAATCCAGGTATAACTCAGTCATGACACTGACTGATTCCAGGCAGATATGTGTGTGTTTGGGGGGGCAGAGTGTGTGAGTCACAAACATCCCCATTCCCCATTACAATGCACCACTAGCTACTGGAGCAGCCAAAGAAAACAAATGCAGACCCCCACCTAGCCTCAGATCTTAGTTACCAGGGCTTGCACATACAGCTGGAAGATGTTGCTGTATATTGTCTCCATTAGTAATCCCTTCCTACTGCTGCTCAGAGTCCTCTCTGTCACATCCATGGCAGCCTGATGAGATATGACAGAGACCCTTCCCTTCCACCACTTGAACCGATCATTCGAGCTGCAACCCACTGCTGCACTTAGAGTCACACTGCTGACACAGCTCTGAGAGCAAAATGGCACTTTAAGCACCAGTCTGCCAGTGCCATCTTACATGCTGTCATTGGTGACTGTGACTGTTGGGGAATGGGTCTCTGGGGGCTGAGGTCCTGGTCATCAAAGAGCACTATAACACAGAGCAGGAAGGGAGAGGATTGTGTTGTACCCATGCTAGCAAGCATAAGCACCTCATTCACCTGCCTCACAGCACCACTTGCAGTCACCAGGTAAAAGGAAAATGGAAAGGGACCATAAAAAAAATTTCATGTATATATATGTACAGTATATACAGTATATATATATATATATACACACACACACACACACACACACATATACATACATACATACATATACACAGAGGGTTTGCAGAAAACTGTAGAAAGTTTGTGGGTGTTCTCACCCATAAGCACAGCTGGGGGTTTGACCTGTTTGGAGTTGAGGTCGAACCGAACTACTGTTGTATGACAATAAAGATTTCTTCCCTGGCTCCTGGTGACTGTGGGATGGGGTTTGGGTGGTTTGAGGGAACATCCAGTTGTACCTGTAAAATATGAAAAGCAAGGGTCACAAAGGATCTGCAGTTCTTTAGTAACTAACTGGGACAAACAAGGTACTCTGAACATTAAACGATACTTATCTGATATATGTGGTCAGTGTCCTCCAACAACGGGGCTAGTGTCTTTATCATTCCACTGGACCTGTAAACAAAGTGGAAAATGAGTTAGTATGATTGACAAAAAAAACAATCAGCTTCATCAGGTCGAAAATGATTGTATATGGGGGGGGGGTGGTTAAAGTGTGTTAGTCAGGAGAGTACATACCGGTACCACACCGCCGACCTGACTTTTAGAATTGACTCTGATACTCAGGAGCCATAATGGGGTGGATTGTGTTCACCAAAACTGATTTCTCTTGGGGGAGGTGGTGCCATGTTGCTGCACCCATCGACCAACACATGGCATGATGAAGACACCAGGAGCATGATATTCTAAACTTTGCCCAGGCACAAAACTGAGTTTGTCCACTCAAACAGGGTTTATCACAGGTAGGCAACACTGAAAAGACTGGTTGGCCTGGGTAAACTGTTCACGGGAGTTACATCCCCACCATGGGTTGGATATCAATGGACTGGTGTTCTGGGGCAAATCGATAACACTTGCATGAGGAAATTTAAATTTAGGAAATGTGGGACCCCAGCTGCCAAATCTAGTTCAAGCAACTGGTAGCCTAGTGGTGATCCTTTCTCATCTCACCCCCCCATGGAGCTGGACCCCTCATCACCAGTGGGCTGGCCTCCACCATTCCCTGCACATCAAAACTATCCTCCCTACTGATGGTATACCCCCAAAAACCTTCCAGCCAACCTACATCTGGGCTAGCACCAGGGGTGTGCAAATCTTATTGCCCACTGTCCAGGGCAACAAATTTCCTTGAAGGGCAAGTACAAAGATAAATTGAATTTCATTATGATGAACAGGGGAAAGTGAAAATTCAGCTAGTCATGGTTGGACAAGTTCTAAAAGTTTTGATCTGAACACCCCTGGCTACCACCCCAGAGCAGCCTGTCTATATCCAGCCAATGACACTGCATCACTGGACTACTTTTCCAGCACTGTTATTAAGAGTGCAGTGCCATATGCACTGCTGAATATACATTGTGCCACATACAGCAACTGGACCACCATTTCTGACCTCTGAACCAGCTTCTCCCAAGTTTTTCTAACCCTCCTTGATCACACCACAGCCCTCGAACCTGTGTCCCCCCCCAGC
Source organism: Neoceratodus forsteri (assembly GCA_016271365.2). Lineage (NCBI taxonomy): Eukaryota > Metazoa > Chordata > Ceratodontiformes > Ceratodontidae > Neoceratodus > Neoceratodus forsteri. Next base: position 439,631,260 of record CM028137.1, on the reverse strand, counting down.
CAGCCAACCACCCTCTCTGCATCTGGACCTATTTCAGATCCCTCACAACTGCACCTACCCCATGATCACTCTTCCTGCAGTTAGAACACCCCCCCACTGATCATCCTCCCTCCAAGGTAAGCACCATCCTCCACTAAGATGAGCATCAGCTTTGCACCTCTACAGCGGTGTGGGAGGTTAGTCTGCTCCATCGACCCTCTCCTAAAGTTGCAGATCATCACAGAGCACACAGCTATGGAGTCATTCCTGAAAATGGGCATTTGATTACCTAGTGCACCCACCTGGTTAATAAAAACTAAATAAATAGTTTTCAGCTGTGGGATCCAGCTGCAGAGATGAGTGGGGAGTCCAGGTCCAGAGGGATAATTGGGGGGGGTGGCTGGTCCCAAACCTTAACTGTCCCTTGAGGTACTTCCCTCATTTTACCTCTCAGCATTGCAGTGTCCAATTATGAACAAACAGGATCTAAGGAAATTTTAATTCCTCCAAAAGTATGAGGAGATATTTTCATAAACTCAGCAGTTTTAGGAACATAAAACAAACACATGGATCTTATCATTACTATTCAATATAATGGAGTAACACATGAAAATATTTTAATCAAATACTGTATCAAATACAAGAAATCAGCTCCCCACACACATTTTATAGTATTTCACTTTAATTGCTTCTTATCAGATTGCTGGTTTCAGAAATGACTGAACACAGTAAGTAACTTCAAACAGCTCTGAGGTTTATTCAGCCCACATACAGCAGATTCAGGCTTCAGCAAAACTTCTATAATTGCTCATGCACTTTCTAAAACCCAATCTCCACCCAAGACATACCATTAGCCCAAAAAGTACAGGGGGAATGTGGACTAAACCATTATACACTATTACTGGGTAAGTTACCATATACTACACATTTAAACACTCAAAATATCTTCAGTAAATAAATATTTCTATATCAATCTGCAGGTTACTCTATCTTAGATAAAAAAAAAACTGTTAAGTCTTTTATCTGTAAATATAGATACTGAATGCATACGCAGACAGAAAATGCATTCTGAATTTTCTCATTCAATCTTCCTGCGACTCCCCTGCCCCCTTCCCCCAAAGAAACTACAACTTTAAAAGTAACTAAATCAGTAGAAATACCACATCTAATAGGTAAACTAGAGGCACAATGCACACTAGACACTTTAAGGAGTGATTTGATTGAAAAAAAAAACTAAAATTGTATTTTAGAGCCTTTTAAATGGGAGTTCCGAGCACAGAAAATGTCTTGTTAGCAAAACATTCCATCAGAACTGCAGGGAATTTCAATTAGAACCTGGGTAAATAAGTCCCTTACTGTATTTAACATTTCAGGGAGTTAAAATGGTGCACTTTTCTATTTAAATATAAGCACTTACCGCATACTTGAAAAGCTTAACTGTAGGCAACAGCAGCTTGATCTTCCCAATGCAGGCAATCATTCTGGGCAGTAACAGGAAGTGATTCTGGAAAATGTAGTTCCCTGACTGAGCAGACTTCTGGAAAATGTAGTTCAGTAGACTTTTAAAGGGACACTGTCAACCTTTTCTGCATCATATTATTTCTAAGTAAAAAAAAAACACATTTTATGATTGCTTACCTTCTCTAAAATTCATTGGTGTTGCTGGTTATTTTACTGTATCCTTGCTTAGCAGAACTAAAATGCATGGTAATGTATCCATCCTTGACTGGATAATTCAAATCCTTGAACTGTAATCTTCATTTATGATTCAGTAGTATTAAAAAAATTGTACTTTGAAGAGCATTGCAGTTCTAATTCTAAGCCTCATTTAGTAATAATTTACTGTCAAAGAAGTAGTCTGCTTAGAATTTACTATTCTTAGAGGTTGTATTATTTTAATGTTGATTAAAGATGATTAAAAAATGAAAAAAAAATAGTATTTGAAGACAAATTAATGACTCATTTAATACTAAGTTTACTATTTGACTTAGGTGAATACTTTTCCTTCCAGTCCCAGTGATGTTTCAGGTCATTTTGTGTTGGGCTATTAAAACTCCTGTTGGGTTGGTGAATTTTTCTAATCACTAGCCCTGATGGCAAATGCCTGAAAAAGTTAGTTTCAACCCCTGTGACAGTCTGTAAAACTGCTAGCACCACAGTGCAGAGTGGCCACTTATGGGTAGGGGATTGTACCATACCTCTCAACAGTCCCTTAGTTACTTGTCCCTTATTGTATCCCTCAGCATTACTGTGTCCCTCAATGGAAATGATGTTGCTACACAGAAAAGGTGCTGTTGCAAAAATGTAGTCTTCAGTGTTGAGGGTCCAACTTCAAGGTGAGGGTCCAGCAATAGGGAGCCAGATCTGGGGAAACTGATCCCATACCTCAACTGTCCCTCATTACAATATAGCGTCATGGCACTAACCATCTGGACTTCCACTTTAATGGATGCAGATTCAATTATGGCTAAAACTCCACATCCCCAATCAAGTAACTAATTCATGTGTACTTTGTGGTCCAAGTGAGAGAACCTCTTTTGAGATACTGATTTTGGAGAGTGGATGGGAAGTACCTGTAAAACAAAAGGTGACACAGGAGTCAAAGGGGACCCATAGTTTTTAAGGAAAAGTAGTACAATAGATAGGAAATAAAACTATGCTTAATGACCATTAATGTATTGCCACAACATGATCATAATTTTCATGGCAATGAAAAGCTCATTTGGATAGTTTTAATGGCGACTAATGTAATTGCGCAATATGAACATAATTTTCATTGTAATGAAAAGCTAATTTGAACAGTTTTACATATGAACATATGAATGTGCCAGCAGAAACAGACCACCCAATCTACCTACATCTGCTCGAGTGTGCAGCTAGCACTCCTAGTTTTCAGCTTTCCCCCTCCTCTTTGTCATCCCACTGCCGCCCCACCTTCCCCACCCTCACTCTCCCCTGCTCCCTGTCCCATGCCCTTTTAAAGCTGTTCACAGATTTACATAACACCATCCATTCTGGTAGTGTGTTCCATTTTGTTGCCACCCTTTCTATGAAATAGTGTCTTCTCCTTTCCCTCCTAAATCTTCCCTCTCTATTCTTAGCCCATGCCTCCTGGTGTCCCTCCCTCTCCTTAGCTTAAAGACCCCATCTGCCCCATCCTTATTGATTCCTCTCAGATACTTCAATGTCTCTATCATGTCCCTCCATCCCTTCCTCCAGGGTGTACATTTTCAGGTCTCCCAGCCTGTTCTCATAGTCTTTCCTCTCCATTCCACATATCATCTTTGTCACCCTCCTCTACCCCCCTCCAGTAGCATGATATCATGCTTCAGGTATGGCCTCCAAAACTGCACACAATACTCCAAATGTATTCTTACCTGTGACCTGTAGAGGGGCAAGAACACCTCTCTTCACATGGATGAAAACCCCCTCTCTATTCTACCTATCATTTTGTTTACTTTTGCAGCCGCTCTCCCGCACTGAGCAGTATTGTTCATGGTCCCTGTTACCATTACCTCTAGGTCCTTCTCCTCCTCAGTGATCCCCAGCTTAATGCTCCTCTCCTGCCAGTATTATCTCCTTGGGTTCTTCACCCTGAAATGCATAACCTTACATTTCTTTGCATTGAACCCCAGCTGCCATCTCTCTGACCACTCCTCTAGCTTTCTTGGGTCCCCCTGCAGCTGCTTCCATCCCTCCTCTTTGTCCACCACTGCTCCCATTTTGGTGTCATCTGTGAACAGACTTACCTTGCTCACCACCCTGTATGCAATGTCTGATATGAAGAGCCCAAATAATGCCTCCAGCACAGATTCCTGTGGCACCCTGCTTTTCACCAGCCTCAGAGCTGACAGCTCCCCTCAATCCCTCCATCTGTCACCTCCTCTCCCCCTTCCCCACCCTCCCAGCCAATGGTGGTAGTGGTCTCCCCTTTTCTTCCATGAGCAATGAGTTTTAATGGCCATTAAGTATCGGCACAACATGAACATAATTTTCATGACAATGAAAAGCTCATTTGGTTAGTGTTAATGGCCATTATTGTATTGGCACAATATGAAAATAATTGTCATGACAATTAAAAGCTAATTTGGACAGTTGTAATGGCCAATAATGTATTGACATAACATGAACTTAATTTTCATGGCACTGAAAAGCTCATTTGGACAGTTTTAATGGCAATTAATGGATTGACGCTACCTGACCATAATTTTCATGGCAATGAAAAGCTCATTGCTCAGTTTTAATGGTTATTAAACATGCCATTAAAATAACCTGATACAAAATTTAAGGGGTGTACCACACCCAGTAAATATTTACTGGATACCTGCCATGGTTGATTAATGGCATGGCTGAGTAAATTAATGGTTTGCACCCAGGAAACATCAACAATTAATGGAAATTTAATGGAAATAAAAATTGGCCATTAAAAAAGGTGATACAAAATTTAATGGTGAAAATGAATGGGTTTGCATGAAAATAATGGAAAATTAATGGCATTTAATGTAATTTAATGGATTTCAATGCATTAGTGTTCCCAGCCCTGATCACCATTATAAACCAAACAAATCCCTGAACCCTTTTTCTGTAGTGTAGTGGCCCCAGCACACTCACCAGCCATGATCACCGTTAGACAAAAATACACCCCAATCCCATTATCCATAATGTAGTGCCTCCCAGCCCCAATCACTGATTCAAGGCTCCCAACCCCAATTCCCATTCCCCAGTGGCTAGTGTACCCCCAGCACCAGTAGGCAGTAACCCACCACCCCATTCCCCCCAGCTCAACCCATGCTGGTGATTGGCACAGCCCTCCACACCCTGTCATGACCAGCCACTGACTGATGATTACAGGAGTACAGTACAGTACAGTACATAGGACACACTTATTTGTTGAATTTCTACAGGGATGGTGTTAAATATGTAAATCAGCTAGAGCCCTAACAAAAAAATGCATTTGAAATGAAAAAGGAAATCTAGTTTCAAGCCATGTTTAGTCTTACTTTTTTGAAGCAAGTATAGAAGCATTTTTAAATCCTAAATAAATCATCTGTGGTTGAGGAAAAACATTATTTTCAGAAAAGAAGATGATCATACTCCACAAAGAATTAAAAAAAAACAACAACATTAAGGCAGAAGTAAGTTGAAAACAATCCAATAAATGGATTTCTTTTTCATAAAGGGTTGTTTTAAAAAAGGGACTAAAGCAGTGGGTGGTGGGGCTGGTTTTTAGATTTTTAGCAGCATTTTCTAGTGGGCTTTTTAGTTCTGTATATTTCAAGTTGATGCACAAATGCACACTAGCCTGTGGGAGACCTAAGTTCAAATCCCACCAGAGTCATTACATACTGTATGATCCACAAATCCATCTTATTGTTTCAGGTCTCGACCCAAACAGTATAAGCTAAAAATATAGACCTCACTATAAGCAATGTGTTGCGGGCCTGATTCACAAAGGTTGGTGAAAGCTGCTCTGAAGGCTGCTTGTGCTGATCGCCTGTGTGCCAGTAACCCTGTGCCTGATTCACTATCGGGTACAATCCCAGTGGCAAAGTCCCTCAGCTTGTATGGTAACTGTGGCCCAGTGCCAAACAGACAGTGCATCTGGAAGGTGTGCTGCAAGCCAATGGCCATCCTGTGTCAATAGAACCATGGACAGAAGTCACTGGTGGCTACTGGCCCCTCCAGCCCTGATCCCTAATAAAAAAAAATCACATCCCTGGTGGCTTGCACCCCTCACTACGATCCCCAATTTAATAAAAAAAATTCCTATCCCTGGTGGCTAACAGTCCCCTCCACCCCAATCCCCTTGGTATTACATTAACCACAAACCTCATGGATAGCACCCCCCCCAGACCCAATCCCCTTCTAATTACTGTAATCACATCCCTGGTGGTCTAGTGGATCAATGTTTCTTTCCCCAGTCAGCCAATATAAGTTAAATAAATCTTTCCCTGGTGATCTAGTGGCCCCCAACCCTGGCAGCCGGTGCCCCACCGCTCTGTTCCCCTGTCCCATCCTCAAGCTGGTGACCAGCACAGCCCTCCGCTCACCACCATGACTTGCCACCGATTGAGCTGTATAGAACTGTTATGGCTACAAGTCCTTTATGAATGGATGTTGCGATACTGTTTAAAGTCTGGACCATTATAGCTTTCACTAATCTGATACTTTTATGGCACATATTATTCATTAATGGCCATTAAGGTATGAGCATCAGACTTAAATAAATTAATGGTATAAAAGACCATTCATTTCTACATGTGGCAATAGTTAACATTTTTAATGAGTGAACATCTCTTAATGACCATTATACAATGGCATAAAATAATTTTGGACTCTGAGTGGTCCATCTGGGACTGGAGCCATGATGATATCCCAGTACAATATCATGGCTCTAGTCCCAGGCTACAGATGACCACATCAACAGTTCCTAGAATCACTCCACGCAACCTGCTATAGCTATCCCTGCGGGACAGCACGCTTCCATGACTGCCGCTCGCTACATATGTTCAGTGTCTCTTATTAAAAAAAACAACCCAAATCAAGCCAACAACCTGCAGACATTCTCTGAAATCCCCAAAGATTCTAGTCCATAAAAAAAATGTAAAACTAAAACACATTGTTAGTTCAGAGACCGAGCCAATGAACCTGCCCAGGAAATGGATGAATTAACAAGCACATCCGTTACCACATGCCCGTAACACTCGTTCGCACTTCAAACCACTTTCCTCATCTGTTTTCCTTTTTAACTGCAGCATGTAAAATCACTGGCAAAACAACCTTCCTACCTGTTTTTCATTTCATTTTTACACATCCTCTCAGCAGCGGCACCAGGTAACGGAGCTGAACGGGGGTCGAGGGGGTGGGGGCGATATTCTGGCAATGTCCGATTCAGAAACAGCATAAACACTTACTAACAAAAACACAGAAGGAAACATAAACTGTAAAAAGAAGGAAACATAAACTGTAAAACATGCCAAAACAGAACATAAATGCAAGACGTAAGGGCATACTAACAATGAGTGACAGCACAGCACTGAGTTAAGGTTACCATGCAGACTGCAGAGGCACAGGAAAAACACAGCTCCACCTGCTGACTAAAATAAATCAGCACTATTTTTTTGTAAAGTAACCCTACCCATTCCAAAAACTGTTTAAAAATGTATTTTAAATGTAGATTTTAAACTTTTTTTTGTTCTACACAGGAGCCATTGTATAATAGCAATAATGCACTCCAGGGTGTGTGTTGTGCTGGGATAATGTCACTTCTGGAGTGATTAGTCACACTCAGCCTGCAGCCTCATGCCTAATCACCCCAGGCATGATGTTATCCCAGCACAACACACACCCTGTCATGCATTATTGCTTAATTAAGTTATTGGCAAAACATGACCATAATTTTCATGGCACTGAAAAGCTCATTGGACAGTATTAATGGCCATTAAACACATATTTAAAAGAGCATATTACAAGATTTAAGGGGGTGTACTATACCCATTAAATATTTAGTGGGTACCTGTCATGGTTATGTAATGGCATCTATGAATAAATTAATGGTTTGCACCCATGAACCATCAATAATTAATGGCAATTTAACAAGAAGAAGCATCGACCATAATGATGATGCATCATTTAATGATGAAATTTAATGGGTTTGCATGATAATAATGGGAAATTAATGGAATTCTAATATGTTTTATGCAGTAGTGCATGTTGTTGGTGACCCTGTTCCTTGGAGCAGCCACATAACTGAAATGAGGACACTCAACTACAAATGCGGGAAAATGTGGTAATGGCTTCATAATGTGAGACATATACAGTACACATCTTCAAACATGGAATAACAAACTCATAAATTACTAGTGCCTTTATTTTTGTGGTTATAAAAAATCAGTATAAATTGAAATAAACATGCAGGGGATAACTGTAAAGATCTGTCAGTGAAACATACATTAGCAAAAGCAACTTAAATATTAATTATAATGTGGAAATATATTAAAAGTGTGAGAAGCAACCATTTAAAAATGTGTACTGTAACTTCTAAGAGAGTGCTGTGGTAAAGAAGTGTAAAATCAAAATTGTAAGTGTTGAGTGTGTGCATCTAAAATTAATGAAGGAAATTCAGTGGTTAAGAAGTGTGCAAGAAAACTTGTCAATTGTTTGCAGTGCTATCATGGTGTGCATCTAAAAATAAGAAAGATAATGCAGTGGTAAAGGAGTGTAATACACAATCAATGGTGTACATTTACAGTGCAGTAAATAAAAGCAGTGGTACGTCAGTCTGGACTGTAATAGCACCAAAATGAGACTCAAGAGTACAGTGTGCACACCACTTCCCTCTGGGTTCATTCATTTTCTCCAGAAATATGCAAACATGTGAGGCTCAAATGTGACCCCCTCCTGCCACTGAAATCTGCTGAAAGACCTATTACTGAAGATCGTTTGCTTTCATGGCACCTACCCTGTGGAATTCTCTACCGCACCAGAAAAGGTCATTGAAAGCTTTCCTATTTAACCAGGCATTGTCAGAGATTTGGTGAATGATTGTATTGATTGCTGTTATGGTTTTATTGGTTTTAAATTGTATTGTGTTTATGTTGTTTTATGGAATACTGTAAAAGTGTGATATTGTAAAAGCACCCTGAGCCCAGGAAGGGTGCTTTATATAAATACATTTTTACTTTACTTTACTTTGAGATGTTATCCTGGAGGGGTAACACAAGGGCTATGCCCAAACCAATCCTGTACACTTTTTGATTTCTGGTACAGTTTATCAGGGTTGCCAGCAAAATAACCCTCAGCTAGGTAGTGAAGTGATCTGTAAATAGGTTTTAGATTCTAATCAGTTTTTACACATGCCTTATGTTAACGTTAGCTCCCACACTTATAGGCCTCAGCCTCATGCATGCTCCACTGTGCATCAGCTACAAAAACCGGGTCTCACAGATGATCTTTACATGCTTCTCACAGCACAGCTAGGTTAAATTGCAATTATGCCAATGTCCGTAGTATATATATGAAATGAATCATTCTGTCTGTACACCACATGCCTGTGGTACTCATCTGCATACCATTTTAAAGGTTTGAGCATTATGCATTCATATTGTTACTGTGTTTGTTGAAAAATGTTTAATAAAAAAGCTTAACAACAAAGAAGGCTATTAGGGAGCACTTCTTTTTTTTAGTTAATCTGTTTATGCTCACTTGGTACAGGCCCTATTATCCCGGTCCGATCCCCTTAGCCCTGTCACTTGGCACCCCAAGGACTTAGCTCAACCTTCATTCTTCCTCGAAAGCTTCCCCATATGGTAGGGTTGGCAGGCCCCCTCTTACCTGCAAGAGAATGGAGACACTTTATGGAGCAAGGGCCCTGTTGCTGATGTGGAGCCTGTGAGGGGTCGCACCTCTCATTGTTTGTCTGGGATTTTCCCTGCTGGTTTTCTCCTTGGGAACAACAGCTGCAGGGCAGTATGCAAGCTTGCATGCAAGCATTGAGCACATCACCACCTGTGTCCTCACCTAATAAATCTCTATGAGTGCACTGCCATCTGTGGTCACCCAGGTGCAGTATTACACTGGAGCATGACTGCCTTCCCCCCCAGGAGGAGGAGAGCATTCTCCAGGATTATCAATAGTCCTCCCCGCCCATCACCCAGATGTCCCCCAATGTTCCAGGCTAAATCTCAAACCTGAGTCACCAGTGCGGCAGGTGTGGTGGTTTAACACCTTATACCAGGGCTGGGAAGGGAAGCACTTTTTACAGAAAGTGTGGTGCTGAACTAGAATACATTTCCAGAAGAGGTCATTGGGTCTGAAACAGTGGGAGGTCTCAAATAGGTATGGAACAGAAACATCAGAATAGTGCAGAATGGAGCATGCTGGAGGAAGTCATAAGGATGGGCAGCGGCACAGTCTTGTGATGATTAGATAAGACTGGGCAGACTGAATGGGCTACTATGTCTTTATCTGCCATCATTTTCTATGTTTCTGCATAGTAATGCTTACATGGTAAATTAGAATCTGACAATGTACTACACTAAGTATGGGATAGGGGCAGTCCAGACGGCCATATGGCCTTTTCAGACTCTAAAACTGTAGGATGAACCATAGTAAGATGCTATTACAGGACTCATCCCATGTTGCTAAATCAGTGTTGAAGGATTTGAAGTATACTGTAACACTATGGGTAAGAATCTTTTTCACCCCCTGCTGCTTGCAGGTGAACTTTAAAAAAAAAAAAACTCGGAAATCCTACCCGGCAGCATCCAGTGGCGAGCCCTGCTCTACCGACGGCTTCTCAGACGACATTTTTTCGGAAGGTCCTTTGTCTACTTTGACGCCAATACAGTCTGCCCACCGCACTCTCCGATTGGCTGCTGCTATCCCCAACCTCCTGAGCCCTCCTGATTTCAGGAGCGCTCCCGGGTCAATTTCTCCTGCAACTTTGCCATGGAGGGGAGAGAGGAAGACCTGACCTGGAGGGTCCCCCCCCCCAGCCCTTCTACCGATGACTCGCACCTCCTAGGCTACTTCTCCCGAGTGGAGGTGCCGGCTTGACTGGCAAGCATCGGCGGGCCTCCTTGGGGACATCGGGACTGTGACTGCTGCGGACCAAGAATCTTTTTCGCCCCTGCTGCTTGCAGGTGAACTTTTAAAAAAAATAACTCAGAAATCCTACCCGGCAGCATCCAGTGGCGAGCCCTGCTCTACCGATGGCTTTTTAAAGTGCCCTACCACCCGCCCTGGTTGTGGGGTGAGTTTTGATCATTGCCTGCTCCGCCCACTGGCTGTAATCCTAGACTATTGGTTTAAAAGGGGCTGCGTTGATTCTACCTACTCCATGGCTCCCACTTATGCTCAGCCCACCCGTTACTGTGTCTACTGTGCTTACTAACCCTGTTCATTTTGTCTAATCCTGAAACTGTTGCTTTTTCCAAGTGTAACTGTTATTACAAACTGTTGACAATTTTGACCTTTCAGCTAGATTGCTTAGAATCTTTATGCTTAGCAAGCAGCCCACCCCTGGTGCCTCTGTTACCCTTCCTGACTTTGTCCTCAGTCTCCACACAGCTCCCTGGCCCTCCAGCTCCCCACTATCCCTGAGCTCACTCTGCCACCACCGGTGGTACACATTTCTGGATGAGCATCCCCGCACCTCTCCCAGGTCCCTACAACTTGCCCCTGCCACCAATCCCCCAAAGGTGTTTCACCATCGTGCTCCTGCCTAAGTTGTTTTTCCTACCATAACAAAGTCTGGTCTTTCAAATGAGTGCTCCCAAGGGTATCTGTTTCCTTCCTCCCCCTCACAAAGTTCTCCTGTCTCTCCTCATCCTGGGTCTCATGTCCCTCCACTCTGACACTGCCCCAGGCCTGGGTAGTGGCAGGGACAGGTCCTCCCCCAACTGCTCAGCGACCGATTTTACATTCTCAAACCTCATGGCCAAAGCAGTGGGTCCATGCTATCCCCCTTGCAGACTGTTGCCTAGACCCATCCTGTTCCAAATCCGGACAGTATGTCACCGGGTCCGAAGGCTTGAAATAAAAAGGTCCCTCCCTAGTGGACTTCTCCGGTGGTTACTCTTACTGATCCTTGCCTTATCTGGTGACAACGAACTGAATCCAGGCCCCCCCTCCTCTGACTCTCCTCAGAATTGGTGGACCGGCAAGGGTTTGAAAGTAGCTCACCTTAACATTCGGAGTCTACTTCCTAACCTCGATGAGCTCACCGCATGGGCCTCTCTCTACAAGTCCGACATCTTGGGGATAACTGAGACCTGGCTCAAACCCCAAATTCCTGACTCTGTCTGTGGGCTCCCTGGTTACGAGTTCAAATGGCTGGATAGAGCCGGGAGCAAAAGGGGTGGAGGTATCCTGATTTACTACAGGAGCTATCTCAACGTTTCCCTTATAAACCACACCTCCTTGTTGCCGACATCCTGTGAGCTCCTCCACTCCATGCTACTACTTGGCAACGCCAAGAAATTGCATGTGGTGTGCACCTATAACCCACCCAAGGGAGGGCTCCAGGGCCTCACCCATCTCCTTGATACTGTCTGTCCCAGCACTGGGGACAACGAACTTCTAATCCTGGGGGATGTAAACCTAAACTGGGCAGAGGAAAATGTCAAGCAGTTTGGGGCCTTGCTTGCCACCCAATCCCTGACTCAACTTGTAAAGGATCCCACTCGACGGAAGGCTAATGGGACTTCCTGCTCCCTTCTGGACTGGATCATGTCAAACCGACCTGAGAGGATCTCCTCTGTAGGGACTCTACCCGACGCCATCTCTGACCACTCTCCTGTCCTTTGTAATTGGAAAATCCCCTCCTCTAAGGTCCCCCATAAAATTATCCAGGTCCGAAACTTTGCCAGTTTAAACCTGGACCTGTTCTTGGAGGAACTAAGGCTCACGGACTGGACAGAAGTCCATCGAGCTCAGGACCCCTCCTCTGCTGTCGCCGCGTTCCACAACATCTTTGAGGACCTACAAGATAGGCATGCCCCTATCACTAGACGAAGGGTTCGTGGGACAGCCACCCAGTGGCTGAATGGGAGTCTCCTCTCCCTTATGCGAGTAAGAGACAAGTGCTGGGCACGGTACAAACACTCACACGACACTGCCCTGTTCCAACAATACAGAAAACTCAGAAATGAGTATAAGAAAACCATCAGGGGGGCAAAAAGTGACTTCTGTAAGGCCGCCCTTCTCAGCTCTGCAAATGACCCCAGACGGTTCTGGAGTACCATCCAAACACTGGTCAGTGGTTGCTCCAACTCCGGGGTCACTGACATGCTCATCGGAGGTGTCTCCTGCAATAATCCCCACATGATTGCCAATGCACTTAATTTTCACTTCACCGACCTCCCTACCATCCTCCCTCCAGGGTCTACGGCCTGGAACTCTAACCATTATGCTTCCACGACCCAACAGGAGTCTGACCTGGCCTACCCTCCTTTCCACCTAAGGGTAGTATCGGTAAATGAGGTGTGGTCTCTCCTTCTAGGCCTCTCCCAGAATGCAAGCCCTGGCCTGGACAACCTGGAGCCAAAGCTCCTCAAACTTGGCGTCCCCCTCATAGCCTCCCCAGTGGCCCACATCTTCAACCTATCCCTCACCCAGGGATGGATCTCTGACATCTGGAAGGTTGCCAAGGTCGTCCCTGTCCCTAAGCAGGGCGACCCCAAAATCCTGGATAACTACCATCCTATAGCCATCCTCTCGGCTGTCAGTAAGCTCCTGGAAAAGGTGGTAGCCAAACAACTCTTGGAGTATATCCACACCCATGGCCTGCTGTCCCCTGCCCAACACAGCTTTTGAAAAGGGCACAGCACTACGATGGCACTCATCTCTGTCTCCTCCAGCATCAGAGCTGCAATGGATCTGGGGCAACTCTCAGGCACTGTGTCAATTGACTTATCCAAGGCCTTCGACCTCATTGACCACGACATGCTTACCTCGCAGATGAGGTCCCTTGGTTTGTCCTCTTCTGCTCTAAACTGGGTCTCTGACTATCTGCATGGCAGAGAACAGCTAACTAAATTCAACAAAGTCCTCTCTGCCCCCCTGCCCGTAACCTCTGGTGTCCCACAGGGCTCAGTGCTGGGTCCCCTACTCTTTTCCCTGTTTATTAACAATCTCCCTGCCGTGATCACCAGATGCCGAGTTACCATGTACGCGGATGATCTGGTTCTCCTGGCTCACTCCCTCGATACAGCCACTCTAAATCGTCACCTATCAGAGGACCTCTGGAACATCCAAGCTTGGCTTTCCAGCCATAAGCTGGTCCTTAACCAGAAAAAAACCCAGGCCATGCTATTTGGCTCCTCAACCAAGATTCAGGCCTCTCCAACTCCCCTGCAAATCAACTATGACGATGGTACTCCCTTCCACAGTGACCTCCTTAAATATCTTGGTGTGACGCTTGATCCCCAACTGGACCTGGGAAATCATATCCACAATGCCTGTAGTGGGTAAACCGTAGCTGGGGTTGACAGGGCTCGGTACAACCTCACCCTCATGCACATCTAGCTATTGCTAGGGAGTACTACTCCTCCCTTAGCTATGGTTCCCTCCTATTTGCTCATACTTCCAAGGTCCTCCTAAGCAAGTGAAGCACGGTCTACAACAACATCTGTCGGTTTGCCCTGGCCGCTCCCCGTCTCACCCATCACTGTGAACGCTATGATAAGCTTGGCTGGCTATCCCCAGTCAATCACCTCTACTTTAGCACTGGGTGCCTCACGAGCAAAGTAGTCAGCTCCTGCACCATTCCAGAAGTTGTCCTGCTTCTTGCCCCAGCTGATATCTCCCCCCTACCCTCTTAGATCCCAGGGTCCTGGCTTACTGAATATACCTACCACCCGCACCGTCATGGGGGACCGGAGCTTTGCTGTTCATGCTCCCAGGCTTTCGAACTCCCTTCCTGAAAATGTCCACACTGCCCCTTCTCACAAACTTTTCTGGACCTCCCTGTGGGAACATCTAAAGCTGGCCTCTCGCTGTGATTGCCTAAAGCCTCCCTAGAACACAGTTCTGGTGTCCACTGGATAGCTGGTTTCACCTTGCCCGTGCTTATACCACCAGCCCTGCTGGTCATTGAACTCTTATCTCACAAATTGTACTCTTGCCCCCAAAATTGAAACTGGGTGTTCTTTTCCAATCCAATGTAAAATTTGTAAACTGTCTTTCTCTACTGCTTGCTGTATTGATGTACTTGCTATACCCTATCACTGTAACTGTTGTACCTGTTATACCTCCACTGTACTCTCCCGGGTCATCCCTGAAAATAGGCATATAACTTATCTAGTGTACCTACCCGGTTAACAAAAACTAAATAAATAAATAAAAAGACTAGGCAGAGTGACACCTTTGGCTATATATAGTTAGCTTTCAGAAGTTAGGCTAGATTTTACCTAGAAGGTTAGTACTAACTTGAAGTTCATTATCAGTAAATTAGTTATAACATGTAAGGAAAAACCAAGCCAGGGTTCTAAGGTTACTCCAAAGTATTTGAAAAAAGAAACTACCTCAGGTGGAGAAGAGCTACAAGAACCAGAGAGTTTATTTCATGAGTCTAAAAGCACAGCTTTTCTTTTCCAGATGTTCAAGACTGGTTTCCTTTGATATAGCCATCTCTGGATACTAACAAAGTCTTTACTGATATACTGATATAATGTTGACAAAATGTTTTATGAAGCAGACCACTAGGTCTTCAGCATAAAGAAAGTTACCGCAGTGAGCATTGGACTTAGGAAGAGCATTAAAAAAGATGAAGAATATGAAAGGGGGTCCAATATGGATCATTGAGTTACACAAAGAGAGGTGAAAGCCAAACATAATACAGAAATACCAATCTTGATCAGCTACAATGACCTCATAGGTAACTGGTAAACCATTTCAAAGCAGTATTGGAGACCCTTAGAGAAGACAGCCCATTGAGCAGAAGATTGTGATACACAAAGTCAAAAACTAAAATTATTATCATCTTTAGTATCTTCAACCCGTATCTGTTCTCCTGTTATTTCCTCAGCACCTTAGCAAGCCATAGATTTCCTGGTAAGTTCCTAGCACTTGTACCTGACCTTCTATAGCTCGTATAGACCCCAGCAGGACCTGATACTCCCTGAAGTTATTGTTAAGAACCAGTTCATGTTTTATGTCTACTTTAACATTTTTTTAAGATCTGAAATAATTCATGGGGAGCTCCTTTAAATATATGTAACCCCACACCACCTTTTGCTAGATGGCACCCCCAAATAAAAGAACTAGTGCCCCATATATGGCATAACATTAACTTTTTGCAGAATTACTCAAATGGTATCACCCCTAGCGTTGGAGTGTATACCAGGCTCATTATCTAGAGGACGGGGGCTGGGGATACAATACTAAAAAAATTAACCTTTATTTTTACCACCAAGCCTGGGATGAGGTTGCTAGATGTATGCTAGACCTAACTGCTGAGGGGCCCCAATAACGCTCACACAGAAGCAATAAGTTGAATGTCCAAAGCAGTAACTGGGTTTGTGCAGTATGGCTTTTTTCACAGATGTTACTTTAAAGCACAGGCGGACCCACAATGATTTGTCATTGCAACACAGGTATACTGTTTTTTGCAGAAACACTTTGTTAGGCAGTACTGTTTTCCACAGAAACATCCCTATCCATTTTCCAAAGTGTAGGCTTGTGGTCTGTGCCACACACTTAAACTACTTTTAATACATTTCCACTTCCAAAGTGTATGTTCCTTGCCAGTGCCAAATCATTTAAAATCATCCTGGGCATCAGCCTTTGCCCAGGGGACCTTGGTGCCCATCAAAGAACCAGTTAGCCCTGCATTGAAACTCCAGATGGTGTTCCTTCCATATTTTGCCCCGAAACAGTCTCTGCTATTCCTTCTGGGTTACACCAAAAGAAAGTCTTCAATCCCTCCTGAATTGCTAAAGACTCCTAACTAATTTAAATCAGCACCCTGAGGTGAAAAGGGGTCCTGACCGGTGTGATCTAGCCTTATCTTGAGCACACACACCTCAAATGACCTCAAAAGATTCTGTACTCACAGTTTAGTTGCTACTACCTCCCAGTCATGGAAAGAACAAAAGAATGGCACCTTTTCCTCTCTGATAGCTTGTCAGATTCTACTCATTGCCCTTCTTTAAGGCAGCTGTAAACTTCAGGACCTTTGGGGGATTGCTCCTTGGATCCACCAGAGATTACAGTCTCTCTCACTCTCTCTGGAGTGAAACTAAAAGTCCTGCAGGCAAATGGTTTCTACTATTTCACTGGCCAACCAATGATTTTACCAAACCTGGATGAGAAATGATCAGGGCTCTCTTTTCAGAACCCCACTGGCAGACCTCCTGCTACTCTAACACTCTAACTCAGACTAACTGAACATTCTAAGCTTCCCCTGAGCAGCTGACTCAAAAAAATGGTTATGCTGCTGTGAGAGTTCTGAATGACATAATCATCCCTCTCTCATGCAAGCTGAGTAAACAATGATGTCATTATGTAAGAAGCCCCTAATGAGCTCCCCACCAGCTGCCTTTTCCCACCTGCCTAATTCTAATACTAATGGGATGCTAGTAACCCCAGGGGACTGGGTGGTTACTCTAACTGCAACTAGATACACTGACTGTCCACAGCAGGTTACGGTCCAGTACCAGGCCATTCTACCTCTGTGTTACCTTCAGAGAGGGTTCATCAGTTCCTCCCTTACCATGTGCTAGACACAGGCAGGTAACACTAAAGGACAGAGGCTCACTGAAGAAACTTCAGCTCCTATCTTATGACTATCTATGGATTTTCAGTGGCTCCAAGAGTCTACCTGAAGCTTGTCCTAATAGATAAGCATTGAAGGCCTCAGCCTGTTTACCCCTCTGCCTTCTAAGGAAAAGCTATCTGCCCTATGCTACCAACCAGGTACCCATACCGAAAAAACATTTTACACCATTAGAACTGTAGCCCACTTTAAAAATAGGCAATTATCATTATATTTCCAAAATCTAAGAACTACAAACTCTATAGCTGCAAAGCAGAAAAATGGTTAGCAGTGCACTACAGTTACACCAAGCCTAGCAACTTTAAAAAGGAGGACTCTGAAGAGCCCTAAGAATCCTCTTCTTGTCTTCTTTTCTTCTTCCAGGAACACCTGCAAAAGAAAACACTGCAAACACATTCTGCAAACAAAACACAATCTGTAAAACACACCGAGACTAAACCACCAACCACAGAAACTACACAATCCCAAAAAGTTATTTTTTAAAAGTTTTTTTTCTATAAAAGTATAAAAATAGAAAATAAAAACATTTACAAACCGTTTTAAGGGAGGAAACCCCTGCAAAGTTTGATGTTCTAGGAAGAATATCCAGAGGGCACAGGGCACTATACATAGAGTCTCTCCTAGGCCGAAACCTGCTGAAACACAATTCTTGGACAGGCATGAGACCTGCTAGCACTGCAGTCCAGTTCAGGAGTGTCTATTAATGAACCAAAGTTCCTGGGATATCCTCATTTGCAGGCAAAGCAGTCAAATTAAAATGCAAAGAAGTAAAATACTCCTTACTGGATTCTAGGCAAAAGATGGATGTCTACATCACCTCTCTGGACCTGCAGCCTGATGATAGTCTGATTCTGGACAAAGTCTTTGGATCAGGTTCTCGAATGACTCCTTCTGGACCTGGATGGAAAGTCTTCTCCCTTTGCTGGGCTGACAAACCTGGATGCTGCTGCAGACAAACCTGGAAGCTGCTGAAAATGAACCTGGATGCTGCTGCAGATGAACCTGGACGTTGCAGGAGACTAACCTGGATGCTGCTGCAGATGAACCTAGATCACCAGAAGAGATGCACTCCTTCTTGTTTGCTGCAACTTTGGTGGAAAATTGCTGATCTGGCCTTGCTGCATTCACTTGGCATACTAACATGGTTACTTTTGAGTGACACTTTTATGGATAGTACCACTCCAGGTGTGGAGCAAGAACTATTTCTCCATCCGTATGAACCACTCTGACATTATAGAATGTCTTTTGGACAGCCATGTTCACTACTCATACAGAGTCTATTAACAGAGTCCTGCCAAGCTTCCAAAACTGTATTCTCTCATGATCATACCTGGCATAATGTCATACCCTTAATAGCATATGACATTATGGCTAACCAGGTATAGCACTGCACCAGCGAGCGAATGGTGCAATACTGCGTATACTGCTGTACGCAGTATTGCACCATTCTCACTCTCCCAGGCAGAGGATAAGACCTCTGCTGGGAGTGGATTCTGCTGACCAGCTGCTGTGGTTTAATGGACTGAGCCACAGCAGCAGGGAACCCAGGCAATGCTTCTGGGACTGGGTTTGATTCCTGGTTCCAGAAACTTTTATTTTTTTTTAACTTTGTGTGCTCCCTGACTTGAACCCCCCCCCCGAGTTGAGAATCTATACTGGGGTGTTTGGGTGGAGCAGCCCCCCGTAACTGGGGGTGTGGGTGGTGGACCCCCCCCACAGAAAAAAGAGATATGCCACATGGCAAGAATCGCGCTGTATCGGCAGCGTGATTTTGCCATGCGGCATAATGTCCTGTAACATTATGACCCCGTGACTCTCATGACATACTTTAATTTACACAAACTTGGTTACTTTTGGGTGCAGGTTGACACAAGCTTTCTCCCATAACCAGGCATGCCTGTTTCTCTCGATTTCTTCCCAAACTTTTCTAGGAAAGAATGGATATGTCTGTCTGTATTTGGCCTCAGCCCTATGTCTAATCACATGTTTTTCCTTGACGCTTTTCACTGGGTCTAAGCCAGATGCATTGCTTGGGGGAGGCCAGTCCTGGTTAAGCCAGTTTTGAAAACTCAGTGCAGAGTAAACACAGTCCAGCTCTGCACTCGATTGATGTTGCTAGAGGCCTCCTCTGTTTCTGAAGTCTCCACTGAAGTCAAGGCTAGTGGCGACTCTTGGTGGCCCACAATAGCTGCTTTAACTCCTTCCATTTCTTCTCTTTCCACAAGCTCTGCTCAGGAGCTGACATTGGCTTCAGCTTCCAAAATTGTCCATCCTTCACTACACACCAAGGCAGTTGCCTCCCAGCACAGAGCTTCTTTTACATCATCCTCACCCACGAGGATTGGGCTTGGACCATCTACCCATGAAACTACAGATAATGTTTCTGCAGTGTCCAAGTCTGCATCCTCTGGCATAGAAAACTCTATTCCTTCCTGCCCTTGCAATGTATCCTCACAGACATTCTCCAAGAATTCCCTGACAATCTCAGTGGGATCTCCCTGACTGCACCCTGCCTGCTGCTGTTCTGATCAAACAGAGTCCCTTGCCAGTGTCCATGTAAGAGCTAAGTGGATGTTTTTGGCTTTTGCAGTTACTGTACCACCTGCTTTGCACATTCCGTATTGTTTTTGACAGACTTTACAATGTGGGATTAACAGGACATCCCTTCCTAGCTTTAAATAGATGCTACACACATTAGCCAGAAAGTTTGGTAAGGCCACGTCAGATGATGCAGCTTCACAGTTGTAAAGATTTTTTGAAATGAGCTAGCTCTTTCTCTTGTTGTGCAGTCCGTGCCCTGGCATGGAGTGGCCAGTGGGGAGTATTAGATGCCATTTTCTGCAAACACACGTCCCAAATTACTATTTTGCACTTGAAGCTGAGTTTTGGCTTTAACACACATTGCAACAGTTTTGTTTGCTTTTGCTATGTTGCTGAACAGGCTGCCTGGCTTGCATTTTGTTTCACAACTTTTGCACAACTAGTTGAAACTTTACTGCTTCTGAGAAACTGGCTCAACATGGCACTTACTGATTTGTTTACATTGCTGACCGTGCCCAAAATTGCAGCTATAGTTTTTTTCTTCATCACACACACATTTCACTTTGCTGGAAAAGCTTTCCGATCTTGCATTTTACTGTTTTATTCTGTGCACAAATTCAATCTCACATTTTGTGCAAATTCAGCACATTCATACATTTGCTGCACTTGTTTGAACTTGTTGATCAGCACTGCCCTGAATTTTGCTATCAAACACAATCACTGCACACAGTCCACCTTTTAAATCTCACAGTCTTTCTCTGCTTTAACTTTGCTGCACTGCTTTACAGTTCTCCAATTTGCTCACTGTTCATTTTACTTTGCTTTTTGTACTCAGTCAGGCAGTAACTGATTCCCTCCACAGCTGATAAACAGTCTGCTGCTGGTTTGTAGGGGCCTTGCTGGTAGATCAGGCTGGCAGACCCATGGATCACTTGTAAAGTCACTGCGAACGCTACTCCGGCAGTCGGAAAATGGGTTGATCCTGGTTTTAAACTGTAAAGTCCAAAAAGTGGTGTTTTTAAACAGTCCTTTACTCTTGGCAATTCCTCCTGCTGCAGCACTTGTTTGAACGCTGCTTGCTCTCCTCCTCGAATACACCTCAGCACAGAGATTCAGGCAAGGGTTGGGGCTTGGCTCACTGGACCAATCCATGATGCCACGCAAATGAGCTTCCTCTGTTTCTCTTGAATGCACTCCTTCACAGTGATCTTTGAACAAGGCAACATTTAAACTGCAAACTGTCACTTTTTTTCATGGCAGACAATTTCAGTGGGGCAAAGCGCTTTTAGCCCTGCTTGGTTCCTGATTGGCTGGTCCTAAGTTCCTCCAGGTTCTAGCACTGTCCCCACCTGCCCCTCTATCATATATGACAACACTCTGGGACAAACCCCTACAGCCCTGCCTATGTCCCGACAAGCAAAGGCCACGTCATTTATCCTACAAGAAACTCTGTTTGTGCACCTTGAAGCTCCTGCTCCTCCTCCTGCTGATGTCGGGTAACGTGCACCCTAATCCAGGCCCTACCCCCGCTAGCCCGGCCTGCCATCTAAGCCATCTGGGGGCCTGATCCTCACAACCATTAATGTCTGCAACCTGATCCCCAAGCTTGATACTGTTCGAATCTTTGCTAACCAACACTAACCTGATATCCTTTCAGTTGCTGAAACTTGGCTAACACCCAAAATTCCAGACATGGCAATTGAACTACCAGGGTACAATGTGCACAGACTAGATCGTGTGTCCAAAAGAGGAGGGGGTTGTGCTATCTACATCAAAGACTATCTCATGAGTTCCCCATCCCTACACCCCTCCATAGCTCTGCAGCCCAGATTCTCACAATTAAAATTCTCCTAGGGGCACACAACAAAGCCCTCACCATTGTGTTGGTATACATCCTTCCAAAAGACCAAAGGAAAAGCCTCAATACCACTCTGAATTTTATCAGAACCCTACCAATGGGCTTTGAGACAAGCATCCTAGGTGACTTTAATATTAACTGGCATGCGACCGATGCAGCTGCTTATAGGGATGCCATCTCAGCAGCAAACCTTTCACAAATGGTCCTCTCCTCCACAAGAAAAAGCTATAAAACTGGCACTAGTACTCTGCTGGATTGGGTCCTGACCAGTCATTCTTCTCATATCTCCAACACCTCCGTGCTTCCTGACTCTTTTAGCCACCACTCCCATGTTATCTGTGAATGGTCAAACAAATTCTGAAAGCCCCTGCCTAAAGTCATCACCAGCAGAGTTCTCTCTCATGGTTGGCTGAATCACCTTAAATCCTGCCTCAGTCAGTATGATTGGTCCCCCATCTGCAAAGCCACAGATGTCGACTCAGCCCTCAATTACTTTGTTTCCTTCTTCAATGCTGCCTGTGACTCCTATGCCCCACTCATAAAGTGAAAAGTGAAGGCACTAAACAACCCTTGGCTAACTGGTGAGCTTCTGGCACAGCTGAAATCAAGGGACCACCGCTGGGCTCTGGCTAGGGCCTCTGGTACTCAATCTGACATTCAGAATTACAAACGTGTCTGAAACAACTGCACAACATCCATCAGACTTAAGAAAAGCATGTACTACAGAGAAGCTGTCTCTAACACCTGGGGAAACGGGAGTGAGTTTTGGAAGAACATCAAAGAAGTCACAGGGAAGCAGCCCAAATCCTCACCAATGACGCTAAATGTTGATGGGTCAATCACTCTTGATCCACTGGTCATTGCTAACACTTTCAATGATGCGGTCACTGACCTAAGTAGTGTTCTCCCCATGGATTTTTCCTGGCTTCTGACTCCGCTACTCCCTGTAGCTATCCTCCCAATCACCAGCCATGTAGCTATCGCACTTCATCCAATCACCCACCATTCTATTTCAAAACTATTAAGAAGCATGAAGCCCACAAATATATCACCAAAGCAATATCCAAGTCAAGATCTAGTGGGGACTCGCTGGACCTCAAACTTCTATCTCTCACCCTTGATGAGGTCCTAGGTTCACTAACTCATATTTTCAACCTCTCCCTTAGTCTCAGCCAGTTCCTAGATATATGGAAAGCTGCTACTGTTACACCAGTCCACAACAATGGGGATAAGACCAACCATGGAAACTATCGCCTGAGCTCCATACTCCCTCCTCTCTCAAAGGCTCTGTAACGCATAGTGGCTGACCAACTTATGGATTTCCTGGAAAAATACAACATCCTATGTACTTAACAACATGGTTTTAGAAAAGGCCACAATTCGTCATCTGCCTTACTGGAATTCACTGGAGAGCTACACACCGCACTGTATAAAGGTCATCTAACCAGGGCTGTTTTTGTCAATCTGACAAAAGCATTTAACACTGTCCATCATTTTCTGCTGACTGAACAGCTCCGGTCTTCTGGGCTCTCCCCTGACACTACAGCCTGGTTCAATAGCAACCTAGAAAATCAGTCACAAAGAGTAAAAATCACTGGGGTTCTCTCTGATGTCAGACCAGTCCACTCTGGAGTCCCCCAGGGGTCTATACTGGACCCCCCTACTATTCTGCTTCTTCATGAATACACTTCCCCAATTCTGTCCTGAGCAACTCATTCTATATGCTGACAACGCAGCAATTTTCACCTCTCACAAAGACCCGAAACCACTTCAATGCAATCTTCAGCAAGGTTTTGACACTGTAGAAAGCTGGCTTAGTAGGCACAAGCTGGTCCTAAACCATTAAAAAAAACAAGGTTATACTTTTCAACAGCCCTCACAACAAGCACAGGCATCACCCCCTCATCATTACAACTAGCCTTGGAAACACCCTTGAGCAGGTGCAGTCATTTAAATATCTTGGGATATCTCTGGACCCAAACCTGTCATATGGCTCCCATATTGACTGTGTTGCCAAAGCTGCAAATACACGACTAGGCCTGCTATTCCACCACAGGCAACATCTTACTCCTGATGCCTTGAGGATTGCTATTAAGAGCTCAGTGGTCTCCATCACTGATTACAGTCTAATCATCTACGGTTCTGCATCAACCACTGTGCTCAGTCGAACATCGACGTCTCTCAACAAGGCTTGTCGGCTCATCTCTGGTGCCCAGTGTCTGACTCATACGTGTGACCTTTATGCACAAACTGGATGGCTACAACTCTTCAACCACATAAGATACTTAACCTGCACAGTGTTTAAGAAAGTTACTATAGGCCTTGCACCTCCCAATGTTCAAGCCCTACTGTGGCCATGCCTGAATACTCATTAACACCAGGAGATCTGAAACTCAACTCCTCCAGGTTCCCCACTGCAGCGCCTCCCAGGGTCAAAGATCCTTTACCTATAGGGGTCCTAGCTGGCTAAATGATCTCAGTCCTGATATCGCCTCTACGACAAAGCTTGGCCCTTTCAAATCCAAGCTTTGCCTTCATCTCATTGCTGCCAGCTCCTGTGACTGCTACATATAACTAGCCCCTCAAATCTTCTACAAATCTGCACTATGCAATTATCCCACTGGGACTCCTACATATAACCAGCCCTACCTATCATCACCCTACTCTTCTCCATGCACATATACTCTAACCCTCTTTTCTCCCATTTCCCTTTTTCCCCAACCTTTCTTTTCCCCCACCTCCCCGTTTCACTACACTAGCACTTCCCCCCATTCTGTTCTGAGCCACTGCATGAAAAGGGGACTGGACTGATCAACTTCCAAAGCATGACAAACACAGGAAAATTGCTGCTCTGCAGTGGGTGATGTATTATGTTATTATGCCCCATGAAATCTGATAAATAAAAAAAAAAGATGATAGTAATACATGCTTGGTGTCTCATGGAAACTTCACTTTTTCTGGATAAAATCCACCATTTTGGTTAGCCATTTTGTGACATTGTAAGGGAGGTTGCACAAAACTATGTTTATTGTGAGTGAATTGTGATGTGGCCCTGAATAAACAGTTGTTAGACACAGTCTGGTCTCCTGGTTTTATTTTCCAAGCATTTCTTGTGTGCTGCAGCAACTACCCCCACCCTCCTGGTAGCCCCCCAAATTTGGACTTGAATGTAACTCATTATGTCCAACTATGTTACATTCACATCTCCCCCTTTAAACTGTAAATTACTTTTTTTATTACATTTTGCTGTCTGGCAGTCTTGTTTCATTTCTTCTAGAACCCACACTCCCCTCAGAGTTCCTCCCTTTCCCATGTCACGCTCATGATATCATCAGTTAACACTGATGACCTCCTTATGTCCAACCCCTGGGACATTCATATGAGTCTCAGGGGGAATGGGTGAACAACTTCTCATACCAGTGAGTTCCGGTGAAGTTGCTAAAAGTGGACTGGACTTACAGATCCTTTAAAATCAGCAATCCCACAGTCACAAGCCCCTTTATTTTCCAACCAGCATTAGTGGAAGGTTTTTTGTCCCCTGCAGAGCCCCAGTTACATGGCGATCCTTCATCCAGAGAGTTACGTGGCAGATTACCTTCATCACTGGGTATGCCACATGACTCCTTTCTGTCACCATGGCCACTGTATGGAAGCAGGGAAATTTATGTTTTATTTTTTTATTTTTTGCTCCATTTAGAATGTTTGGCTCCCATTTAGGATGTTCGGCTCCAGTTCAGGATTTTGTTTTTTGGTGGGCTCGGCAATCGGGTAGGACAGAAAGTACTGTTTGCCCTTTGTGTGGTTCCTGCATTTGTGAGGGGGGCCAGTACCCTTTAATAATTTGGTGTATTTGGAGAGATAAACATCAGGCCAGAAATGCACTCAGTGCAGTATCATCTGTTCACTAAGTGAACTCCCCAAAACCTTTCCTTGGTAACATGCACATGAAGAACCCAGACCCAAAGTAGGGAGTGAGCACAGCCACAGTGACTTGAGTCTTTATGCATGGCCTGATTTATTTATTTTTCACCCAGATGTAATGGGTGGGGGCCAAAAGTGTGCTTGCTCATGGAGCCAAAAATTGTGCTTGCTCAGGAAAGGTTAATTAATTTGGTGCACAGTATTAAGTGCTTGGTGCCATTTCAGCCTGGGGGACACGGTTAATGTTGATGTCTATGAACACAGCCCTCAAAGTGGTCATTTGTCGGGCCAACAGCATGGTCTGTGTTGGGGCGTATGGCATGGACTACAGATTGTGGCAGTTAAATGATGCACATTAGAAATGCTTGGGGGAATTTTCTGCATTGGGCACATGCTCCTGGTCATTGGCCCTGATCTCCACAAGCCTACATGGCTTGTGTCAGTCATTTTTGTTTAACATCTGAATGGCATGTCAGGTTTCTTGTTGCTTTTTTGATTTTGGGACCTGATCCAGTGCATAGCTGTCCGATGCCAGGTCTTTGGCAGGGTAAGTGTGTCTTTTGTTGTTGGGGTAGGAGGGTGCATGCTGCATAGCCTGGGCCTTTGTTTGGAAGTCTGCTGTGGTGTGTCAACCTCGATCAGACCATTTGGAAACAAAATGATCTGATTGAGGCCTACACACAACAGCAGGCTGTCAAATAAAGGCACACACCATGCAGCCTGGTGTTTCTGGGATCTGACTCAATACAGGCTGTAGCAAACATTATGTTTCCACATGTTTGTGGCTCAGAATGTATTTTAAGTTATGTTGCATTTCTCTTGTTATTTGTGGGGGCATGCTGCATGGCCTGGGCCTTTTTTTGGAAGCCTGCTGTGTTCTGTCAGCCTTGATAAGACCATTTGGAATCCCAAAGATTCACTTTTGGGTTCCAGATGGTCTGCTGTAGGCCAACACACCACAGAAGGCTTCCAAACAAAGACACATGCCATGTGGCCTGATGTTTGTTAATGTTTTTTTTTTGACGGGCATTGTTTCTTTGTTTGGAACTAACAAGCTATGCATACACGTTTAGAGTTTTATATCCCCAGTCACATTCATATCCAGAATTTATGTCCCCAGTTACATGCACATCCAGACGTTTATGTCCCCTGTTACATGCACATCTCCAGGTTTATGTCCCTGTTACATGCACATTTTTTAAAACATTTTTTTCTCTGAACACGGAGAGTGATTTATCCCACAACATAATAAATATTCATTAGGTAAATACCAGCATACAAAAACAAAAAAAAAACAAATTTGATAAGTGAGGCATTTTAAAAAATATCACCAATGTCACAATTTGGTAGCCCTTTTTCATGCACTGACTCTTCTGTATATGTTGCCTTCTATGCCCCCCACTGTGATGTTTGACAATGCTTCTGGCTGCTCTCTCCTTCCATGGTATCCACCTTCCCCAATGTGTCCCCTTCCATCTTCCACTTTGTCTTCCCCTGTGTTATCCCACTATAGTTCAGCTTATCCTAACCACAGCATTGTATTTCTCCTAGTTGTAATATGTTATCTCCATATTTTTTCTTTTTTTTTCACTGTGTTGTACTGTAGTTGATGTGGAATCTTTGTAAAAGAGCCTTGGCTCAAAGGTAATTGAAATCCTAGACTTAAATAAATAAAAAATAAATAAAATAGGCATTTTAACACAGTTTCTTGCACATTTTCTTTAGCGACTCCCCAGTTTTCACTGTACACACTAGAAACTTTCTGGGCACTTAGGAATTACTGTTATTAAAGTCCACAAATAGTTTTTGCTTGAAATTTGTAACTTTTAAACTGTTCTTAAAGCACTTTAATTGTCAGGGCAAGGGCATACATTACTCAGCTCAACAGTTCATTTTGAAGCCAGTTTAAGCAAACAGCACATTTTTCCACTTTCTCCCTCAGGAACCCAGGCAGTAAATACTTACCAATGGCATTTTCCTTGGCACAGACTTTCCTTTTCTTGGCCATGATCTTCTGTTGTAGTGCACCACCACCAGACAGAAAGATCCTAGACATACCCTCAACATATTTCCTCTCAGGCAAAAACATATCCCTTGGATGAGCCCCAATTTTTTTGTAACCCCCAAGCAACCTTTGGCTAGCTCTCACCCCCAATAAAATAGCTAGTGCCCCATATATGGCATAACATTAACTTTTTGCAGAATTACTCAAATTGTATCACCCCTAGTGCTGGAGTGTATATCAGGCTCATTATCTAGAGGATGGGGGTGGAGGTACAATATTAAAAAAAATAACCTTTGTATTTGCCACCAGGTCCAGGGGAGAGGATGCTAGGCATGTGCTAGACCTAACTGCTGAGGGGCCTCAATAATGTTCACACAGAAGCAATATGCTGAATGTCCAAAGCGGTAACTGGGATTGTGCAGTATGTTTTTTTTCACAGATGTTACTTTAAAGCACAGGTGGACCCCAATTATTTGTCATTGTAACACAGGTACACTCTTTTTTTCAGAAACACTTTGCTAGGCAGTACTGTTTTCCACAGACACATCTCTATCCATTATCCAAAGTGTATGCTAGTGGTCTGTACCACACACTTAAACTACTTTCAAAACATTTTCATTTCCAAAGTGTATGCTCCTTGCCAGTGCCACATCATTTAAAATCATCCTGGGCATCGGCCTTTGCCCCGTGGACCTTGGTACCCATCAAAGAACCAGTTAGCCCTGCATTGAAACTCCAGATGGTGTTCCTCCCACCCTTTGCCACAAAACAGTCTCTTTTATTCCTTCCTGGTTACACCAAAAGAAAGTCTTCAAACCCCACTGAATTGCTAAAGACACCCAAACATTACTTTAAATTACCACCCTGAGGTGAAAAGCGGTGTAGAGCAGTGTGATCTAGCCTTATCTTGGGCACACACACCTCAGACAACCTCCAAAGAGAACAGTCTCCAGTTCAGTACTCATACAGATTAGTTGCTCCTTCTTCCCAGTCACTGAAAAAACAAAAGAAAGACACCTTTTCCTCTCCATTAGTTTGTCAGATTCTACTCATTGTTCTTCCTTAAGGCAGCTGTAAACTTCAGGACCTTCAGGTGATTGCCCCTTGGATCCATCAGACATTGCAGTTCCTCTCATTCCCTCTGGAGTGAAACTAAGAGTCCTGCATGCGAACGGTTTCCACCACTTCACTGGCGAACCAATGATTTTGCCAAACTAGGGTGAGAAATGATCAGGACTCCCTTTTCAGAGCCCCCTGGCAGACCTCCTGCCATGCTGACACTCTAACTCAGACTAACTGAACATTCTAAGCTTCCTCTGAGCAGCTGACTCAAAAAAATTATTATGCTGCTACAAGAGTTCTAAATGACATAATCATCCCTCTCTCATGCTAGCTGAGTTAACAATGATGTCTTTATGTAAGAAGCCACTAATGAACTCCCCACCAGATGCCTGTTCCTACCTGCCTAATACTAATGGGATTCTAGTAACCCCAGGGGACTGGGTGGCTATATATAGTTTCTCCAGGTTTTTATCAGAAGACTCTGTTGTTTTGATATACATACTGTTTAACATCACTCACTGTGACTAAGATGAACTAACAGGTAACATACACTTGTCCCTGACCTAACGATACACTGGGAACATCAGGTCTACCTCCAAGGAAAATTAAATCTCTATCATAGTGACTACAAGTAGAAAAGTGGCATATTATCAAAGGATTTGGGAACACAAATGAATAGCAGAAATCATTGCCCAGGATAAAAGTAGTATATAAATTACATTTTAACAAAAATGCTCTGCTATACTGTACAGTGTGTCTCACTATCTTCAAAGTCCTACAAACTCAGCCCCTGACATTTGGCCAGATTCTAAGGCCAGTCAAGCCCTAGCAGTAACTCATCACTGACCAGCTGTCAGCAGATTCACGGTGCTGTCAAGTTTCAAACATTTTTCTGGAATTCCCAGAAGGACTTTTGTTATTCTAACTCAAAAACAAAAATCCTCCTTGTGTATGCCCCAGTTCAACTTTCCATAACAGTTGTCCATCTATACTCAGACAGGCAGAAACAAATGCTTTGATATTCATTGCCATTTTTCTTCTAGTTGGATCTCTATAGCTCTTCTCTGCAGGATATTTACACATACTATCACAGCAGATCCCTACTACCACTTTCTAGCAGGTCTTCCTCCTTTGTTGACCTGGCAGGTCCATAGCACTCTGTGCCTTAGATGTGCATTGTATACTGCTCCACCAGATCCATGCAACCCCTAATTTGGCTGACCTGTACTAGTGTTACCATAAATAGTTCAGTAGATGTAAATATGCAAATACTTTCATATTTGAAAGTCTATTAAATATATAATTACAGTAATCACAAAATTGGCAAGTATTACTTGAATTATCTGAAAGGAAACACATTTGCATGCACTGGACAACTTTACAGCCACAAACAAGGGAATTGTTTTCTGTGTTTAAAGGAGTCCAACCATTGCTGGTCCCCAGCTCTGTGTAAATGCACATCATATAGGTTCATAGGGGTATGCAAGTAATGAATATTCATTTCCAAATTCCGCAAATCATAGGGTGCTTGACACTGAATACTGAACATTTTCAATTATTCTGGTTGTTTGCACTTGGGGGGAAAAATCAAAAATAAGAAAAATGTCTCACTCTGTAAGTGGCTTGTCAAATTCCATTGGCCTTCACCACATGTAGTCATTTCTGATACTACAAGCACCCATATCTTTCCTACACTTATTGTTTAGAAAAAGTTCTCAGGCTCCTGGTAGGATGTCAGGAATTGACACCATCCCTTTCTTACACCCCTCCCAGGGATTTATTTAACTCTAAAAATTGATTAGCATTTTGCTCATAAAAGTGCTAAATCTTTGTGAAAATGCATAGCTCTTGCCTCACTGTGTTTAACAAACACAGCACTTCTAGAAAATCTATATAAATACTTTCTATACAGTTAGTATAGTCCCAAGAAAAAAACTGCTAATCAATTATTTAAAACCCTGCCTCCTCCCTACCCAGAATTTTCCAGGACCCAGTGAGGTATTTAGTTTAGTTAATTTTTTTTATTCCACATAAAACCCTTCAGGAAGTGCCTATTTAAAAATAGTTTAGAGTCAAATACAACAAGTACAGAGTGGAATACAGATAACAATACAGCATAACAATACAAATAACAATCAACAGACTTCATGGCAGATGTCCAGTTGCAAAGCTTTAAACAGAGATAATACATTGATCATACTGGTTTGTGCTTTATAGAAGTAGCCAGAACATGAGCATCATGTTAACAGGTTATAGTGAGTCAAGTGCAGTGTATATACTTCCCTTGTGTACAAGTTGTGTACAGGTTTAGGGGGACAATGGTAGCAATTGCAAAAAACAGGTGGAGTTAGCAAGGAATAGAGCTGGAATTTGAAAGGTTCAATGAAGTAATCTGTTTTCAATGTATCAGGTAGGCCATTCAGTTGTCTAGGGAATTGGTATGAGAAGCAGGACAGACCAACAGATGTGTTTCTATGTGGCAACTGCAGTGAGTATCACACTACACCCTGTGTATTTGTTAGCCACATAGCTGAACTTGGCCTGAAGCCCTAGACACTGTAGGCCTTGTATGGCTTTGTAACCTGTTACCAGGGAGTGATAGGGAAGTCTGGAATCTAGGTTCAACCAGTTCATGCTGCTGTATAGTACTCAGCTATATGTATTAGGCTTAGACCAAGCTCTAGGTGGCATGTCCTGTTTAGGACGGTGTTGGGTAACCTAAAATAATCAGAGGGCCACAAATGAGGCTCTAAAACACCCCTGAGGGCTGCAAAACCCTGCAAGATGCCCCACAAGTCCCCGTTTACCTCTTTATTAAGCATAAATTATACATTAGACTACAACAAATTTGATTTAAAGGACTGGAAACAGCATTTAAAGTTACAAACAACATTAAAAATTATAAGTTATAAGCAATAAACTTTATCTAAAGGATTAGAAACAGCATTAAAAGTTATAAACAGCATTAAAGTAATGTTATGGGATGGATGCAGAGGCCACAGGTTAACCCCTGGGGGGCCACATGCAGCCCTCAGGCTGCAGGTTGCCCACCACCACTGGTTTAGGAGATCCTTGACTCTGATCAACACACTGTCAGTTGCAGAGCCATAAACCACAGTTCCATAATCAACTAGGCTGGCAATGAAGCACTGTGCCAGATTTTTCTGTCTTCTTTTTTTTTTACATTGCCTTTTCTCCCCTTGGCTCTTGGTTGGCACCTACTGTGTTCAGGCATCCCATTCATCCTCTGGCCACTATCCATCCATGCCTGTCTCCTGTTCTGGCCACCACCCTGCTACGCCCATGGCTTGCCCCCCACATGGTGGGGAGCCCCCAACTCCCCAACAGGACTGGTTCCAGTACAGGTGGCACCCTTGGAGATAGGGCATTAGGTGGATGGCCATCAAGCTGTGTGGCCATGGCTGCCAGTTTTTCTGCTTTACTTGGAGTGCAGCATGCAATGCCGAGGATGGGCGTGCCACGCATGCATCCACATGCAGCATGCCCACCACCTGCTCCACCTCCATGCCCCACTGTATTGGTCTGGTATGCCAACACCTAGCCTCCACGAGGTGTCAGGCAAAAGCCGACCACTGATCCCCACCCTCCCCAGGAGAGGATAGCAGTCCTCCGGATGCTTGATCCTCTCCCACTCCAGCTGGCTCCTGATGACTTGCTCACACTGTGAGCATGGGTCACCAACGTGGTAGCAGGTAAGACATCGCTTCCTCAGCCCTTTGTGCTATTAGGCTAGCCTAATTTTTCTGTCTTCTGGTAAGAAGTGGTGTCTGTGTCTTTAGAGTAGTCCTAGCTTCAAGTGGGCTGCCTTAACCAGGAGGTCTACATGAGCACTG
Source organism: Neoceratodus forsteri (assembly GCA_016271365.2). Classification (NCBI taxonomy): domain Eukaryota; kingdom Metazoa; phylum Chordata; order Ceratodontiformes; family Ceratodontidae; genus Neoceratodus; species Neoceratodus forsteri. The sequence goes on along the minus strand of CM028137.1, from coordinate 439,598,762 downwards.
AAGGTCATCATGCTGTCAGGAGTGACTCCAAGATACTGAAATGTTTTTACTTGCTCAAGGGGGGTCCCCACTGAGGATGTAATAGTTAGGGCCGGGGGGGTGTGGGTCTTGCTTCGAGTGGTTAAAATCATATATATTTTTTGGTGGGGTTCATTACAAGTAGATTGGTGGAGAATCAATCCTGGAGGGCAGCAAATTCTGTCTGAAGCCATGCCTCAGCTTATCCAGGCACTTGTCACAGGAGAAAATGACAGCATCATCTGCATGGAGTAGTATGTTAGTTGCCCTGCATATGGTAGGTATTTTATTTATGAATAAACTGAAGAGAAGGGGGCATTGTATTGACCCCTGAGGAACACCTACAGAGACTTGTCTAGCATCTGAGAGTGTGGTGCTGCATTTTACAGCCTGGATTCTACCAGCCAGATAACCTTTGAACCCGTTGACTGAGTCTTCTGAGATTCCCAGATTAATTTGTTTCTGGACGAGGAGGGCATGATTTACAAGGTCAAATACCTTGGTGAGATTGATTAATATGGACTCAGTCTTTTCCCCTGTTTCCAGGGCACAATGAATTGAGTCTTTGAACTCAAGAAGTGCAGTTATTGTGCTGAAGTTCCTTCTAAACCCATGCTGTTCATTTGCCAGGAGTTAGTGCTGACTCAGGTATTGAACAAGCTGGTCATTCACAACCCTCTCAAGGATTTTTGATCGAGGAGGAGGTATGGAGAATGGGTAGTAGTTGGAGGGCAGGCCCTCTGATTACAGGAATCACGTGTGCTTTTTTTCCAAAGCTCAGGAACTTGTCCAGTGGAGAGGGACAGGTTGAAAATAATCTGCAGGGGGTAGGTTACTTCTGTAATCACTAGTTTGAGCAGCTTCTCATGTACCATCTGATCCAATTCTAGTTTTTATTTTAGTCCTAGTTAAGTAGGTATACACCTCAGTCCAGGCTAACCTTTTGAAGTAGAACTTAGGTCTAGTTAGGTGGTCAAGTGAATCTACTTCTAGGGCTCTGTGGGTGGCAAGGTTTGGTATGTATGATGATAGGTCACTGAAAGTTTTATTGACGGTGTCAGCAATATGCTTGTCCCCTTCAATTGTGGTGCCACCAGCAACAATGGAATGGGACAGGAATTTATTTGGCATTGCCCACGATTTTGTTGATGATATTCCACTGTTGATGATATTCCATAGCTGCTTAGGGCAGTCCATCAGTTTTTTTGCTATATCTTGTAGAAGTCAGCTTTGGCTTCCTTAATGTGGACCTTTAAAGAGTTCTGCAGTTCTCTATATTTTTGGAGGCATTTGTGTTGGCCAAGTTTTTTGTACAAGGCCAGTTTCTATCACATTCCCTAGTCAGGGATTTGATGGCAGGAATATACAAGGCCTGAGAGCTGCCCTTCCTGCAGATGGTCTTTAAGGGTGTAATATTTCCATATATCCCACTGAATTGAAGGATGAAATACTCCACCCCTGCAGTCACATCATATGTACTGGTCAGGAAAAAACAGTCAACTTTTTGTAGTAGGGTTTAGAAATAGGTGAGCTTGCAGGTGCGGAACACACAGGTTTTGTTATTTGGGGGCTCCCCTTTGGTTACCTTGGCTGACCATCTGCAGGTGACAGGGGAATAGTCACTAAGAAAATTAGGCAGGACTGCACTAGAGATGACCCTGTCAGGGTGGCTGACTAATATCCAGTCAATCAGGGTGGGCAGTATCTGTTTTATAGTTTAACCTGGTAGGGGTGCTGATAACCTGTGTGAGGTACACATTATTCAGTTTATACTCCTTGTTGTTGCTTGCAAGTCAGTTGCAGCTGAAGTCACCTAGCACAATTTTCTTGTGTTGTGGGTTCAGTTCTGCATTGGCATTAATGAAACCATTAAAGTCAGAGCTAACATTCTGTGGTGGAATAAATGCCACTAATAGTTAGAGATTTTTTTCACCCTTAGGGTCCAGATTTAAGTTAGTTGCTAAAAGTTCACAGATCTTTGGGTTCTTGGGGAGAGAAAGTCTGCTGGAGCTAATAGAGGATTTAACGTACATGAGGCATCCACCCCCTTTTTTATGGCTCCTGTCTTGCCTAAATAGTGTGTAGGTGTCAATATCAATTTCTCTGTCTGACATCTTATTACTGAGCCAAGTCTCAGTGATGGCCACAGCATCAAACTGACAGTTTGTCACCCACAGCTTAAATTCATTCCATGTTTACATGGGCCACCTCCAGATATACTCTATAGGACTTTATAGGGTATTAGGGCTGGAATTCAGATGAACACTGCCTCTAGTGATTAGTAGAAGCAGTAGCACTTGGTGAGTTGCCAGATACAGTTTGGGTGATTTGAGAGGTTATGCACCTCTCTTTCATTTTACCTTCAGCGTTATGCAGCAAGGTTGCTGAAGGATGTTTTGTTAGGTGGCTCCTGCATGGCCTCTAAGGTTCAGTAACTGGGTTGTATAACAGGTTATGGGGCAAAGGCTGATGTCAGGCCTAGTAGATACTTGGGCCTGTGTGTTGGTGCCATGAGCAGGGATACAATCAACCAACCTATAGGTGAGGTAATTATCTCTTATTGCTTGGGTGCTGTTAGTTAATACAAGCAAGGTAGCTAAGCAACCTGTCTGAGGAGCAGAACTTCTATTAACCTATATAGAGAAGCTGGGCATCTTGATATCCTTTGAGGAAAAAAGGATTTTGTAGAGGTTTCCACTTCTATACATACCATGAACAAGCAGAAGAGACGGGTTGCAGTCACAAACAGTAGGGGATGGAACAAAAGGGGTAGTGTAGCATACTATGCTCTTCTTTTAGAAGTGGGGGCAGCAGTACCAAGTACCAACTGATCCTTTTAGGGGCAGATAGGTTAAGTTGCTAGAATAGATTAGATACATAGGATAGGTGAGGGTAGGGGTGCACTTCAGCACTTTAAAACTGAGATACTTTGAGTGCAGTGTAACTAAAGGCTTGTTTACATAGCCAGATCTGAGCCGTTGGTGATCATGCACACCAGTAAGATCAGTGCTACTGCCCGTGTCTGAAGGCCACCATTTTGAGTTTTCCAGTAGTGTCTCATTGTGAGGGTGATCCCTCTTTCCTTGGTTTTGCATTGTGGTGCATGAGTGTTGCACCGTTCTACTGGGCTGTGTGAACATCTGGCACCACACACAGAGCTCCAACCACCTTTGGGCAGAAGGATTGAGGATGGGTCGTCAGACCCGGGTTTAGCTGAAGGTTTCTTTTTGTACTTTGAACTCAGCTGAACTTGGGAAAGTAACTCTTTTTGAAAACTTTAGGACTAAAACTTGGAGAAAACACAGTCTCTAAGTCTATCCTTGACACTGGGCATGCGCGTATGCATATGCATACATGCATGCTCAGTGTCTTGTGATCCAGAAAGTCTTATTAAGCATAAGTAATATATTCACACTTTTTTTGAACATAATGAAGGGTCAGTGGTCACCATCAATGTCATATGTGGGGCTGCGAAGTGTGTAATCAGGCGGGAGAGTATCCACCTGGCCACCATCCAAAATAGGTCTCATAATATAAAATTGAATAGTCTCTTGCAGGAGATTCAGACCATTCAGGCCCTGCTTTCTCCAGATTCCAAGGAGGAAAATTGACTCAGGTTAAACTCATTAAGGGCTCAGTATGTGAGTCTTCTTGCCAAAATGCAGATTTAGCACTTATTCATACAAAGACCAGTAACTTGGAATCCGGGGAACATGCAAGGAGGTTTTTGGCACTTTGTCTCTGCCATTTGGAGGTTTCCAAAACAGTCAGAGGCATATGTGCAGGGTCCTGTTCAGATTTTGTCACCAATCCTCATGATATGGCAGCAAGCATATAGCAGCAATATTTAATGACTTTTATTGTTCTTTATAATCGACTGACCAAAGCGACCCTTCCGCGACATAGAAAATTGTGGCTTATCTTGAACAAATAGCTCTTCTGCCTTTGACACCTCAGCAAAAAGAATTGTTTCAATGTCCCATCTGTTCATCCGAAGTGGTACAGGTCATACAGCAGCTCCCTTATGGTAAAGCCCCAGGGCCGGATGGCTTGTCAAATGACTTTTACAAAGCCTTTGCTGGAGAATTGGCTCCTTTTTTGATTAATATGTGTAATTACTTATTTGCCTCCAGCCTTTCTGAACATTCCCTAGCAGAAGCCTGGATCACTTTGCTGCTTAAGCCAGATAAAGATGACTCCTTATCAGGCAGTTACCGTTGTACATCTTTGATAAAGTCTGACTTTAAGATACTCTCCAAAGTATTGGCTAACAGGCTTCTTCAGGTTTGGGACACCTGGATTGGAGCCGAGCAGGTTGGTCTTATGAGGGGTTGAGTGTCCGCTAATCTCCTTTGTAAGCTTCATTTGACTTCCACTGCCAGGAAGGGCAGGACCCCTGTGGCCCTGGTCTCCCTGGATGCAGAAAAAGCATTTGATCAAGGTTCGTGGACCTACCAATTTGACACTCCCAAGACATTTAGGTTCCCAAAGGAATTACTTAAGTGGATTTAAATACTGCATCAAGCAACTGTTGTGACTTTCCTGCCTTATTTTTTTTAAATGGGTTTAGATGAGTTATTGATTGGATCTATGCATTGCTCACTTTACACAAAGCACTTTATATGTATATTTGCCTATATGCAGAGATTGAGCACACTATCACTTTAAAGATGTGATGCATTTAAAAAGCTCCTCATAGACCACTACAGCCCACAACAAACCAGAAGTTCACAACAACAAACCTTCCTCGTCCCCAGATGTTGGACTACTATGGGACAGAGGGCTTTTGCTCACAGAGCTCCACAGTGGTACAACACCCTCAACAAAGAAACTGTCACTGCTGCTGCCCTTGGCCCATTTAAAAGCCAACTCTGACTTCATCTCACCTCTACTAGCCAATGTGGCTGCTTCACCTAACCAGGGACCTCGTGTTTCACTGTCTTCTGCCCTAGACAGGTCTACTACCCCTCCCCCTGCTTCCCCCTGATCTCCCCCACTCCCCTTCCTCACCCCCCCTCCTTGGCACTTACAGACAACTATCCTGCCTCTTCCTTTCTGCTGGTGTACTCCTACCTGTCCCCCTTACCCTATGACAATGGCCTTCCTGCCTGCATACCCATGCCCTCCCTATCCACATGCCCACAGCACTTATTACCAAGTTTTCTTCTAAGTTTCTTCATGTAGTTTGCCCCTGCACACTTTGAGGTACTGTATTTAAATTATGCCTCTTGCTCTTTTTTCTTCATTTTTATGCTGGCTTGCGCACTTGCGCAAGCAACATCTTGTGCTAGTATGGGTTTGGGGGGCACGGCCACTGTTGGGTGAATGCAGGGCACGCATCTGTAGGTGCGTCCCTCATTCCCAAATCAGCATGCATGCCGGCGCCACACCATGCATACATAATGGGTCTAGCACATCTAAGCAAAGGTCCACTGCAATCCAAGCAAAGCTCATCATACACAGCGGTCCCTTGCTTGCCATGCTTGCCGCCATTATGAGCATGGTCAGCGAGCGGGTGGCTGCCTCATTCCTGCCGACATCGGGGGTGCCCAATCCCCCTGTCGGTGAACCCCCCGCTGTGTTTGTGTGCCGACGGGGGAGCCCGCTCCCCATAGGCATACCCCCCAAATGCTGAATGCCGAGGGGGTGCCCAATCCCTCTTGGCCTTGTGGCCTCTGCTGTGTTTGTACACCGATGGGGAGCCCACCCCGCCGGCATCACCACCCCAACTGTTGAATGCTGAGGGGTGCCCATTCCCTCGGCTTGCACTCCCCACTTTCTTTGTTTGCGATGGGGTTCCCAATCCCCATCAGCATTACTCCCCATGTTGTGTGCCGATGAGGGTGCCCAATCCCCCGTTGGCTACTGATTCCCCAAAACAGTTAGGTGGCACTCTGGGAGCCCACCCCAGCATGCCAAATGCCCTGCAACATGAAAACTGTCCCACGATGGTTTTCATTTTTCTCCCTGTAAAACGAAACCATCCTTTGTAGTCTCGATGCCCCTCCCTCCACCCGCACCCACCCACTACACACCCTGCCTCCCCTTACCCCCCCTCACCCCATACTTACCTCTGGAGCCTGGCACAACGATCTTCCATAGACCGGGAACACATCTGCATTCTTCAAAGCAGACAGCAAACTGAGGAAATGCTGGTAGGCTGTATAATAGAATGAATAGGGTTTTTTCAACTTTGCTGCATATCTCAGGCATTTCTTGGAATTTGGCACCAAATTTTCAACATGGTGTTTTTGGGGCCTCTCCTCATGAATTCTATCACTGTCATGGCGTTAATCAGCCTCAAAAGGTGATTTCGCAGTCACTGCGCAAAATCACCTTTTGGGACCCATTAATGAAATGACAGTGCCAGTGTTCATGAGATGTCCTCTCAAAAAGCCTATGTTGCAAATTTGGTGGAAAAAATCCAACAAATGCCTGGTTTATGAGCGTGCATTGCGCAGTTGCTACACAGGCTCGTAACTTCGAGCACTCGCAATATTTTAATGCCAGATTTTCAGCATTGGCATTTTTGTACACCTCCTTGTGAACAGTACAGCTGTCATTTTCCACATCCTACCCAAAATGTGTTTCCACACTTCCAGCGCACAATAGCGCAGTTGCTGTGGGAAATCAGTGTTTGGGCCAGATTATGAAACTGGCAGTGACACAGTTCATGAGCAGAGGTCCTAAAATGCCTATGTTGAAAATTTGGTGCTGATACTCCATAAAATGACTGTGTACGAGCATGCGTTGGCAGTTTGCACACACGCTCGTACTGTTGTGCATTTGTGATATTTTCACTCTAGATTTTCACCATTGCCATTTTTCCACACCTCTTGATGAACAGTACAGCCATCATTTCACATATCCTTCCCAAAATGTGTTTCCGTACTTCCGGCTCAGAATAGTGTGGTCGCTGTGCGAAATCACTTCTTGGGACACTTGAGGAAATGACAGTGACACTGTACATGAGCAGAGGTGCTAAAATGCCTATGTTGAAAATTTGGTGCCGAATGCCCATAAAATGGCAGTGCTGCAAGTGTGCATTGCATATTTCCCACGCACCCTTGTAACTCCGCAAATTTTGTATATTTATATGCCACATTTTCAACACTGGCATTTTTTTACACCTCCTTATGAACTGTGCAGCTGTCATTTTTCACATCCTGCCCAGCATGTTTTCCCGCACTGCACTACCAAACACCCAAAGGTACACCCTAATGCCTGTCACTCTCTGCAGGTTGGGGTTGGGTTGGCATCAGTTCAGTACTTGACTGCCATTCCTGTGCTATATCTCTCTAACTCCAGCACTGCCAATGGCAGCAAGCCAACATTCGGCATTGACAAATGCTTGTTTACGATGTAATCATGTTTTATTCTATTTGACCATTGCATGTATGTTTACCTACCATTTCCTAGATGTGGAACCTTTGTAAACAAGCACTTCCTGCTCAAAGGTATTGTAATCCTAGATTTTAATAAATAAATAAAATAAAAATTGAAGACGTATTTTTTGATTTGCTCCACCTCCTGATGACACACATCTAGTGTGAAACCGGTAGGGGTTTGCATAGCCTGTTGTTTTGTATGGCAGTATTTTAAACATTAAACTTGTAGAACTGATTTATTAGACCCTCGAATAGTGCTGGTGTTTGTTGATCCTGTTATTTTAAAATTACCATTTTGAAAAAGCTTGGGGGGGCATAGCATAGGACTCCCGAATTTCTTTCTGTATTTTTGCACCCTTCATTCTAGCAAATACCTTAGTTGGGGGAAGAATTTAGATGGTGAGACCATGGTGAATTATACACCTTATTGGTTATGCACTGAGAGAGAGATCTGTGCAAGTTATTGGGGCTTCATCTTTGTAGCCTCCTATTTATTAAACTGTCCCAGCTCCCAGCCCCCTTAAAATCAGCCCCACTTTGCTGGTTGCTTCAGGCCCATGTCCAGCTCGGCTCATATCTTGGAACCTCATGGATGGAAAGCTTTAAGCAACCTTTATTAGGCAATCCCAATATTGGGATTAGATCCTGTCCCATTCCACTGGCATTCTGTCAACAATTGAGGAATACCCCGGTGGACAATCTCTTGGAGGAAGACAGGTTGCTCTCATTTGCTTCCTTTAGGGAATGGTTCCACCTTCCTCCCTCATTTTTCTTTAAATTTCTCCAACTATCCTAGGCTATTTCATCCCATTTTGGTCCCTATTCCTGGAATATGGAAGGGTGACATGATCTAGATACTTTAACAGCTGTTGCTGGTAAGCCCTATCCTATTTCTGGTGTATATAATGCCCTCCAGATCCCAGACCCCACTAATTTGTCTGAGATTTGTTATTACTGGCAGCAGGCACTAGATTTGCAGTGGGATCACTCTAAATGTTACCAGGTCTGGAAGAATTTGTGTAAGTTTATTAAGCAGGATTGTTACCGGTTGATTCAATATAAAGTCCTGCACAACCTGTTTTATACTCCACTTAAACTTTTCCAAATGGGTAAGCCTGCGTCACCTCTGTGTTTCAGATGTGAAGAAGCTGAGGGTTCCCTTAAACATGTACTATGGGTAGTGTGGGCAAAGTGGGCTCAATCCACTCCATGAAGTGATTTGAGGAGCAAAGGTGGATTCACGGAGTGCTCTGCAACGCGAAGCGGGGTACTTCGCCTTATTATGAGGAACGCGAAGTCCATTGGAAACAATGACTTTGCATTACTCCACCTCCCCAGACCACAACTCCAACAAATTTAAGGTGAAGTGCATTGAGGACAATGCACTGCGTCTCACTTCGCCTTGTTTTTGAGCTCTGAAGGTGAATTTGCAGTGACTCATGAGATTTCAGGTCACATGAGCTTTATATTGATCTGCACAGCCTCAGTTCAGGGTAGTATGTGTAGGAAGGAGTAGGAGACAGTGTGCTCTGATAGCTGTCTGTGACTGAAATCTTCTAAAAGCTGTTAAAAAAGCATTTTTGTGTTTTTTTGGGTGCTCCAACTTTAGTTCATCGATTGTAGGAAACCCTCCTGTGCTGATATCATCGAGCATTTTTGTTTTCATGTGGATTTTGAATGTTAATTTATAATATTGAGTATGTGTAGTGAAAGACAGTGAAAGTGTGCTTTGGGCGAGGGGCATTTCTTCGGTGTAGGTAGATTTAAGTTGGAGAAATAGTGATTTCTTTGTGTTTTGGGTTATATTTTTGTTATATAACTGACTGTGTTAATGTACACACAGTAATATTGTCAGTAACAGTTGAACTTTTCTTGCTGTTTGTTGTGTGGATCTGGCGCAGCAGTTCATAATTTCAGGTTACTTACATTGCAATACGTAACGTGGCATAGTACTGAACTTTTGCATTTGCTACGCATTACTTGTTCAGCATTGTAGACAAACTGTTCTGTGTGCGGTGTTGTGTGATATCCAATAATACACCTTTTACTGTGCCACACACTAGTGTAATTGCAGGCGCAGTAGTGTGAACCTGCTATCCACTGCAGCTGCCTGATTTTGTACTGCGATCATGGTATCTGTTCTTTGTTTTGTTGCTTGTACTGTCGTAAAAATCTGCACTGCAGTCAGTGCTCCCCCCACCACCAAGTGCAAAAGGAATTTTTTACCAGATTACATTGTTTTTGTGACCTCATCAGCACCAGCGGTTACTGATGTTGTTTTCATTGCATGACAGACTAGTCTCTTATCTGTTGCTGAAGCTACAGTTGTTTTTTTTGGCTTCACATCCAGCATCCCTCCAATCAGAGAGTGAACGTATCAAAATCTGAATTTGGTTATAATATTGTGGTTGATCCCCCAAAATGCCTGCAAAGAGACGTACAAGTAAAGCTGTTTCTCACCATGGCAATGTTGGCAGTAAGACAGTCTGTGGGCATGGTAGTAGTATGCAGATGCAGAAATGCATTGCTGTTGTGAGGAAAGGTATTTTTCCTGCAATGTTTTTTACAGCCCAATCAGTAGCTTCACTCATAGTTGGAGAAGATGATGTTTTCCCAGCCGGTGGTGTTAGTGTTACTGGTGTTAGTGGTGGGGGTAGTATTAGTATTGTTGCGTCAAGTTCAAATTCTGACCAGTGTACCATATCCAAAAATATTGAGTGTGAAGCAGTGCAAGTGAGTGGCAGCACAGATGATGTCATACTTCCCAGTAACATCCCAGTAACTGAACCTGAGGATTCTGATAATAATGTCAATGATAGCATACAATGTGATATTCTGTCCACCGTGGCAGTTAATGTCACGCATTTTCCATGCAGTGATTCACAGCATGGTGAAAAAATATCAGGTGATGGTGGTGTAGATGCTGATGATGAATGTGATGATGACGATGATGTTGCTGTTCTTGCAACATGCAGTCCACATGCTAGCATCCAAGCAGAAGATGTGGATGTGTGTGACGTTGATGAATATGATGATGATGTACAGTAATTTACCCCAGTTGGGAACTAGAGAAAAAGAAATTCAAAGTGGCTGTGTTTGAGTCTGTTTGCAGGAATCCCCCAAATAAAAACCTTGTGATCTACCGGTTTTAGTTGATGATGATGACCCAGTAATAAATATGATAGGTAGCCGTGATGATCAGTTGCAGTCCAAGTGTGCAGTGCCTGAAACATCACGTGCCCCTCCCCACTTCAGTGCTTAAAATAACAGACTTAAATAAGCCACATCATGGACATGTTAAAAGCAGAGCATCACAATCCCTAGATTGGGATTTTTTTGATCAAGCTGCAAATGATGAGTCAGTTGCAATCTGCCAGGTTTTCCATGTGTGTGTGAGTCAAGGTAAAAAGGGTAGCCATCTGGGCACAGGAGGACAGCATACGCATCTTAAGAACAGGCACTTGGCACTGTGGACCCAACACAAGCTGGCAGCTAATACCACAGTAGGGCGTTCACCCTCATCACCGGCAACCATAGTGAGCATGTTATCCCCCTCCATGACTAAGTCCAGTAATAAATTAAATGTGTGCAGTAGCGAGGTAATAAGAGCAGAGAATTACTACAGGCATGATGAGGTGAAGGACCATAATGACTTTGAAATGTTGTCCAGTGCTGGTTAGAGTAACAGTTTTTGTGGTGGTGGTGGTGGTGAATGCAGCATGTCTAGTGCAAGTGGTACATCAACCCCGGTTGGCAAATCTGGCAAAATAACAACATTTCTGGGTTTGTCATCATCACCTGTGCAACTGTCTTCATCAAATGTTCACATTCCACCTCCTGACAATGCCATTCATCAGAGAGCACAACCATTTATGATCATACCCCATGTAAAATGTTTATGTCAGCCCATGTTACAAAGTGTTTTTGCACATAAGCTGAAGTACCCCTGAATCATACAGTGTCACGTGAACTTAATGCTGCTGTAGGGAAAATGCCGGCAATTGATTTTTTTCCCTTCTCCTTTATGGAGAATTTTGGGTTCCAGTGGTTTGCTGCATGTGCCTGTCCAAAATGGAAAGTCCAATCCAGGACATACTTTTCTACCTGTGCTGTCCCTGAGTTGTTCTGCACTGTGTCCGACTCAGTAAGACATGCCCTTCAACATTCCTCCTCTCCATTCATCCATTTAAGTATGGATATATGGACAAGTGGCAAAACAGCTGGGAGTTCATATTTGTGTATAACTGCACACTAAGCGCAGGTGCCGGGGGTTGTTTGTGATGTTGGTAGTGTGAACAATCAGTGCAGTAAGGTGGATTGTCATGGTAGCAATCTTCCAGGAATTCGCAGCATGCAACGATTGCTATGCACAATGTGACCTGTTCACACACTGGTGAGAACATGTTGGATGTGGTACTGACTGAAATTGATAAATGGCTAAACCCTCTGTCCCTGAGAGCTGTGGTCATAGCAAGTGACAATGGGTCAAATGTGGTGAAATGCATCATGAATGGTGTTTTTTTTATGTTCCATGCATGGCCCACTATTTAAATCTTGTGGTTCAGGAGGTTCTGCAGCACCTTGATGTAAAGGAAATGCTGATCATTGCACAACGTATCTATTCTCACTTTTCAAGATCTGGAAAGGCCGAGACCAACTGCGGCAGTTGCAGATACAAAACAGCCTGTCTCAGCACCGCTTGAAGCTGGAAGTTGTCACCCGATGGAACTCCACTTTATACATGGCAGAGAGGTTGTATGAACAATGCAAAGTCATCTCAGAATATCTTGTGATGCACACTAGCCGTGACAGTTCCGGGGCCTCCATGTCTATGGCAACTGAACAGTGGCACCTCGTGGACTCTGTAATAACAATTTTGTGGCCTTTTAAACATGCCACACAGGTAGTGAGTGGCGAGTCTGCCTCCATTAGCCAATCAATTCCACTGATGTGGGTGCAGAGGCAGACATTGGTGCATGTACAGCATAGCCTTGATGTTGCCGGAGACGGTGGTAGCAGTATGTTGCTGCAACACATGCTGACAGTGTTCAAACAGAATCATCACATTGTGAGCATTCAGCATAGTGACAACTTTGCCATAGCAACAATGCTGGATCCACGATACAAACATGTAATTGCATCAGTACTGGAGAGAGGGCCTGAAAAGGTAAAAAATATCAGTGGTCAACTGGTGTGCTTGGTCCATGGGGCACAGAAGACACATGTCAAGGTCAGCAAACCTCAGCATCATAATTCAGCTGAAGGTGTACCTGGAGGACCATCAAGCATATCCTGCAAGGGGAAGGGGACTGCAGTTCTAGGTGGTCTGTCATCCAAAGTGGCTGGCATCAACCCGCTTTGGGAGGCTTTGTCCAAAGTGGGTATTTGTGAAATAAATGATTCCGGAGAATAGGATGATGCATCAACAACTGGACTTAGTGCGGCACAGAGAATGGTTGAGTCATATTTGTCTGAAAACAGGCATTTGACAATAACTGAAGATCCTCTTTTGTACTGGAGTGGAAAGGTCAGTGAATGGCCAGAGCTGACTGCAATGGCACTGAAGTTCCTCACATGCCCACTCTCCAGTGTAAGTGTTGAGAGCGTATTCTGTTCAGCAGGTGCAATAGTCAGGGATCGTCAGACAAACCTGTCTCCTGCAAATGTTAGTTTGCTAACATTCATTAAAATGAATGAGAGGCACATACCAGCACAGACTGCAACCTCGGTATTCGTACCCCAGCCTAGTCATGGTGGTTTTGGTGATGTGGAAATGGACCATCCTGGTGGCACTGGCAGTGGCGGCCTGAAACAGCACACCACATATGTAGATGATGACACAATGAAGAAAGAATTTCCCAGTGGTCAGACTTCAGACATCGATGACTGTGAGGGCAGCATTCTTTATGAGTATGATGTGGTTAATGTTGGCAGGTTTTAATTGAAGTTTTTAAAAGACGGTGTGCCTCCCCAGACCACCACCACCACTGAAACTGCTGTTAGCCACTGCCACCACTAAGCCTGAGTCTGTCCACCTCTCAGACCACCACCACCACTGGGACTGCTGTTAGCCACTGCCACCACTGAGCCTGATTCTGTATGGACCACCACATCCATCAGCCAGAGACACAAAGCTTCTTAATATTGAAACCATAAAGTGAGTATGTGTACTCATGTTTGTTATGATGCTTCACTTCCTTTATTTGTATGTTTTTTTTTCTGTAGCTTTTCAGAGCCTCAATGGTAAAACACATATGGTACACTTATTTTGTTTCTTATGCAAGTTAACAAAAAAAGTCTCCATCACTAAAACTCGGTGGGAATGGTACTGCAGCTGTACCATACAGAGAGGAACCGATGGAATATTCATGTGAAATAATTCTGGTAAATATGAAGATTTTATTTTATCTGTTTCATTGTTTTGGAAAGACTGCAGCAAAAATTGCACACAGGTTGTGTTAGTTGACAAGATGTGGGTTTCAATGTAACTTGACTAGAGATTCAGAACCAGGAAGGGAAATAACAATTAAGTTGTAAGAAGTCATTCATTGCTTTTTTTACGAAACTTCCAGATACTGTGTTGATCTCTCAAACTGGCCTTATCCAAAAAAGTTCTTCAACATCAGGCACCCCCCCCCTCCCCCGGGCTTAAACACACATGCAACATGCAGAAGTCGTTTCATTAGATGACCATGAACATCATTAACAACAACCGGACTCCAGAAGGATGCAGGTGAAATCGGTGAAAAAGTAACAAAATAAGAAACCATTACAGACAAACCAGCAAATATGATCCCTCCACCCCCCCAAAAAAAAAATACTTACCTTCATGTGCTTGAGACTTATCCATTTCCAATTTCAGCTGAAAAAATTCCATTTCTCATTGAGCACTGGAATGTGCACACCAACAGTGTCTGTGACCTGTGATGCAGAACAATACCATGAGTACATGTCCATGTCAACCCCCCTCCTCACCTACAAAATACACAACCATATATATATATATATATATATATATATACATCTACTCACCAAGGCTACTATTAGTGTACAGCCAAAGGGCACCCTTCAATCCAGTTGAAATGATCACATTGCATTTGCTCGAATCACCTTGCAGAACACATTGGACCAGCAACAGAATGGTCATGGTCATCATTTTATACTGGGAGACTTTGTATGTGCTGAAACACTCCCATTTTACTGTGTTGCCACTTCTCAATTTTCTGCACACAAGGAGGATGCATTTTGGGCCTGCAGAAAAAATCTGGGGACTCTGTGCCACCACTGTGTGCATGACTTAGGGTGCCATTAATTCTGGTGGACTTTGTATGTGCTGAAACACTCCCATTTCACTGTGTTACCACTTGTTAATTTTCTGCACACAAGGGGAAGGATGCATTTGGGGCCTGCAGAAAAAATCTGGGGACTCTGTGCCACCACTGCATGCATGACTGAGTGTGCCATTAATTCTGGGGGACTTTGCATGTGCTTAAATGCTCTCATTTCACTGTGTTACCACTTGTCAATTTTAAGCACACAAGGAGGACACATTTTGGGCCTGCAGAAAAAATCTGGGGACTCTGTACCACCACTGCGCGAATGACTGAGTATGCCATTAGTTCTGGGGGACTTTGTATGTGCTGAAACACTCCTATTTCACTGTGTTGACACTTGTCAATATTCTGCACACAAGGATGATGCATTTTGGGCCTGCTTTTCAGAATGGGAGTTCCTCCATCACGTGACACACTGTAATGAAATTATGGGTGGGTTTCACAGAAATGTATTGCACTATGTGGTGCAAGAAATATTCCTCTGGAAGGGAAAATGTGTATTATAAACAACAACAAAGAAAAAGCACACAAAAACAGTACAACACAATAGTGGGGTGGGGGCAGAAAACAATCCTGTAAGTTACTGTGGCCGTGGGATGCCGTGGTGATCCAGCAGCAGGTGCAGCATTTCTAACTATTTGCTGCTGCTGTTCTTGTACTGTGTGGATCTGCTGCTGCAAAGCACCAACCCTCTGATTGTTCTCTTCCAGAGCCGCCCACACCAGGGTGATGTCATGCTGTATTGCAGGGACTGTGGCAGGGTCCACTGCAGCAGGGAATCCAGGTAGCGAGGGTGGTGGTGGAGAGGGTGGTGCTGGTGGCTGTGGTGGTGGTGGTGGTGGTGGAGCAGCTGTTGTACTGGCCCTCCTCCTGCTGTGGTGGTGACTGTGAGACAAAACTCTGACCCCAGCAGCACCCTCAGCCACTGGCATGAAGGGCCAGCAGGTGGATGCCTGGCCCCTTCCATGGCAGCCTGCCACTGTGCCTTGTGGTGGTTGAGCATGTGGGTGCACTGGCCACCGGTCTTCAAATGTGTCCTATGGGGGCCACAGTACACCAGCACACCACACAGATGGTACACCATGACTGTGCTGTCTCCCCCCACAGAGTTAAAAAACTCCCACACTGGGAAGCTGTGGGAAGGGGAGGACCAGATACAATCCTCACATGAGTCGCACCACCTAGATTTTCCAGGGGCACCTCCTGTGGCTGTGGAGATGGCAGAGGGGGTGCTGCTGGAGCCCCTATAGCTGCTACCAGTGGTGGTGGTAATGGTGGAGAAGGTGGACACACAGCAGCCACCAGTGGCACTGATGCTGCCTCTGCTGCTCTTGCTTCAACATGGGGGGAAGCAACACCCAGGATTTGGGAGTGGTGCAGCATGACATGACTGCCCCAAGTGTCCATACTCCCCTCTGACCTCGCCCATGGGCCAGCGACTTGCCTTCTCCAGGGTCCATCCTACCTTACTGACACAAGACTAGTCCCCAGGCTGACACACACATAGACACACACTGACTCTCATTGACACACACAGTCACACACACACACACAAAACCAAACAAAACTTATAAAAAAAAATTTCACTAACAAAAAAAAAAAATCACAAATACAATACAAAAACTAAATAAAGAGATAGTTTTTAAAAAAGCTGTTGGTTTTCTTCACTACTCAGAGGCAAGAGGCAATCAAGCTCTTTCACTCCCTACTACGCTCCTCTAAACAAAGCCTTCTCCCTCTATGAATGCAAAGGAGAAACTGACTCACTTCCTTCCTGCCTGGCTAAAGCATGTGACTTACAGTACTGTAAGCCATGTGATGTGTGGGGGGCTGCCTATTTACTTCTCACTTTGCCTTACTTCATGTTAAGGCATAATGGCAATGCAAAGTAATAATGATAATGTGAAGTGAGCACTTTGCAGTGCCTCTTCGCATTGTGCTCCGCCAATGTGAAGTGGCCACTTCGCGTTCACTTCGCCATCAGATTAGAAATTCACTGCATCTCTAACTATGGGACAGCTCTAAAGTGACTTATAAAATGCTATCAGAAGCTTCCTGGATCCCCTTTAAGGCCTAGAGGACTTTTTCATTCCAGAGGTATGAAAGGAAATATAATTTAATTAATAAGCTAAAAATATCCTAAATCAGAAACGTTAAATATGAAAGCATATTTTTTTTTCAGTACTAGACTGAAATGAGCTATTAAAAAAAAAAGCTGTCACATAAAAATGAACAAAGAGGGTGAAGATAGAGAGAAATAGGAAGTAAATGATTTACTTCATGTTTATTTAGCTTCAGAAATGTACCTACTCTAAGAATACATTTACAGTATTTATTTATTAGACTTTCTGCACACCAGGATAGTCTTAGTTAGATGAAAGATGACATTTACAAGGCCCTAGATTAAACCAAGCAGAACAGTAGCTGAACAGTTACAAAATAAAGTTGAGAATATACAATAGTCATACAGTACTAAACTAAAATTTGTACGAAGTATGAGACAGTGTATGTAAAACATAAAACATTAAAATGCTGTCTAGTGAATATGGTATATACACATGCATGTATGTTTACATGCCTACTATACTCAATCATAGAATGTGATTCAGGACAAAATAAAGGCTGCTATGGACTGATTAACAGAAGTAACAAAGTGACAGAATGCACTTGAGAATGAGTCACTTGTGCCTTAGCACGCCTTCCTGATCTCAGCATGTTAAATAAATTACTTAATTAAGACATACAAACATAATAATGGAAAAGAAAAGACATATACTGACGGAGGAGATAGAAAGGGACAAGATGCATTTAGGAGGTGAAGTGGAGTGAGCTAGCGTGGTAAACGTACTGTTTCTAGAGGAGTGAGAACATGGACCATCTGCGGCTCTGGCGAATCAATCCTTTCTCAGAACCCAAATCTGTTTATTTTATAGACCACAGCTGTAGTTCATTTCAAACAGAGTCCTGTATGCAGGAGGAGCTGGAGAGTAATGGGAGCACCTGGCGGGTAGTGGAGAGATGTTGAGCAAGGTGCCAGAATGCAGCTACATAGAAAAAAAAGAGCTATGTTAGGGTTTATTACTTTTCTATTGAACTGCAGAGATGAAATCTGTGTTATTTGTCCACATTTAGGCTTAATCATTTATTTGTGTGCCATTTCCAGTTGTACTTAAAAAAATGTTTTCTTTACAGATGCTTCTTGAAGGATTGATTCTCCAGAGCCGCAGATGGTCCATGTTCTCACACCCCTGGAAACAATACATTTACCACGCTAGCTCACTTCACTTCACCTCCTAAACGCATCTAGTCCCTTTCTATCTCCTCCATCAGTATATGTCTTTTCTTTTCCGTTAGATGGAAGAAGGAACTAGAAGGGAAAGGATCAGATTTGTTACAGTACAGTAGTTTCTTGTTGTTTTTACATTGTTTCTTGTGGATCTTACTTGGTAGAAGGTTATTTCTTTTCTTTCTTACTACTTCTAAGGAGCTAGCAGGGTATTGTTTTGGGGCTGTTGGAATTTTTAAAACTGTTTTGGTGGCTATAAGTTGGCTCATTTGTTTGATGTTTCACTGTATAGCAGGCTGCATTTGTAGCAGCCTATTTCTTCTGATTTAAAACCTATTTGGTGTGATTTAACTGGGGCTGTTTCTTTGAATCAGAGACCTAGATCTTCTAATTTCAAGCCTATTTTGATCTGTTGTTGGTGAAGCTGTTTGAATTGGAGAGCTGTTTCTTTTGGTAGCAGCCCTATTTTGGGGGCTTTGAGTAGAATTGTGATTCATTTTTGCTGGCTTCACTAGCTGCAAAGGTTAGTGCATAGTGGGGGAAGGGTGTTAATGGTCTGACCAGGGGCCTCAGCTACTTGATTGTTTCTGGAAGACATGGGTTGGTCCCACCTCAACCCCTCACCCCACCCACCCCATGTCCATGATTTCCTTTATACCAGAGGTTCTGACATCACTTCCTCAAACGGGCAAAGGATATGCACCTGTCATAGCAGAAGCAGACATCCAGGAAAGAAACAGCAGCGAGTGAAGAAGTGACTGCTATCTCAGTGGAAGGGAAGTAACTGCAAATCTAGGAGCTTTCATTGTTACTTCTTTGCATTGCTATTGCATTGTGGAAAAGAGGAGTAGGAGTTTAAAGAAGGTTGAGCAATAGCTAGTTAAATTCTCTTTTTGAGTTTGGATAGGAAGGTTAGGAATATAAAAAGCAGTTGCTCAATCTATCTAAATGGGTAAAACAAAAGGAGTAAGGGAAATTAAGAAAATAATGTTTTGCACTGATAGAGGTAGGAGAGGGAAGACTTGGGGGAGTGTTTGGTATCCTGCACCTGGAAGGGTCGGGGGTCGCTGGTGGGCAACAACAGCAATGGGTAGGGTGATAGGCTGCAACAACTGTGGTGCACCAATCTTTCTAAAAATTGCCTGGAGTGTGGAAGGATGTTTAGTGTGCAACCACATAGAGAAACTCAGAAAGGAGATTAAGGGTCTGCAGGAGGAACCAAGACAGGCAAGGCATACTGGGGGTAGGTTTAGCCCAATACTGAAGGGAGGAAGAATGGGAGATGAGGAAGGGTGATTTAAGCCAACAGTGGTGAGGAGAGGGTCAGAAGAAGGGAAGCAGGGACAAGGGGGCCCAGGCCAGGAAGAACGATTGCCGGGGAAAACCAGGTCAGGAGACAAAAGACAAATGGAAGGAGGAGACAGGGACTTGTGAGGGGAGGTGAAGAAGTAGCAAATGTCATGGAGTGGAAAGGACAGAATAAGTTACTATGAAAAAAGAGGGAGCGGGCATTTGTGAAGGGTCTTCAGAAAATAGTTTTGCACTTCTAGAGAGGAAGAAGGTGGAGGAGGGAAATGATGAAATTAGAGGAGTAATTGATAAATGCCTGCACCAAACCGGAGCGGGGGAAGTTCTGCTGGGAGAATTGCAACAGGGGCAAAAGGGGGAAATAATGTGCAGGAGGAAGAAGAAGAAGAGCCAGAAATGAGAGAGGGAGATGAATGGAAGCAAGCAGGGAGTAAGAATGGTGGAATCTTAGTGCTGGGGGACTCAATACTAAGAGGAGTCAGGTGGGGTAGCAAGGGGGAGAGGCATAGCCTCATTTGGGTGGAGGCCATGCCAGGAATGACAGCGGGAAAAATGGGACAATCTGTTCTGAAATATGCTAGAAGGGGTAGGGACATGCCTCATTTAATTATACATCTTGGGACGAACGACCTGGCTGACAAGACAGTAGACATAGTCCAGAGGAGGTTTGAGGAACTAGGACAATTACGTGAGGGGGCAGGAAGATCAGTAACTTTTTCGGAGATACTTCCCGTGTCCAAGGCAAGCACAACAAGAAAGCTGAGAAAAGAAGAATTTAACAGATGGCTAAGAACCTGGTGTTGTGCTAAAGGGTATGGGCTGTTACGTGGGGTGGGGAGGAACCTGGGAGGACAGTAGTCTCTATGCCAAGGACAGACTACACTTGAGTGAGGAGGGAAAGAAAGTGTTGAAACAGAGGATGGAGGAGTACATAAAGGAAGTAGGGAATTTAAACTAGGAGCAGGGGGGTGGCAATTGGGCAAGAGACATGTAGAGACCACAGGTTGGGAAACCATATGAGCTAACCCCCCATAACAGTGACAAAGGACAAATGGCAAATTGGTGATGCTAGTAAAGGAGGGCAGGATGGGGGGGGGGAGGGTGGAAGGTGGTTACCCTTAATGCTAGGAGCCTTGGGAGGAAAACTGCAGAGTTACAGGTGCTCATGGCAGAGGGAGAGGTGGACATTGCAGCCATCACAGAAACATGGGCCACCCAATACAATGACCGGGACCTGTCTGTACCAGGGTACAGGTTATTTTGTAGGGACAGGGTGATTGGGAAAGGAGGGGGTGTGGCACTATATGTGAAGGAAGGACTGAAGTGTGTAAGGGAGGAAGGAGAGAAGGGTAGTACGGAGTCAATTTGGATGCAAATCCAGGATTCTAAGAATAGGATTCTTAGAATGGGAGTGGTGTGCAGGCCGCCATCTCAGAAGGAGGAGTTAGACAGGAACTAGAAGGACAGATCAGGAGGACCTGCGAGAAGGGTAGTGTGGTGATTGTGGGGGACTTCAACATGCCAGGAGTGGACTGGAGTACCCCAACAACCAAGAACTGAAGGGAGCAGGTACTGCTGGATGCCTTCCAGGACAGCTTCCTGCTGCAAATGGTCAGTGACCAACCAGGTTAGGGAATACCCTTGACCTTGTGCTGGCAAATGGGGACTTTGTGAGAGAATTCACAGTGGAGGAACTGCTGTCAGGGAGTGACCACTACTCAGTATGGCTCACACTGGATATGAGCAAGGAAGGAGTGGAATCTTGCACAAGAGTGCTGGACTTGAGGAGGGCCAACTTTGGGAGGATGGGGGAAGTGGTAAAAGGGTAACTGGACAGAATTCAATCTAGTATGGACACTAACCAGAGGTGGGAGCTCATAAAGCTGGGGATAGTGGAGGCAACCAAAACCTGCTGCAAGGCCCAGAGCAAGAAGGCTTGGGCTAAGAAACTGAGCTGGTTGAGCAAGGAGGTCATGGAAAAGGTAAGGAGGAAAAGAGCTGCCTTTAGGAAGTACAAGAAAACAGGGAGAGGGGAGGACAGGGAGGAGTACTTGACGGAATAGAAGGAGGTGACAAGGGCAGTAAGGGAGCCAAAGGCATCTACGGAATTCAGGCTGGCACAAGCATTAAGAAGGGGAGAAGGACTCTGTAGGTACATCAGGGAGAAAAGGAGCTGTAAGGACCACATAGTAAGGATTAGGAAGGAGGGGTTGGTGGAAGAGAGGGTGCGATAAGGCAGAAGCACTAAATGAGTACTTCTGCTCAGTATTTACTAAAGAGAAGGGGGGACACCCAAGAGGGAAGAAATGGCAGAAACAGGGGAGGGGGTGACAGATGGGTAAATCATGGAGGGCAGAGTTTGGGAGGGTTTGAAGGCACTGAGGGTGGATTAGGCGCCAGGCCCAGATGGCATCCACCCCAGGGTACAGAAGGAGCTGGCAGAGGTCCTTGCAGGACCTTTGGCAGACCTATTTAATGCCTCACTACATTCGGGGTATGTATCTCAGGACTGGAGGATGGCTCATGTGGTGCCCCTCCACAAGAGTGGCCCCAAGGATGAACCAGGAAACTACAGACCAGTGAGCCTCACATCCATCGTGAGTGAGCTAATGGAGACTATCCTTAAGGAAAGGCTGGTGGCCCTCCTAGAGGCCAAAGGACTACAGGACAGCAGACAGTATGGCTTCATATGGGGCAGATCCTGCCAAACCAACTTGGTGGAGTTCTATAACTGGGTAACTAGGCAACTGGACAGGGGCCATGCAGTGGATGTCCTGTATCTGGACTTCAGTATGGCATTTGACTCGGTGCCACATGGAAGGCTGGGAAGTAAGTTAGTAGGCACAGGGGCAGGTGCAAAGCTGGTAAGATGGGTAGGGAACTGCCTTCAGGGAAGGCAACAGAGGGTAGTGGTGGGTGGGGAGCTGTCACACCTAAGGGTAGTGATAAGAAGTGTTCCACAGGGCTTGGTGTTGGGACCAGTGTTGTTTGGGATATTCATTGCAGACACATTATCAAAAGTGTCAGTGGCTCAGTAGGTAGCACACTCTCCTCTGAGGCTGGGAGATCAGAGGGCTGTGGGTTCAGTTCCCACATCTGGCACTTGGGTTAATATCCCAGTACTGACACTGTAGTGCAGCATGAGAGGGGTGCTGCACTTCTCAGGTGCCATCTTTCAGATGAGATGTTAAACCAAGGTCCCATCTGCCTGGATTGGTGGTAGTTCTGGTGAATGTTAAAGATCCCATGGCAGTTATCGAAAAGGGTAGGGGAATTTCCCAGGTGTCCTGGCCAAATTTCCATCATTCACTAAAAATACCACCAACAGCTTAATCTGGTTCAAGGTCAGTTGGCATTCATCTGTATCCCCCTCCACCGGGTCGTGCCTGAAAACAGGCAGGATTTGTCTAGTGCACTTACCTGGTCAGCAAAAACTAAATAAATAAATAAATATCATTGGACATGAAGAGCAAGATCAGTCTGTTTTCTGATGATACCAAGGTAGGAGCAGTGGTGGATGACCTAGGGGGATGGAAGGGGTTGCAGGATGATCTGGCAAAGCTTGAAACCTGGTCAGACACCTGGCAACTGGGGTTTAATGTCAAAAAGTGCAAGGTGCTGCATTTTGGGATTAAGAACCCAAGGAGGAGTTACCAGCTGGGGGGAGTGCAGATAGCCCAGACAGAGGAGGAGAAGGATCTGGGTGTGCTCATTACAGGGTCGATGAACAACTTGGCACAATGTAGAAAGGCAGCTGCAAATGCCAACAAAATGCTGGGATGTATTGCAAGGGGTATATCCTCGAGGAGGGAGGAGGTGATTCTGCCACTGTATAGGTCATTAGTTAGATCGCACCTGGAGTACTGCGTGCAGTACTGGAGCCCGTATCTGAAGAGGGACATTAAGTTACTGGAAGGGGTGCAGCGCAGGGTGACAAAGATAATCAAGGGTCTGGGGACTTATCATACGAGAGGAGGCTGAGGGAGTTGAATATGTACTCACTGGAGGAGAGGAGGGACAGGGGGGACATGATTGAAACCTGTAAGTACATGAAAGGAATAAACAAGACAGGTAGAGAGGGGATGTTCAAAGTAAGGGAGGGGAGGGACACCATGGGCCATGATATGAGACTGGAGGGAGGAAGGTTCAGGAGGGAGATGAGGAGACACTTTTTTACAGACAGGGTGGTGGCTAGGTGGAATGCATTACCCGTAGAAGTGGTATCCAGAAGAACAGTGGACTGCTTCAAAAGAGGAAGGGACAGGACAAGGGGAAGGGTCAATGAAGGGGAAGGGTGGAAGGGAAGGACAGCTGCAGAATAAGGGGTGCTAGCTGCACATTCAAGCAGACTTGATAGACCTCTAGGCCTTTATTTGCTGGCAAATTTCATATGTTCGTATGTTCGTAAGACCAAAAGCCCCATTTTAAACAGGTAGTGATGTGCTAACAGATGTAGCACCACACTTACTGTGGTTTTGCTCAGTTGACAGTGGGATAGTGTGACAGCCATACTCAAACGCTCAGTTAGCATTGCTTAAAATTCTTAGCATGTGAGTGCTCTCTAATACCAGGCTTGTAGCAAATTAAGATGACAGCATGCATAAATGGTGCAGTGGCATATTCAATTGGTTTTGGAAGTGCTTACAGATTGCCTGTGCAGTCCTAGAAAACATTTCCAAATCCCTCCTTTTAATATTACCTACAGTAAGTGCTGCCTTCCCTTTTTACCCCCAGATTAGGCATCCTTCACATCAAAAGGCTCCCCATCTCTCATCCAATTCTGGTATACAAAGTATTATAAATCCTTGGAATTAGTGGCACCCCTCCCATCTATTACCCATTCTGCTACAGGTATATGATGAATCATAAATCGCTGGTGTAGTGGCACCACTGGTCTCAGCCAGTCCCACTCCCAGTAACTGAAATAATCCAATTCCTGACTCTAATGGTCCACCCTCCTCCTGACCCTGGTCCCAGTTCATGAAATAATTCAATTCCTGGTTATAGTGGACCCCTCCTCCCCTGAAACAAACTCCAGCAAATGAAAGAATCCAATCCTAGGCTTTAGGGATCCACTCCCTGAGCCTGATCTTGGCAACTGGAAGAATCCACTTCCTGGATCATGTGGTCCCCTCTCTTTCAAGCCTGGTGCTGGTAAATGAATGAGTGAGTCCAGTCCCTGGTTCCAGTGTTCCCCCAGATCCTAGTCCTGGTAATTGAAAGGTTCCAATCTTTGTGTACAGTGACCCTGCTATATTGCATCCACTGCCCTTGGCAGCTGCCTCCCAGTCTCTCAACCCCCTTTTCTGGAAACAGTGGCAGGTACCTACACTCCACCCACCTCTATAATTGGCCACTGCCAAAGTCTCACAAGTACTGTACCAGTATACAAGCATGTATATATTAATGAACAGTACCTAATGGACCTTATTTACTCACTGTTTTGATAAACACACTTCTTAACACCGTAGCACTTTTGGACTTAGATGGGGGTGGCTGCAGAAGTGGTTCAAAGATAAGTGCCAGTTGTTGTGTTTGGTGTGAGGGTCAAGAGACTGGGGGCCTGCTATTATAAACACCAGGAGCAGAAAGGGGAATGGACAAAGAAATACTGTGCACTACAGGGCTATGAAGCTTTGTAGTCTGTTGAACTGCATAAATGGTTTAGCTGAACAAGTGGTAAGAAAGTGCAAGGCCAATACATCCCATCGCTTTACCTCTACTGCATGAAGCTTCATCAGGGGACCCATTGGACACTTAGGAATGGATACTTTCCCTTACTGGGAACAAGATCATGGGGAGGGAGGACCATTATAGCCAGGGATTGGATTTATATACTTAACAGGACTAGGACTGGGGGAAGGGGTTCCACTACAGTTAGTGATAGAATTCTTTCTTTTTATGAAATTAGGATTGGAAGGAGGGGGGCCACAAAAGACAGGGACTGGGTTGTTTCATTCAACATGACTGGGACCGGGTGACAGAGGGGGATGCCCCCAGTGGCAGGGATTTATAATATATTGTATAGGAAGTCTGCATTAGGAGACGAAAGGGGTGCCACTGGATGACAAGGATGGAGAGGGAGAAGACGGTGAAGCAGAAGCAGAAGCAGTGACAGCCAAAGGGAACAGAGTGGCACATTCAATGGCGTTGATGAACATTCAGCAGCTCTTAATCTTATGGTAAGTAGCTCCAAGAAGGTATTGTTATGATGTGCATTGACAGAAAGTATAATGGAAGCCTCTTTGCATAGTATAGTAGATTTGTAAGATGTTTTCTATATTCCTCCCTTGGTGCCTCACACACATTGGCACAAGCACACAGCCCTTTGTTCTGCTGGTTTCTGCAACTTTCAAATATGGGGCCACAAATGACTTAAACATCAATTCTTTCTTGACTTTTTATTGCATTTCTGCAATTATTATAAGTTTTTTGTTTCATTATAAGCTTATTATAAATTTCTTAGCATCTATTTAAGTACATGCAAAGCAGCTCTAATGTGACCTTTGATATACCTAAGGATTTTCAAGAAAGGCAGAATCTATATTTTTGATATAACTGCTATAATTGAGAAATATTGTGGATGCAGACAGAAGTACAGACCAAGGGCCAGATTTGTAGCCCTCCTGGGACTACATTGCACTCTGCAGCTGCCAGTGCAGAATGAATTCTCCACACCTGCAGACTTTACTATTTTCAGCCACTTCAGCCCACGCTCTACATGGGCGTCAGGTACAGGAGATGTTATGTCTGGTCCCACAAGCCATAACAATTCAGAACGGCTGTGCCAAAAAACATCCACAAGCTACCGTAAACTGGGGAACTGGTCAAGAACCAGCTCCAACTTTGAAAATACAGCTGTGGGAAAAAGAGCAGCTCCATAATTGAAGTCCTGCTTGTTGAAGTTTTTCACTACACCTGCACAAATTTCAGGGGGACTGAAATCCAGCCCCTGGAGATTAAGTAAGAGTAATTTTAGCTTTTATTAAAAATTGTTGAGAGAAACCTCATTGGTTCAGTCCTAGCAGATAACTATGTCTTGCAGTCCAACCTTAAGCATCCTGTAAAAGTCACCTTAACACATAATGTAGAGTATAGAACTCTTCTTTCTAGAGCTCAAAACATGTCACCTTAAATGTAACTCCCAGTCCTCAAATGCTACTACTCTAAAGTTAAATTGTTCCAGTTTCAAATAGCAGTTTATTCAACAGAAAAAAAAATGTGATTTCAAAAAGTATCATACAGAGAAAGCACTATAAAAAGTTACAGTGCTTCACTACTAAAGTGAACCCAGTTATAACAAATTCCTTTTACAGGGAACACCTGTGATGCTCCCATTGTTTTCTAATTATAGATCGAGGGAGTACTCCTGACCAATCAGAGCACTCCTTTCCCCTTGCGCATGAAGCACTCTTATTCTGTGAAAAGTGACTCATGTGCAGATGCCCTGGAAATGGTTCTGGGAAGTTTTTTTTTTAATATATTATTGATCGCTCTTGAGCAATAATATATTATTACGTCCCCCATCACCACTCATTGCTGAAAATAAGTGGTTTCATTTGCCTTCAGCTTGAGCCAGAACAGCTCAGCATCACTTCACCGCTAGTTTTCAGCAATGAGTGGATCCGGGGGAAGTATTAACACATAGTAGGAATATTAATGTCACACTATAGTGAATCTTATCTATAGTGAATAGATTGTCTGGTTCCAATGGTGTTCACTATAAAAAGGGGTCTCTCTGCTTTGTACATCCACCCCACAATTTAAAATTAAATGCAACCAGTCTGACTTTTCTGACCTCAATAGCAAAGCTGAAGAGGTCCCTGGGAGTCAGAACTCCGAGGTGGCACAACACACTGGTTGGGCATAGAGTTGCCTATCCACTATTTTTTATAGTGTATGGTGCCCCTAAAAGTAAAATAAAAAATAGTTGAATGTTTTTTTTTAAAGAGTCATTTCTGCTGCTGCATTTTCTTCCGCAATGTAAGGCTGGTAGCCAGGGTCTTTGCTGTGGTCGTTAGAGACAAGACACCACTACGTCTATAACATGACTTTCTATTGGTTGCTTGCTGCCTATGGGCAGGATTTAAAAAAAAAATGACCTTCCTATTTCTCACTAAGCGAGAAGATTTAACGTGACTGATCATGTTTCCTGTGTTGTAAGTAATTTAAAATATCTGATTGATCCTACTTTTTTTTTTTTGCAGAAGTTAACAATGTCTTGTTGATCCTGCAATGTGCTTCTTTTGTTTGACTGCCACCGCTGCTAATAATTACTATCTGGTTGATCCTGACACTTCTGTTGCCACAGCTGTTCTACTGAACAGTGTATCCTGTGTGCTTTCAAAATGAACTGAAATGCTGATGTACCACAGTGTGGGATTACCGTGTTCCATGACCTTTGAACTGTGGTAGAACAACATTTCAGGTAGGATGGATTTCCATCCAGAACAAGCCCTCCCCATACACTATACTAACAATATTCATTGCAAAATATTAAGTTCAGTAATCAGTAAGGACTGAAGCACAAAGCCTCAAAAGAAGGGAAGGGTAAGACAGTCACCCGACTCTTGGTAAATGTGTGGTGTTGTATCCTTGATGTTTTAATGATTGCTCAATGTAATTATGGCATTATTATTACATGAACTCCAACTTTGGCTTTAAAGGCAACTAAAGTTACTCTTACACACCAATGCTTTGAGAGAGGGGTGACAAACCAAGGGTAACACTTTGTTGAGCAATTGTGCAAACCCAGAGGAACACCATGCCACACATTCAACAAGAACTAGGTGACTTTTTTTACCTCAGCATTGCATTTCCTTACTTTTGAGGTTTTGTGCATCACCATAACAAAAAGTCTATGGGCCCAATTTTAGAAGGGCAGATACTCCAGATGCAAATAACGCAATTGCGCAAAGTACGCCAAAGCAATTGCGACATACGCCGTATTCTAGAACATGCGAGACATACTCCATATGCAAATGCGCAAGTCGTGATCTGCAAGACAGGTGATATAAAAGGGCATAACATGCAACACCGCTGGAAGTTACACCACTGGAAATGCTAGAGAGATGGCAGAAGCTGCACCCCAGAGGCAAAGACAAAAGAGGACCTTCAACCATGAGGAGGTACAGACCCTGGTGGAGGAGACAGACAAATGCCATGCACTCCTCATGAGCTGAGGAGGGGAAACAAAGAAGAGGGAAAAAAGGAGTTAGGCATGGAACAGGGTCACACCAAGGTGAACGCCATAGCGGCACAATGGAGAACAGTGCATGACGTACAGAAGAATTACAATGACCTAAAGCACCTAGTGAAGCGCAAGCTGGCCCAGAACAGGCACAGCACACAGGGCACAGGGGGCAGACCCACCCAACTGCAGCCACTCAGCAGCCTGGAAAGGCAGACAGCAGCACACCTGAGCCAAAAGAGCATCAGCGGTGTCACGGAGCTGGACACTTTCAGACAGCAAACAGGCACAGGTAGAGACAACAAACAGCAATACATGTGATAGTCATGACATGGCAACAGCACTGCAACCAACAGCAAAGGTGGAGTGGGTGGGGCAACACCATGTAGGCCAAAGCTGCAGTGTGGTGGTGTGGCACAGCAATCCCACATAGCCACTGCTGGCCTCAGAGTGGGCCCAGGATACCATACCATGGCCAGGAGGGCCCAGGAATATGCACCGTGTGCAGCTGATGTGTGGTGCCATGCAAAGGTATGTGCCCTGCTAAACCGGGAAGGGGTCAGTGACATGCACAGGGAACTGCTGGGGAAGGGGGCTGTGCACAGGCATGTGTTGTGCTGAATGAGGGGGAGCTGTGACATGCACTGTGTACTGGTGGAGGGGGGCTGTGCAGAGGTATGTGCTGTGCTGAACAGGTGGGGAGCTGTGACATTCACTGTTTACTGGTGGGGGCTGTGCAGAGGTATGTGTTGCACTGAATGGGGAGCTGTAACATGCACTTTGTACAGGTGGGGGATGTGCAGAGAATGTGCTGTGCTGAACAAAGAGGGAGCTGTGACATGCTCTTTGTACAGGTGGGGGGGCTGTGCAGAGGTATGTGCTCTGCTGAACATGTGGGGGGGCCATGGGGTACTGTCACAGTGCTCGCCCAGGGTGGGCGAGGGTGGATGGGCATGTGCACGGACATCAGGGCCAGCACAACCACTCATGGTGGGGCTGGCCCCCACAGCACAGTGGCACCCAAGACTGCGGCCATGCACAGTGGCAATGTGCAGCTGGAAGTTGAACAGGGCAGTGGTATGAGTGCTGGGAATGATGTACGAGGATAGACAGTACATAATGAGCAGCAACAGTGGTGGGACCACACCAACTGTGAAGGATGTAGTCACATAGGTGTCAAGCACCTGGTAGGACTGTACACAAGTGAGGCAAGTGCCATATAATACCACAATGTCCTAGCACACCTGTGAGGGCAACACAAAGCAGGCAGTAGAGTGCATACAACTCTGTGTACACATACTGACATGGTGTCTATCCAACAGGTGCCATGGTCACTGGCAACAGTGGGCTGAGTGGAGCTGGCAGGCGGGAGCAGCAGCAGCATGGCCAGGATGACACCAGCATAGACCAGGACACTTGCACAGTGTCGGGAGAAGGCAGCAGCACACCATCAAGTGGTGGCAGCCCAGACACCAGCACACCTGTGGCTGACACACTGGACCCCGTAGCGGAGCCTGATGGGAACGCAGATGGTGACAGCCCCATGGGCAAGGGAGGGGGTGGGCAGCAGTGTGGAGGATGAAGCAGGCCAGCAATGCAAACAGTAGGGGACCACTGAGGACACCAGTAGGGACACCACACCAGCAGAGGTGGTGCGGACGACCGGGGACAGCCGGCAGGTGACCAGGTGCGTGCATCCAGAAACACAGGGGACAGTAATAGGGTCAATTACCTCCCTGAGCACCTCTGTACTGGAGGAGCAACTGGATGAGGCTGTCCGGAAGCTGCAGGACCAGCTGTCCCCACCGGCTTACATAGGGGACTACTGCCAGTCTGTGCTGGCCGGGCAGGGGGACGTGAGGCAGGAGCTGGGTAACATCAGGCAGGCCATGCAGGAGCAACACAACAGCCTTGAGATGCACCTGTCTGTCATCACCAGCAGTCTGCAGGCATGTGCCAGGAAGACCACTGCATGCGTGGGCAGCATGGGGGATGCTATACAGGGCATACGGCACTGTGCTGAATGCCAGGTAGTGTATATGGACTGCCTCACCTCAGCCATGGAACACATGCTGGAACAGCAACAGTGCCACAACACAGCCATGGCCATGGTGATGCAGGCCATACCATGTGCACTGCAGCAATTGCAACACCTGTAGTACATGGCCCAGCATATGGCACCCCCTGCTACTTCACAGGCAAGCACACAGACACAGACACCGGAACCAATGCAACCCCCTCCTCCACCCATGAGCCGGATGGTGACAGTTCCACCCGATGCAGACATGCAGCCCAAGTCACAGGCCCAGCCTTGCATGGCCCACACAGACACGGGCCCAGGCCAACACCATGGTGCACCCACCGTGACCCATGATGCCGTACCAGCGCCACAGGTGCAGGCCAGGACCACACACACAGACATGCCCATGACAACAGTGACAGGCACAGTGTCCATACAGGGAGCCATGCACATGGTGTCCACTGCACCACAGGCCACACAGTTGGCGAGAAGGTCCACATGGGATAGGGGAACACACTGTGTAGTGTCAGCAGTGCTGCCACCACACGTGGCAACAAGGCATGTTGGCTTGAAGGGGCGGAGGCACCGCAGAGCCACAGTGGTGGCACACATGGGCCCACGGGGTGCAATGCCAGGGGAAGTCCAGCAGGGTGCCGCACATCCCACCTGCACAGCGGGGACCTCCACTGCCCAGCACCCATCCCCTGAGGCATCAGGGAAGAAATAGGCTGTTGGTTAAATAGGATCTGCAGCTTATCCTCTAGGTAGGGAAATGGGCAGACTAGGTGGGCCAAGCGGTCCTTATCTGCCATCAAAGTCTATGTTTCTATGTTTCTATGTGTGACCATGGAATGGCTGTGGTAGATGGCTGTAGGGCACCCAGCAGTGTGGTGCAGACGGTGGATGGTAGGGTGGAGTTGCAATGTTAGGGTGGGGGCAATAGCATGACATGGAGGTACCTGTACCTGGGGAAGAACTGAACATTACACGGGGGGGTGAGTGTGTCAACATGTGACTATGTGTATGGTTGAGTTTGTGAGCATGCGTGTTGGGATTCACAGGGGAGGACTGTGTCAAGTGCAGCTGAAGCTGACTGTGCACTCTGTAAATAAAACCACTACACCTGTACACTGTGTTGTCATGTGTCGTTCTTCAGGTACACT
This sequence comes from Neoceratodus forsteri, assembly GCA_016271365.2. NCBI lineage: Eukaryota > Metazoa > Chordata > Ceratodontiformes > Ceratodontidae > Neoceratodus > Neoceratodus forsteri. The sequence goes on along the minus strand of CM028137.1, from coordinate 439,567,055 downwards.
GTGAAGGCCACCAGTGGTGGTCATAGCTCTGGATGGGCAAACACTGTTAGGCAGGTGGTAGCCATTGCAGATTGTGGATCAAAACATCAATGGGACAACGCATTCCAACAGTGGAGCAGTGTTGTCAGGCAGCAGGCTCAGGGTACAGGTTTTCAGAGGCCAGATGTTGGCCATGGGGACTGGTACGCGGGGTACAGGTGGACACCTGGATGGCAAAGACCACAGCATGCGTGGGCCACGGGGGGAGCTACAATAGCCAGCAGTGGCAGGGGTGCCACAGGCAGAGGCCTGCACATACAGCTAGCTCAGGCAAGCCACATGCCATGTGGACTTCTGCCGGCACAAGCAGCATGCACCACTGGCCATGGCTGCAGCCTGTGGAGGCAAGGGTGGCCACCGGCGGGGGCATAGCCCAGTGCAATGGCTGCAGACTACATGGCCACCGGATGGGGAGGCACTGCACACATGGCTGCACACAGGATCAGCAGCAGCCATTGTACATGCCTACGTAGGTCACAGAGCACCCACACCAGTGGCGGTGGACAACAGTGCAGGCTGCATGGGCCCCCAGACTGCCATGCACTGGCAATGGTACTGTGGATGTCCTGGACACACACCCCAGGCCCGCATGTACACACACACACTCATATGCACACACACTGCACATGCAACAGGTGGTACAGTACTGGGCAGATGCCCTGGGAAACATGTGACCAGCACCGGGGCATGCATGTCCGATGTCATGCAGGGGACGGTGGAACATGACAGTGGGATTGGTGACACAGGGCACCATGCACCAGCCATGGCCACCAGGCCATGTGTACCGTGATACCTCAACAGGCCTGCAGCACTGACTGGCACAGCTTCAGGGCATGACTATGGCCTAGTTCCCCAGGCCCATGTGCCACTGATGCCACCGCCAGGGCCAGGGGTGCCCCAGGGTGGTGTGTTGCTGGGTGGGGCCACAGCAAGCACAGTGGTTGGCTGTGCTGGGCTGGGGGGCTGGGAACACAGCACGCACCTGTGCACAGGTGACACAAGTGGCATGCACCACATATGCATGGTCCTTATGAGGTGTCTGCACTGGGCACTGTGTATGCCACACAGCCGTGCCATGTGCCTGCAGCAACACACATCGGATGATGCCATGGGGTGGTGTTCATTACACTGCCAATGTCTGCATGGAGCGGCACACACAGCACACAGGTGCCAGCACAGTGAGAGCACACAGGGCCATGGTGATCAATGTCAAACAGTATGGTACAGTGTAGTGACAACTGTCACACAGACTGCACTGCACGGCATTACAGGCCGCAACCTGGCTACCAATGGGATGTACAGGCATTCAGTCCACCCGTGCCATCAACAGGTGCAGTGCACCCATGGGCATCACAGGCACACCAGCAGTGGGCCATGCTACCTGTAGTTCCATGGCACAGTGCCACATCCCCCCCCAATACTGCTGCAGGGGAAGCAGCCCTGCAGCTGGAATGACAGAGTACCATGTGCATTGCCTGGGCCAGCAGTGCACCATAGACATGCACAGTGATTTGCAGTCCCACCCCCTGTGGGTGGACAATGTTTGGATGGCAGCATGCTGACCACTGGCCACCACTGGGCACATTCAGATAGTCATGTCTACATGCATGCCGCACATGCATGATGCCTGCAATGCATATCGCATATGTGCACTGTGCTGCATCAGCACAACGCAAGTGCAGGGCTCAGCACTGCGGGCCGCAACTGTACATTGCAGGTACCCAGTATGACGTAGGCCACAACTGTGCACATGAGAATTGCGATACATGTGCGGCATGTATGTGCACGATGTGTGGCTGCGAGCCATGTGACATAGTAAGATCGCTGCACCATGTTGTGGGTGAGAAGCTGATGTGCTGATTCCAGTGCAGGGGTACAGCAGTACCACAGCACATGCAGAGCAGGACTGAAGCAGACTGCAGACTGGTGAGTACTGGTACACAGCAGACCATAGATTCCCCCCCACAGCACAGGTCAGGCGCCACACAGGGTTACCATCCTGTCAGTGGCCCAGGGTCAGGGTTGCAGCCAGACAATATAATGTTGTACACCTGGTCGGTGTTTGATGCCCCATCTGGCATTTTAAGTACAACATTTGTACCCCATGACACTGGTTGCTGCCCCCCCAATGCATAGGAAAATACAGATGCACTACATTGCTTCCCAGATAACCCCACACCAGCCCAGTGGCTGTAAAGCTGAAATGTCCATGGGATGCAATGACAGTATCAGTGACCAATTATTATAGTTATGGCTCCTATGAATAACATTACAGAAAGGTCCTGTTGGTTCTGTTGGGGATACATGGACATAGGAGGCACTTCAGCACCTATTTGCTGCCCCCCGTCATTATTAATATACACCATGGAGTACATGGAGTTTGGCTGCCTACACCCATGCCCAGGGTGGTACATGGCATGTTGTGACATGGGCAGCACCAGAATAGTACATATCCCCACTCAATGCATCGGACATGTAATCCCCACATAGTCATGGTCAGGGCCTTGTATTGTAATCACTGTGCTGCTGCAACTGTTTGGATGTCTATATGGTGGGTCAGCCTAGATGTAATGGGAATCTGCAACACATGCTGTACTGTGAGCCGTTATTGTTCCTGATAGATGGACAGAACATGTATTAATGTATATGCCTGTGTGCACTGTAGAACATGGCTGCCCATGTCTCGGCTGTCCAGCACCATTCAGTACAGGTGTTACCACATGCCCCAACAGACGGTACAGGAAGGGGCCGAACACAGACCTTTGCCAGCAGCAGACACACAGGTACACAACTGCCTGTATGTCTGGCTGTTTTCCACTGTCTCTGTACCATGTCCTTCCCAGTATGCTTGTCAGGTCCACAATGGTAGCTTGTCTGCAACATCACCTACTAGCATTGCAGGCATGGTCTAGTCCCCACCCCCCAGTGCTGGGTTTGCCATGGTGGGGTAACCTGTGGACAGTCCTGGGGCATATTCAGGGACATCCCTGTGGGTTGGTGACAGACGGGAGGTATGCAGCACCCACAGGCAGAAGGCCATAGTGACACATTCAGCAGTGTACTAACCCATGTCCATTCCCACTGTAGCTCCACAGTGGACATGTCCAGAACATAGGTGAGTAGTAGTCACTGCACAGCATGCACTGTTCTATTGCATTTACTACACTGTGTACTTGACATTGTTGTTCACTGTCCCCTGTGTAGGATACATCACCGCCACACAGGACCAGGTAGAGGCACACTGCCACACCACTGCAGCTGCCGTGGTCACTGTCCACACCACTGGCTAATGTTGACCTGCACTTTCTCCATCCAGGTGTGCCACCAGATCCATTAATGCCACCTGTTCTTGTCACCGCAGTGCACAGTCCAAGTAGGTACCTGTCATTTGTCATTGTGTCAGCCATGGTGGGCCATGGGACTGCACCATGGGCACTTGCCAGGTTGGGCTGCATGCTGCTCCACACGGCAGTGGTGGTGCAGACATGTGGCAGGGCTGCATGTAGTGCTCCACGCCCAAGCCCACACTGTGCAGGGTCAGGCTGTGTCATGCCTATGCAGGGGGCTGGTGACCTGTTGGTGCACTGCAGGCGCAGTGTGCAGTGGTGCATGCCTGTTCACATGCATGTCACTGCACAGCCTGTCCACACTTCCTGCTGTGCATGTCATTGGTGCGTGGTGCACCACCAGTGGTGGGGGGCCCTCGGGTGCGTGACCTGTGACCCTGGCCCTTTCCCACGCACCATGGCCACAGGTGGGTGTTGCATCTGGTGTGTGGGGGACATTAACACATCCGCAGCAGCTTTGTGTAGTGACCCATGTGCCATTCCTTCCCCTCTTGCAGGTATCACATCAGTGACCAGACATGTCCTCTGGTGCGTCACTCAGCCTCAGTGGTTGGGCACAGAACTACATGGAGACTGCAATGCTCATGAACTGTGTGCAGCAGTGGGGCAGGACGCTGCTGCCACCTGGGTGCAGGAGACGCACTGCTGTGGAGTGGGAACATGCGTGGCATGCCATCTGTGCATGCATGGCTGAGTGCAGTGGCATATGCTGAACAGTCTGCCAGCTGATGCACCGCTGGCAGGACCTCATGCGGAGGAAGCCCAAACTCCTGCAGCACATGATAGCCATGTCATGATGGAGTGACACTGAAATGTGGTCTAGATGGGGCATGGGTACAGGTATGTAGACCTATGGCTGTTTATCTGTTGGGACAGTACTGGCACGTGGGCCATGGAGTGTTGAGCTGCACACAACTCACCTGTCCCTACAACCCCACAGGTTCAACTGGCGCATCCCAGGGAGTGCAGCATGGCTGCATCTGTAGCCTCCAGCAGGAGGCGCTATACTGGAGGCCTGGTAAGTGCATGCAGTGGTGCCCTTGTGCCATGGCCATGGTGGATGGCCGCATGGTGGCTCATGCTGCACCCTTACATGTCCTATGTGTGTGTGTGCCACATGACCAGGCCCAGCACTGACTGCATTCCTTGAATTACTACAGGTGTGCGTAGCCAACTATCACAATGGCAGAGGGTCCTGCTGAGGGCAATGGTGGACGTTGAGGCCTCAGATACTGTGGAAAACCACAGACACATACAGTGCAGGCAGCAGAGGGCCCAGGTCCTTCCACCAAACTCCTCCTACTCCTCCTCTTTGGCAGAGGTGCCTGGTTAAGACATGGGCAATGTTGCACAGGAGAAAGTGGCACAGGACCTCACAGTTGATGGGCACCAGGGGCCTGAAACACAGCCTGCTCCCAGACTGGCCATGGTGGGCGACATTGCAGGGGAGGAGGACCATGCCATGGCTGCATCTCCGTCGGGGACCGCAGCGGAGGATACTGCAGCACAGCCAGCCAAGGATGCTCCACCGCCTGATGCCGAGCTGTGCATTACTGCACCTGCATCAGGGGACCCTGGGCCACAGCCACTGGACGTCATGCAGGAGCTGCAGCAGGGGAACGTTGTGGATGTCACTGCTGGGGGTCCTGGTGCTGTTCCCATGGGGCGGGTCTGGATCAGGAGCACATAGTGGCCCTTGTGTCTGCCATACTGGAGGATAGTGGGCCCCTGCATGGATCCGTGGGTGCCTTGTTGTCTGAATTACACTGGACATAGTGACTGAGGTACTGCACTGTATTTCGGTTGTGGCACTGTGTCTGTGGGTGGTTTTCTATATAGGAGTGGGTGTCTTGTTTGCGTGGGTATGTACATATGGGTGTGGTGGATTACATTTGGGTGGGTTTGTATATATGTTTGTGTGATTCACTATGGGTGGGATTGGGTTGTTGTTGTAGGGACCTGTGTTTTGTAGTTTGTGGGTGCGGTTGGGCATTTGTGGGTGTTATGGGTTGCTGCTAGGGTGCTGACACACTGTTATGTTTTGTCATTGTGCCATTGGCTGTTGTTCTCACTCTTACCCCATTCATTATATTGTTGTGTCCCTGCTGTTATATGTACATTAAACAGTTTTCCTACAACACTGGGTCTGTGTGTCTGTTCCAGGTGTGCATGGCCATGTGGGTGTGTGTCATCATGCACATGGGTGCTCACTGGTGGTGGTGCCTGCTGTCCCCAGTGTATCATCACTGTGCATCTGGTCAGTGTGCCAGTTGAGCTGCTCACTGCTCAAATGGGCAGACTAGGTGGGCCAAGCAGTCCTTATCTGCCATCAAATTCTATGTTTCTATGTTTATATTGCACTGTCCAATGGCCACATCTGTGTGGTGTCCTGTGTGCTGCAACTCACCGTGCATGGTGTGGCATCCATGCCACCTCACATTGTATGTCCCAGCTGTGTGGTGGCAAAGTGCCTGTGTGGCACCCTTCCACCTCAGGGACCCATTTTTCCCTATGGGTGGCACCACTGGCATGGGAATTGGTGTGTCTCACTGCCATATGTCTCCAGGTCTGTGCCACCCGGTGCTGTGTCCCTGTTGTGGTTGCACTGTTTACATGTATCAGTGGCCATGGCAGGGGCATTGTGCCTGGTGGCACCATCATCCCAGCATTATGCCTGTGGCCTCTGTGCACCCTTTTCCCCCTGTGCCACACATTCAGTTAGTGACTGTGTTGCTGGCCCATTCAGTCTGTCCTGTCACCCATGATGTGTTGATGTGTGCTGCATGCATGGCCCACTGCATGGCACTGGTTCCACCCTGTTTGTGTTTGTCAGTGTGTACCAGTTGTGCTGTATGTCTGCAGGCCTCACAGGTGCATGGCCCACACAGTGTGCTGCCTACCCCTTCCCATTGCCCTACTCTGCTGTGTGCCATGTCGTGTGGCACCACGCAAGGTCTGTAGTGCCCTCTGCATAGCCATTCCCCCCCTCCGCAGCGGACTGTACTGTACCTGTTGCCACCTGCCTGTTGTGGTGGTCTTGTTACATTGTTCTATACTGTCTCACAGTTTATCACACTGTACCATGTCCATGGCTGTGTGTGCACTGCCCAATGTGGCCACATTGCACAGGACCTGTTGCCATCCTCCAGTGTCATCATGGCACGTGCGCTGCACCAAGCGGCATGCCCATGTGTTGGTTTGTTGGACATCTCCACTTGGCATTTGGTGGCTGTCACTTTGGTATTGTGGCGTTTCTCAGGTGAAGTGCCTCTCTATCAGGTTGCATCATGCCCGTTGGCCTGCCTGTGCCAGCGCTGCATCTGTCTGGTGGTATCTGTCATGTCTGTGTGCCATGCCATTCCCATCCTGGTCTTCCTCATCTGTGTCCTCCAGCTGGTCCAGTGGTGGCACACAGTGTTGCACTGCAATGTTGTGCAGTATGCAGCAGATGAAGAACATCTTGCAGGTCGTCTCTGAACTGTACTGTAGGTCCCTCGACAATCTATCGACGCACCTGAATTGTGCCTTCAGGAAACCAAAGGTGCACTCAATTACGCACCTGGTCTGATTGTGTGACTTGTTGTCTCTTCTCTGTGCTGGTGTGCATGTGTGGTGCAGTGGTGTCATCACCCATTGCAGCTGTGGATACCCACTGTCACTGGTTGGATGAATGGAACAACATCAGTCTATAGTTTTTGTGTTACGTGTGTGTGTGTGTGTGTGTGTGTGTGTGTGTGTGTGCAGGTGTTCAGGTATGCAGTGCTGTGTGCTGTGTTCCCTTACCTACTAGCCATCCTCCTGTGAGCTGGTCCCTCTGGCAGCCCTTGTGTAGCCCACTGCTGTGCAGGATGTAGGCATCATGCATGGAACCAGGGTACTGGGCAACCACATCCAGTATGCGGAACTGACTGTCACACACTACCTTCATATTCATGGAGTGTTGACCCTTTCAGTTGACATACACATCCCCATTGACTGTTGGTGCCCATATGGTGACATGGGTGCATTCTATTGTGCCCATTACACGTGGTAACTGGGTGATAGTGTAGAAGCCCTACATCACTGCCTGCTGCTGTCGTGCTTCATGAGGGAAGTTGATTTACTGATCCATGCTGGCCACCATAGCATTCAGGAACTTGTGTAGGCACCTGGACGTGGCCAGCCATGATATTTCCACAGTGACACCTGTTGGTGTCTGGAATGTCCCTGTTGCCAGAAAGCATAGTGCTGTTGTTACCTTCACCTCCACAGGGACTGGCTGCCCCCTGCAGGTGGCACTCCGCATCCCCTCAATGATGGCCTGGTGCAGTCGGTAGCATGTAATGCACTGTTCCTCCATCAAATCCTGGTATATCTTCCTTGCCCTGTACACCCATGGTGCATGGCATCTGACAGGTCTGTGCCATCCTGGTTGCTGCCTTTTCCTCTGTTTCCTGGCATTGTGTCACCTCCTGTGCCTGTCCCAGCAGCCCAGCAATAGCACACCTAGCATTGTTGCTGGTCTTTCCATTGACTGTCTCCTCTCTCTCTCTCTCTCACAGTGCTGTGCAGCTGTGTCTCCAGCCTACCTGTCTGTGCTCCTTTATTTACTGTGTAAGTTGCATCTGCTCCCATCTGGTGTATGTTATGCCAGCAGACCTTGGTGTAAGTCATGGCACAGTGGCTTCTAGAATCTCGCCTTGGCATATCTCTTATGTTTTCTTGGCGTATGTTCAGTTATGCATTGGCGTACCTGCGGGTATGTCGCAACTGCGGCGTCAGTCGCATTTGGCATAATTAGTTGCGTTATGGTGCATGCCACTTTCTAGAATAGTGTATGTCACAACTGCTTGATGTATTTGCGACTTGCGACATTTCTCTTGGCGCATCTGCATTGCGCTGTGGTGTAATGCTTGCAGTTCTGTTGGTTGAACTCAACAGTTACACACCCCTGTTCCTGGGCTATTTAAACCAGATTCCTCCAACCTTATTTGGAAGCTCTGTTTATTTGTTGTAGCTGGAAGCTTTGCAGGGGCTCTGCTTCCCCCCCCCCATGTGTTTGTTGCTGTTTTTCCTCATTGGTTTTGGGGCTTTCTGCCTCATTTATGTCTTAAACTTCTGAGAAGTATGTGCCTTTAGCAGCTTTCTAGTTTAGTGTTTTGTCTTTCTGTTTTCCCTAGCTGTAGCATTGAGCTTCCTCCTTTTTTCTAGGCTAGCCACTCTTGCTGTACTCATGCTGTCATTTAATTTGAGAGTTTATTTGATGTGGTTTACATTGTATTTGCTCATTTCTTTGTCTTACCTACGTAATTCAGCTCTATGTTGCTTGTGTTTTCACAGTCTATTCTACCTGCTATCCATAACAAGCCACTTGCAAAATGTTTCACCTTAGTTCCATTGCATGCCTGCTCATTAGTTTCACTTGGCTTTTACCAGACAGCTGCTCCCAATCATACACAGTAAGTCATTTAATTTAGCCTTAATTAGCCTATCAGTTGTTTTCATAATCATCACCGCCGTCTAAGTTTTAATGTAGCTTCTTGCTTTTCCTGTTCATGGCTGAGTTTTAACTATCATGCTGGACTTTCATATGTGTCCCTATTTTCAGTACCTTGTAATTCAGTTCAGTGTCATTATATCAGTGATTCCTTTCAGCAATCATCATTCAGTCAGTCGTAATGATATCAGTCCTCACTTTAACGCCCATTACTCAGTCAGTCCATTTCTAAAACCATGCCATCAAACTCTGTGAAAGCATTTATGCTGGTCATCATTAAATTCCTAGAACTTTACCCTCAGGGCTTGCCCTGTGGTTAGACATGCTCACTCACTCCTCTGGAAGTCCACATTTTGAGGGTGGGCACCTCGTCAATGGCGTGGGTCCTTCTTTGTAGTCTGCTTGTCTCCTGTGGCTATTTCTTGCAGTTCCACAGGGTATTAAGGTCCACCACTCTGGGGGAAGCTTTAGCCATACAGACCCACAGTCAGTAGCACCTCACAGTGTAGTTCTTAAGACTTCAGCTGTCATGGTGGGGCCATAAGCTTACATGAGTTCCTTTAACTATTCTCCCTGTTGCAACCTAAGATTAGAGATGGGCGAAGTGGCCCCAATTCGCTCCACAAAGTGAATCATGAAGTGAAAGCAAATTCACAGAGTACTCCGCAACGCAAAGCCGAGTACTTCATGTTATAATGGGTAATGCAAAGTGCATTGAAAACAATGACTTCGCTTTACTCCATCTTTCCAAACCACTACTCCACCAATTCTTAAGGCAAAGTACATTGAAAACAATGTACTTCGCCTTGTTTTTAAGCTCCAAAGGTGAATTTTGCAGTGATTCATTGGATTTCGGGTCACACGGGCTCTAGATTGTTCTGCACAGTCTCAGTTTGGGGTAGTGTGTGTAGGAAGCTGTAGGAGACAGTTTGCTCTGAGAACTCTGTGATTCAAACCTTCTAAAAGCTATTAAAAAAGCCTTTTTGAGTCATTTTTGCTGCAACTTTAGTGCATTGATTGTTGAAAACCCTCCTGTGCTCATATCATCAAGCATTTATTGTTTGTGTATGGATTTTGAATGTTAATGTACAACATTCAGTCTGTGTACTGAGAAACAGTGGAAGTGTGATTTGGGGGAGGGGCATATCTGTGGTGCAGGTAGATTAACTTGGAGAAAAAAACTGTTCTTTCTGTTTTGGTGATATTTTCTTGTATAACTGTGTTAATGTATACGTAGTAATATTTTCAATAATTCTTGTCATTTTTTGCTGATTGTTGTGGTGCAGCAGTGCATAATTTTAGTTTGTTTAAAATATGTGGTTATATTACTGAAGTTTTCAATTTTCTATGCATTACTTAGTGTGTGTGTGAATATGTGTGTGACGCGTGTCATGAAATCAGACATCTTTTATTGTGCCACATAGTAATTTCAGCAATGTGAACCTGCTATCCACTGCAGCTGTGTGATTTTTGTACTTCTTTGTGGTATCTTTACTGGTACTAGTACCAGTGACTGTTACTGTAGCAGTGCAGTATACTGCCCCCGCCGTGGTCCGCCCCAACCGGCAAAGGTATTCTTTTCCAGATTTGAATTTCTGATGGTGAGCACTAATTAGGTGTTATGCCTTTGCATCTGCATCGCTTCAGTGCGCAGTGCAATCTTAATCTGTCTGTGCATTTGCATCTCTTTAGGGCCCAATCTCCATCTGTAACTTAAGTCACAGTTATTTCTTTGGCTTCCCTTCAGAGTACTGGACTGGTGTGGTGCATAATTTTGCATGAACATTGTACTCATTAAATGTGCATTTTTAAGTCAGGACCATCATCGCGAGTCACTCGTGATACAAATCACGTTCTTCATCATCGCGGTCACAAATGCAGTCACAAATCATGATTCATGGTCACGTCACAAATCACAACATTCATTTATTTACTAGTTACTTGGATGTAATGTAAGCCTGTTTTGTAGTATCTCTCCAGGCTTCACCACCCCACCATCATTCTCATTAATAAATGTTTTTAAGTCAGGGAGTTTTGTGCTACAGCTCATTGGGGAAGTACAGCCTTAGGTATTCGTGTTCCCAATACAGTTCCATATTGGTTATATCACACCGTCAACACTGAATCACGTTCTTCATCATCACGGTCACAAATGCAGTCACAAATTACAATTCATGATCATGTCTTGAATCACAACATTAATTTTTTTACTAGTTACTTGGATGTATTGTAAGCCTGTTTTGTAGTATCTCTCCAGGCTTCACCACTCTACCATTGTACTCATTAATAAGAGTTTTTAAATTGGGGAGTTTTATGATACAGGCTCAGCTCATCAGGGAAGTACAGTCATAGGCATTCGCATTCCTTCCTGTACAGCATGTGAGTTACAGAACTGTAAGTAGTGGTGGTCGAAGTAGCCCCAATTCGCTCCGCAAAGTTATTCATGGAGTAATGTGGAATCTGTGGAGTACTCCACAAGGTGAAGCAGAGTACTTTGCTTCATAATAAGGAATGCAAAGTCCATTGAAACCAATGACTTTGTGTTATTCTGCCTTCCCCAAACCACTTATCCACCAATTTTAAGGTGAAGTACATTAAAATCAATGTAATTTGCCTCACTTCATCTTGTAATTGAGCTCCAAATGAAATTCTGCAGTGATTCATGGGATTGCAGGTCACATGGGCTCTAGATTGTTCTGCATAGCCTCTGTTCTGACATGGGTAGTGTGTGTGTGTAGTGGTAACTGGAGACAGTTTGCTCTCAGGGCTCTGTGATTCAAAACCTCTAGAAGCTGTTTAAAATGCCTTTTTGAGTCAATATTTTTGCTCAAAATTTAGCACATTGTAGGAAATCCTTCTGTGCTCATATCATTGAGTGTTTATTGTTGTATCTGGATTTTGAATGTTAGTTTAGAACAGTCAGTCTGTATACTGTGAAGTGTGCTTTGGGGAGGGGTGTATTTGTGGTGTAGGTACATTAACTGGGAGAAAACAGCAGTCTTTCTGTGTTGGTTAGATTTTTCTTGTATAACTGTGTTAATGTACACACAGTAATGTTTTCAGTAATTCTTGACCTTTTTTGTTGATTGTTGTGGTGCAGCAGTATATAATTTGTCTGTTTAAAACATTTGGTTATATTACTAAAGGTTTTCAGTCTGCTACGCATTACTTGCAGTGTATGTGTGAGTGTGTTTGCAATGTGTGCCATCAAATAAGGCACCTTTTATTGTGCCACAGAGTCATTGCAGCAGTGTGAACCTGCTATCCACTGCACCTGCATGAATTTTTTATACCGCTTTGTGGTATCTTTACTGGTAGTGGATTGTTACTGCTGTGCACTAATCCCCCAACTGGCAAAATGTATTCCGTTCCAGATTTGGATTTGTGATTCGTGAACACTGGTTAGGTGTTGTTGTGCCTTTTCATATGCATCCCTTGAGTGTGCAGTGCAATCTTAATCTGTCTGTGCATTTGCAGTGAACCATTAATTCTGGGAGACTGCATTTCTTGTTATGCTCTCATTTCATTTCATCAGCACTGGGGAATTTTCTAGACACAAGACAGTAGCATTTTGGGGATGCACATTAATTCTGGTGACTCAGTGTGTGACCACTGCTCACATGACTGAGTGCACCATTAATTCTGGGAAACTTTGCATTTCTTGTTATGCTCTCATTTCACTTCATCAGCACTGGGCAGTTTTCTGGACACAAGACAGTAGCACTTTGGGGATGCATATTAATTCTGGTAACTGTGTGGGTGGGATGCTGCCCAATATTGTTGTCAGTCTACCTTACTTCATGTTTAAGGTGGAATGACAATGCAAAGTAATAATAACAAGGCGAAGTGTGCCTTTTCTATGTGGCACTCTGCATAGCTAAGTGCCAATGTGAAGTGACCACTTCACATTCACTTCGTTGGTGGATTTTAAATTCGCTGCATCTCTACCTAAAATCCCCTCTAGTCTCATTTTGCATCCCATTCCTTTAGTTCCCATTCAGGATTATCCCTTCTTATGGTCTTGAGGCTTGATGTAAGCCTTTCAGAAGTCACTATTCTCCTGATTCCACATTTTGGGGAGAAAGCTTCCTATTTGAGGTAACTTCCTTTAGCTGCAGAGAACAACTTACAGCACCCCAACAGTGTTAATCCTTTAGAAGTATAAAGCAGGAAGCAAGAATTTTGCTTCCAAACAATTTTCCCTGAATTGCAATTCTGAATGATCATGTTGAGCTGTCATAATACAAATATGCATACTCCAGGGGATGGCAGCTGAGGTCATGAATACCTGGAGACTTCCTTGACAAGATTTTTTTTCTTTCCTGAGTGCTAAAAGCCATAATGCAGTTTTTATATTAATTATAGCATTTACCTTATTAGTAGGATTTCTGCCATGAGTTGGAGTTGGAAGGAGGTTCACTTTTATCCTGTAATACTGCCATTCCCTCACTCCTTCAGGAATGTATATCTCAGTCTGCTATTAGTTATCATACCCCATTCAGTCTGTGTGTGTAGCTCCTGCTTTGCAGTTCTTTTGGACTCCTTTCTAAGGTACCTTTATCTTAAATGAATTATGTTCCCATGGCACTTCTAGGGGTGGAACCATCCTCAAGAGGGTTGTTTTGCTTTCTTGGTACTCCAACAGGATGGTAGACCCACAGGGGACAGAGAGCGAGAATGGCAAAGCATCTACATACTGCATATCAGTCAAACAATTCAGTTATACAACTAGCCTTCTATACACATGTTTCACAAGCATTACTTACAGTGGACAGAGAGTGAGAATGACCAAAACATCCAGATACTGTGTAACAGTCAAACAATTCAATTATACAGCTAGCCTTCTGACTGTCAATGATGTTGCACAATCATTATTCAGACTTTGGTTTTGTATGCCCATTGAATTAAAGCCAAAGTGTAGCTTTCTGCAGTGATTTTTAAAAAGAAAAGATATTTAATAATTAAATAACATTACTGTATTTCTTTCCAATAGAAGATACAGCTACTATTAACAAACAGCTGATGATTGATGCAGCTTCTGATTGAGGGAAGCTAGTATTAGAGGGTGCAATGCAAAACAAAAATATCTTTACAAGCTTAAATATTTTATTTCACTAACTAAAAATCTAGAATTTGAATCCCTAAGATTATTTCTAGAATTATTTCTTATTTAGTAAGAAAAAATAACACATCTAGACAAATTGTTGTGTTCTATCTTGTCAAGAAAAACAAGCTCATTTCATGGTACTGTATATTACCAATTTTAATGATTTTTAATCTCAGTGATTAAAAATCTTATAGCGTCATGGCATCATGCTGTTTTTAGACTATAATACTAGTTTTTGGACTTTTATTTTATCCCTCAATCTAGATTTAGGATTTATTGAGCAGCAAGCTTATTTCACCTTATAATCTCACTGTTATGCCCTGAAGTGGGTGACTCAATATGAGTAACTCAGATTGAGCACCTGTCTTAATAGCGACTGTTGTATAATACCGACTGTAATGTCAACAAATAGGTGCACTGAGGGCAACTTGTGCTGGGGGTAGTATTACATATATTGTGGTGTTTTGTGCAGTCTCAGAGTTAGACATTTATAGTTAGAGTGGTTCGGAGTGGGGGAACAAAGCCCATCACATAAAATATGTTTTAGATATAATACTGGTTAATCTATTATGTTTTGCATTCATTTGCTGACTTGTGGGTTTGTAGTGATGTGCTGGCCATGTTCAGAGTGTGGTCTCAGCATGGCATATAATGAGTAGAGTGGGATGTTAGGTAGCAAGGGCATGTGTGTGTTGAGTTTTGTGCTGTGGGTTTGAGACTAGCAGTCACTGTATCCAGTGAACTAATTGCTCCACTGAGAGTGTTGGTTGCCATTTCCAGTGAACTAATCACTGTCTGTTGAGTTTGTTAATGGGGTGGGCATTGCGTATAGGTGAGAGAATGCATGTGTGTTGTATTGTTTTTATTTTATTTTGCAGGTTTGGCTAGGTGTGTGTAGTTTTCTGTAATGTGTTTAACTGTTTCAGGTGTGGGTTGTATTATGGGGTGGATTAGTGTAGTGTTTGATTAGTGGTGTTTATACCGAATTTGAGTATGGGGTGTTCTAGTGGTTTTAGTGTTCTTTAGTCTGTTTTTTTTTCTCTCCTAAAGTCACTCTTTTGATGTTAATTGTAATTGGTATGGGCTGTAGTCCAGTTCAGTTTATTGACTGACAAATCAAAATTATCATTACAGTCAAACTATAAAGACACGTATTTGTATTCATTTACATCATATGTAAGTCAAATATTCATACAGATACTAATACATAGATGTTTAAGTTAAATAAGACAGTAAAGCAGTCATATTTAAAGTGGATTCTATTATTGCACTTCTCCTGTTCATTGCACATATTCTGTTTTTCATACTTTATCTCCTGCTATGTATTTTAACACGATAGCAACCTAGACTTTTTGTATCGTATGTAATTTCTTTTGTTCTTTTTGTTCTTGTCCTTCCCAAGTTGACATTTGCAGGTGTGTGAATACTTTTTGTCTAAAGAGGAACATCTGGATATTGTGGCAGTCACAGAAACATGGTACACACAGAACCATGACTGGGACGTAAACATACCAAGATACACTATCTACAGGAGGGACAGGGAGGGTAAAAGAGGAGGAGGAGTAGCTCTCTACATAAGGGAAGGAATCAACGCAAGAGAACAAAATGGTAAACAGGGAGGGGGAGGAGAAGAAGCACTGTGGGTCAATTTGGAGACAGGCAATGGCACTACAATCTGCACAGGGGTTGTATACAGACCCCCCCCTCTCAGGGGGAGGAAATGGACAAGGAAATGATAGAAAGTATACTTAGAATGGCAGAAAAAGGGGAGATATTGCTGATGGCTGATCTGAATATGCCAGATGTTAACTGGAGTGCAGTTGCAGCAGACACTTCTAAGAGTGGGGTTATTCTAGATGCCCTACAGGGGGCATGCCTTAGGCAACTAGTATTGGAACCCACTCAAGAGGGAACAATCTTAGACCTGGTTCTCTCAAATAGAGATGGAGAGAGGATCACAGATGTAGAAGTGGGTAGCCATCTGGGAACTAGTGACCATCGAACAGTATGGTTCACAATAAACACAGCAATAAAGTCAAGCCATACAAAGGCAAAAGTACTGGACTTCAGGAGGGCTGACTTTGCCAAAATGGGTGAGTGCCTAAGGAATGCACTAGCAAAGGGGCAGGAAGGAGGGGTGGAAGAACAATGGGGAATAATAAAAACTGCCATCACAGAGGTAACAAGCCTTTGTGTGAAGCAAATAAACAAAACAAAATGATGTACGAAACCACTATGGTTCTCAAAGGAGGTGACAGTGAAGGTTCAAGAGAAAAAGAAAGCATTCAGAAAGTACAAGGAATCACAGAAGGAGCAGGACAGAGAATTGTATCAGTTAATGAAAAAGGAATCTGGGAAGGCAGTCAGAACAGCAAAGGCCCGGACTGAAGAAAAGATAGCCAACTCAGTTAAGAAGGGGGATAAAACCTTTTTTAGGTACATCAGGGAGCAAAGGAATACCAAGGGAGGGATAGTGAGTCTTAATAAAGGGGAGGAGGGTGAGCAGAGGGTGACGGTGAAAAGGCAGAGATACTAAACAAATATTTTTGCTCAGTATTTACAAGTGAAGAGGGGGAGCTACCTAAAACAAACAATAGAAACACTCTGGATACAGAAGTTGATACCAGCCCATTTACAGAAGAAAGGGTTCTGAAAGAACTCTTAAAACTGAAGGTGGACAAAGCAATGGGACCTGATGGGATTCATTCTAGAATTCTAAAAGAACTAAGGTTAGAACTAGTGACACCACTGACTATCCTCTTTAACAAATCATGGGAGGATGGGGTGGTACCTGAGGACTGGAGGAGGGCAGACATGATTCCCCCTTCACAAAAGTGGGAGCAGGGCAGAAGCAGGAAACTACAGACCTGTTAGTTTAACCTCAGTGATAGGGAAAATGATGGAATCACTTCTGAAGGAAAGAATTGTCGAGTACCTTGAGGCCAGAGGGGCACAGGACCCAAGGCAGCATAGATTCACAGTGGGAAGGTCATGCCAGATGAATTTAACAGATTTCTTTGACTGGGTGACCTAAGTAGTAGATCAGTGAGGGGCTGTGGACATGGCCTACCTAGACTTTAGCAATGCATTTGACACAGTCCCACACAAAAGATTAATATACATGTTAGCCAGCCTGGGAGTGGGTCCCAAGATGATAGCCTGGGTAAAGAATTGGCTGGAGAATAGGACACAGATGGTAATAGTAAATGGCGTCCACTCTGAAGAAAGGGGGGTTACTAGTGGGGTACCACAGGGTTCAATATTAGGACCGGTCCTCTTCAATGTCTTTATAAGCGACATTGCAGAGGGACTGGAAGGAAAAGTATGTCTCTTTGCAGATGACACAAAGATCTGCAACAGAGTTGATGCACAAGGTGGGGTGGAAAGAATGAGATGGGACTTGGCAAGGTTAGAGGAATAGTCAAATGTATGGCAGCTTAGATTTAATGCTAAGAAGTGCAAGGTAAAGCACCTGGTAAACAAAAACCCAGGGGAAGAGTACACAATGGGGGGTGAGATACCAACAACAACAAAAATGGAAAGGGACCTGGTGGTAGTCTTATCAGATGACTAAAAGGTGGGCAAGCAATGTGAGAGGGCAGTAAGGAGGGCTGGGGGGATACTGGGATGCATAGGGAGATGCATCACCAGTAGAAAACAGGAAGTTGTTATCCCTCTGCACAGACAGCTGGTGAGACCCCATCTGGAGTATTGCGTGCAGTTCTGGAGACCCAATCTCCGCAAGGACATAGACAGGATGGAAGCTGTCCAGAGGAAGGCAACTAAGATGGTGCAGGGTCTGCACCAGAATACATATGAAGAGAGACTAAAGGAGCTTAGTATGTATAGCCTTGAGGAAATGAGGGAGAGGAGGGACATGATAGAAACGTTCAAGTACCTCAAGGGAATCAACAAAGTCCAAGAGGGTAGCATCTTTCAAAAAAAGAGGTGTGCAAGAACAAGGGGGCACAATTTGAAGATGGGGGGGTGGCTCAGAAGTAATGGTTTGAAGTATTTTTTCACAGAGAGGGTTGTGGATGCATGGAACAGCCTTCCAGAGGAGGTTGTGGAGTTAAAAACAGTGGTTGAATTCAAGCATGCATGGGACAGTCATAAGGCAATTCTAGGGGTTGGGGGTAGAAAGAAGTAGGCTGCTGGTTAACTAGGATCTGCAGCTTATCCATTAGGTAGGGAAATGAGCAGACTGGGTGAGCCAAGCAGTCCTTATCTGCCATCAAATTCTATGTTTCTATGTAAGAACACTTTAAGTCTGTGATTCTCATGGTATCTGGATCCTCTTTGATTTATTTTTAATTTTTACCAAATATGGTGCCAAGCCAACATTTTGTTTGTTTGTATGTGCTGTAGTTGTCGTAGGTATTGTGTGTTAGCTTATGTGTTCGGAGCTGTTTTATATTCACTATTTTGACAAGGAACCAATCTTACTTTTTAGTCAATGTACCTGTGTGTTTGCCAAGCACATACTCTTACCTTATTGTCATCACCACCTTGTATAAGCTCTTAACATTAGAAGACATTTAACTTTCCTTTTGCAGTCTTTACCCCCTCCCCAGTGTTTGACACCCTTCTTCATAGGCTATTATCCCCCTTTCCTCTCAAAGTCTTTAGCCCATCTGTTCATCCCTTGCATCCAAGCTTCTGGGCCACTCCCATTGCAGGCTTTTATCTCTATTCATTGTTTATTAGTCCTTGTAGAATTTTAGCCCTCCTCCTCCTCTTCTGCAGACTTTTGCCCCACTCGCCCTTGTAGGTTATTATCCCCCTCCTCCTTGTATGGTATTAATTCCCCTCCTCTAACAGATCATAAACCCCCAACTCCCCTGTAGGTTTCTTGCCCTTCTTTACTTCCAGGTAATTAGCCTCATACCTCTCACATAGTATTAGCCCCCACCCTCATCTGTTATTGGCAGTCCCCTAGTAGGTTATTAGCCCTTCCCTTCCCAGTTTCGGTTATTACCCCACCCCTTGGAGGTTATTACTCCCCTCCAAGGCTGGCTATACCATTTTGCAAAGTATACCTGCGTACAGAGCCCTTGTTAGTGGGGGACTCTGTTTTTAAATGTTAATAAGCATGCACAACACAGCTGATAAGGCAAAGGATGCAAACCCAGGCCCTGGCCCCCTCCTAACTGATTTCCATATTACCTCTGCAGTGACAGTCACCCACTCTGCCCATCAATATCAGTGGATAGGAGGAGTGAAGGCCTCTGTGATGCCATGGTGGGGGTTGGGTCACCTTGCAAATGTGTGAATGCAAGTACTGATGTAACTGCCCTAGCAATTTCATTTACTCTTTGTAGTTGCACCATGCATGCTGAAGAAAGGAGGACTCCCGGTGAAAGTTGGCAGTGGCACAGCTCAGAACAGGCCCCCCAGAAAATGAGTGCCTACACACAGCTGTAGTTGGTGTAATGATAAATCCAGCCCTATCTGGATTGGACAGTTGTATTCTGGACCTGTTGAACATGCCAGCCAGTAAAGGTTGTGTTTCTAGTGGGTAGCTTGTTAGCAATTCACCAAACTTTTTTTTTTGTTTGTTTCTTTGTTTTTTTCTTTTTGCTGCCTGGAGGCAAGGACTGTCTCTGAATGGGAGGGAGTAGAGATGGGAGAAGTCAGCAAAATTTGCTCCACAAAGGAATTTGCAAATTTTGCACAATTCATGGAACACAGATTGACTGGCGAAGATTTGCTGCAAAGTGTGGAATTTCATGGGCAAAATTCCACACTTTGTGCCAAAATTCCCACTTTGCTGTAAAAACTTCACAGTTCAGGCTGAGTCAAAGTTTCTCAGGTCTGGGAAAACTTTGTGAAGCTCTGTGAAGTGCATATCATTGCTACTTCACATGAAATTCACTGGCAAAGTTTTACTGCACCACATCTCTAGGAGGGAGACCATATGTGACATGCAGGGCTGGATTTACCATGACACCAACTACAGCTTTGTGTAAACAGATCACATCACAGATGGTATCTTCCACCTGGTCAGAGACAGTCTTTGACTACAGGTGGCAAAAAGCAGAACATGAAAAAAAGTTAATTGAATTACCAGCAGGATACTCCCTGGAACCGCGGCTTTTATTGGTTGGCATGTGCAAGCTTGCACACTGTTCAGAACTGACCTCCAGAAAACAAAGGCCATATGCACAAAGCCAAAACTAAACCAGGAGATGTTTGGCAAAACCAAAACCTTTCTGGTTTTGCACAGCACTTTGGGGGGCGAGCAGAAAGCGTGTATGCACAAAACCATACTTCTCAACCTTCCGTCACAGAAATGATGGACACAGACACTCAAAATGAAGGACAATGAGGACAGTGACCCTCATAATGAGGGGACACATCCTTAAACAATGAAGATACAAGCTTGGAATATTGTGGAATCATTGTGGTTACCAGTACAAAGTAGATTAATTTCTAAGCATCTTAGAATATTATGAAATTTTGACTTTAAAGTCTGAATTTACAGCACATTCCCCATGGGTAGCAACCAATTTGCTTACTAGTGCAAGCATTATTTTTATTACGCATGATAGAATATTATGAATTTACACTACAGGACATTCCCTACAGCACATTGCAGCATCTTTACTATGAGGGACAGACCATTTCTGAAAGGTAAAATGAGGGACTTACCACGTAATCAGGGACAGTTATGTGGTACATTCAAAAAACTACAGTAATGTACTTTCACATTTTGTGTTTTTGTCACATTGGTCATTCCTGCTGATGTTTGTTGCTTCATGGCTGCCACAGCAGGCCATATTTTTAAGCTTAAAGTGCCTCATGTGGCAACTGCCAATTGATTTCTTCAACAATTTACCCCTACCACTACAGGAAGTGGAGCTGGCGGTGTCGGACTGGAGGTTGGATTGGGATACCATGCAGCCAGCAGGAGTCATGTGCTGAGTAGAGTTGGCTCTGTGGGAAGGAGCCTCAGCAACAGATGCAAGGACTAGCAGCTCATAGATCCAGCAGGGAGACCTACCGACCTGACCTGACCTGCAGCATGGAGGATCCAGGGACAACAGGAAGGTATGAGTACTTAATTGGTACAGGCTTCCATCGGCATGGGAGAGATAGAGAGACAGCATGCTTGAGTGTGCCCAATCTGTTTGACTGACCCCAACCAACTACCAGAATGGATTCATCAGCTAAGCTGAGCTCACTTGAGCTCTAGGAACTGTCTGAGTTTGAGTATGGGCTAATTAATATTATTATTTTATTTTATCAGCAATGAGCTTCTGTTATTTTCTGAGTTTTCTATTGGACCAAGTTGTGGTTGAGACTTGGGACTGGGATGTGGGGAATTAACCTGGCTGTACAGACCAAGGAGTGGAATGGCTACAGACTGGCTTAGTTAGAACTGTGGCTACATTTAGCAGAATCAGGAAGAGTACAATAAAGTTGCAGGGGGCAGGAGGGGTTGCAGGCAGCTGAGCAAAGCCTCATGTTGTTGATGAGGTCTAGAATAGATAGAATAGACTACGTGACAGTTGCTAGCTTGTAGTAAAAAG
Source organism: Neoceratodus forsteri (assembly GCA_016271365.2). Lineage (NCBI taxonomy): Eukaryota > Metazoa > Chordata > Ceratodontiformes > Ceratodontidae > Neoceratodus > Neoceratodus forsteri. The sequence continues at coordinate 439,545,554 of CM028137.1, read as the reverse complement.
TATAGTCAGCAAATCCAGTGTGAATCCTTTTGAAGCTAAATGGCATAAATTACATGATTCAGCAAGGATATAAACTGTACCTCCCTGACTGCTGCTACAACAGTGGTAGCTATTTCTAGACTTAGCAGTACCATCATGCTATGTAGTTCTTTCCTAATCACTAGTACTAAAATGGCTACTACTGACAGTTACACTGACTCCTTCACTTCCTCTCTTTTTTTTTCATTTCTTTTCTTTGTTTTTCTTTTCTTCACTGTGCTACTGATGTGGTCATTTCTCTAGTTCACCTACCTGCATTAACTAAACCAGCTTGCCTGGCATGGATCTCCCTACATTTTCTATTGGTTTCATTAAAACTTATTCTGTTTGTGTGTGCTGTGTCACTTTCTTGTCAGTCTGACTTAATTACTTTTATCTCCTGATTTTTTTTTAGCAGCATGATGCACCCTCAAAAATCATTCTGAACCCCTGAAATTTTTTGACAAGGATACGCTGCACCCTCTTTTATGTGGCTGCGGTGGGAACACTGATATATCTGCAAGCATCTGCTATTGAACCCATCAGACCTGAGTTAATGTTCAGAGAAAAGGCATCCATTGGAGGGTGCTGATAAATCATAGGATCATAGTTGTTTACAAGCTCAGGAAGCAAAGCCTATTATTGAACTTGCCACCCGAGGGTGGATTAATTATCTATATAATCAAATTTGGTGTTACCCATATATTTATCTAGCATACCATTGAACATATCCATTGTCTTACTCTCTACAATTGAGGTTGGCAATGTGTTCCATAAGTTAACTATTCTCTGAGATAACCAAAAATGTATTTTTTTGTTCTACAATTTACCCCTTTTAGTTTAAAGTTATGAGATCTGGTTTGTGATATAATAAAGTTTTTTTATATACCTAGAATTTCAGTAAGACCAGGTTCACGTATGGTTTTATAGGTCAAGCAAAAGTCTCCACGAAGTTGTCTATACTGGATGGAAAATAGGCCCAATGTTTTCAATCTTTCCCCATAAGGTCTGTCATACAATGAATCCTTTTAGTCATTTTTCTTTGAACCCCTTCTAATTGCTTCTTTCCATGAATTGTATTAGGTGTACAGAAGACAGCACAGTATTCTAGGTGAGATCTAACCAAGCTGATGTAAAGTGAAAGGATGACCTGTGGTTGCCTGCATTGAATATTTTTCCATATGCAACCAATAATTCTTTGGCATTTCTTAACTTTAAATGTATTATTGTCAAAGCTGAGCTTACTGTCAATATTTATCCTGAGGTCTTTTTCATTTTCTGTTGCTTGAAGTTTTACATTATTTATTAAATAACCATTTTTCGTATTATTATTATAACCAAAATGCATTACTTTGCACTTTTGTTCATTAAATTTCATCATATTCTTTTTTGCCCAAAGTTCAAGAGCTTCTAACTCTTTTCGGAGAGTGCTAATTAGTCGTCTGCGTATTTTGATATCCAGACATTATCTGTTGTCTGCATTGATGCTATCAGAATGTTAAACAATACAGGGCCTAACACAGAACCCTGTGACACTCCACTTGTCACCTCTGCCCATGAGGACATAGCTCCTTTTACTGATGTACGTTGTCTGTGATTAAATAACCATGAATCTATCCATTTTATTAGAATATATGGAAATTTCAGTTTAACCAAATGTTCTAACAATATTTTATGTGAAACCCTGTCAAAAGCTTTTGCTAAGTTCAGATATACAACATCCACTGGGAGACCCACATCCAAAGCTGCACTAACATTTTCAAAGAAGTTAAGTTGGTTTGTTAAGCATGACCTTCCTTTTTTAAATCCATGCTGTGTTAAATCATGTAAATTATAATGATTCATATGTTGTTCAAATCCACTCAGGATTAATCTTTCTAGGATTTTCCCTATAACCGAAGTCAAGCTTACTGGCCGATAATGAGATACAACAGATTTAACACCTGCTTTGAAAATTGGAATCACCACTGCTTCTTTCCATGCTGACACACACTCACCTACTTCCAGGGATAGATTAAATAATTTGCTCAGAGGGCCAGAGATGTGAATGGCAATTTCCTTTAAAAAACTAGGGTGTATGCCATCTGGTCCAGCCGATGAAGTTGCTTTTAATTTCTATAATTCTTCAAGAACTTCATCTACCATAATAAGCTCAACAGTCACTTGGTTAAAATGTATGATTGAGTTATTAAATTGTTCCTTGGGAGAAAATATCATATGAAAATCATTGTTGAATTCTTCTGCCATTTGGAATTCATTGTTTATAGTTCCTAAATTTGTTCGTAATGGACCTATTGTTGCTTTAGAACCTCTGAGTGAACCAACATAATTATAAAACTTTTTCTTATTATCTAATGTGTCAGTTGCTAATTTATTTTCCATAAGCATTTAAATAAACTTCTCCTGATTATTTGCTTATACCGACCAAAGGTAAATCACCCCACCCAACACACTTTGACTGTTCCTATGGTATGTGCAGTTTGGAGCACCTGTAGATTAGTGGGTCTGACTTGGGATCAACTGGTACTGAAGTTTTGGAGTCTACAACTTCAACTCACCTTCTAGCACTGTTCATATTAGTCAAAGGGGGGACAGTGGTTCCATGTGATAACAGTGACTGCATAATAGCGATCACTGGGTGAGTCTACATCGCCAAAAATGAATTTCAGTGATGTAGACCCATGGCAAACAGCAAGATGGCACCTGAGATGCAGGTGTTCTGTTTTGTATGTGGGGGACTCTGCCTCACAGTGCACCCCACTACTAAAGGATTCTCAACTCCAGGGGAGTGCATGTCGGGGGGGTGCAGAAGTAAAGAAAAAAAATGACCCAGCACAAAAATGAACACTCCCAGAACTGAATCTGGCACCCTTACAACCCAAGCCTGCCACCAACCCACCATGCCACATGGCTAGCTTGGCAGCCCACCACCACCCTACAACCCACAAACTCCTCTTCCACCCATCACATAGCGTGGTCCCTCCCCACCCCCCATGCATGTGTATACATAACGGCATTCTGTTGCTATAGTCGCTGAACCCCCTGTCTGGTCACCCTCCCTGACAGGAAGCCCTGTGCAAAAATGTCATGATTAAGTCACCCTTTTTGAAAGCACTCAATCGCAGTTGCCATGTACATGGGATAGTGGGACTACAGGTGGAGGCATAAACTCAACTGACTGGCCTTGTTCCCTGTTCAACCAACATGCAGGGCCTCAATACAGTACCCTGTGTGCTACAGAACCAATGACTAAAGCCAGGATGTTTGGTACTTCTTAAAATGTCAATTACTATCTTAAGCTTAACAGCATAAGCAGATGGAGTAGCATAAGGTCATATATTAGTTACTTTGTTCCCACAGTTCTTCAGTTATGCCCAATGTGTGTCTGCAGACCGGATACCGTCAATACCTTGAAAAAAGAGACATGCATTTGAAAATATCATGGTCAAAACAGTATGCATGGTTTGGAGTTTATTTATATTAGCATAGTTTTTAACTGCATGATTTAGGGATGTCCCTACAGTGCACTTTTTGACCTTGCAGTTTTTGGCCAAGTGTTTATGTGGTGGACCCTCTATAGACATAGGATAAGTAAGTTGTTAGCAGGTATCAGGTGATGCTTTAGGAGAGTGGCATCTTAAAGTGCATGCATAATACATAAGAGTTCTGTTTCCCCCAGGAAAAGTAAAAGAGCATTTGTCAAGCAACATGGGTGTAACAGTGCTTTCCCTTTCCCTTTTGTTTCTCTCCTTTTCTCCTTAGACTGATCTGTTTCCTTCAATCTATTCTTTTTCTCTCTTTAGGCCTCCCTTAATTTTGTGTTTCCACTGTGGCCCCCAAAATGCTGCACCTGAGAAAAGATGAGGGAGGGCAGATCTCTTTTTGAAACACTAGGGAAGGATGGGGGTTAGAATAAGCATGAATTTCAATGTGAAAAAGTGCAAAATGATGCAGTTGGGGTGCAGAAACCAGGGGGAAGAGTACACAATGGAGGGAGCGTTATTGATGACCACCAAGTAAGAGAGATACTGGGTATTAGTAACCTCTGATGACCTAAAGGTGACCAGGTAATGTGACAAGGCAATTTGGAGGGCTTGTGGGAAGCTGGGGTGCAGAGGGAGTGGTATCACCAGCAGAAACAGACAGGTGGCACTTCTCCTGTATAGACTGCTGGTAAGACCTCACCTAGAATATTATGTACAGTTCTGGAGGCTATATCTCTGGAAGGACATAGAATGGAGGCAATAGAGAGGAGGGCAAGTAAAATGGTGCAGGGTCTGCATCAAAAGCCCTTGAAGGAGAGACTAAAGGAACTCAGTATGTACACCCTGGAAGACAGGAGGGAGAGAGAGACATAGAATAGAGAACTTTAAGTAACTCAAGTGTGTAAATAAGGTATAGGAGGAAAGTATTTTTCAGTAAAAGAGACACAAGAATAAGGAGGTATGCTATGAAGTTGGAGGAGGTAGATTCAGTAGAGATGTGATGAATTACTTCTTCAAAGAAAGAGTGTTGGTTTCCTGAAACAGCCCAAAAGATGATGTGGTGGGGGCAAAAACAGTGGTGGGGTTCAAGACTGTTTGGGATAGGCATAGGGAATCTTAATGGAAAGAAATGAAGGGCAGGGAGAAAGAACAGGAGATCAGGTAGGGTCAGTAATATTACTGTATAAGTAGGGGAAAAATGGGCAGACTGTGTGGATCAAATGATCCTAATCTGCCAACAAATTCTACATTTCTATGTTTCTATAGTAGCCCAAAATGGAAGGATGGGGAATTCTCAGACATGCATGCTTGAATGAAGCAGACTGTGTACTGTAACCTGTCATGGTGATCATTACTTTATTTGTAAACTAAGCAAAAGCACTACTTGAAGGATCTTTTTTCAGGCTCAATCCAGACTTGGGATGGGTAACCTGGCTCTGGTGCAGTTCTGAGCCACACCAAACCACCAGCTTGGCTCTGAGTCAGAAAACCGAGCCTTTCGTGGCTTGACCCAGATTGCTGATTTGTCCCAGTTCAGAAGTGCAGTCCAGTCCAGAATAACACTCTTACCTCCAGTACTGCTTGGAAGAGGCAGAGAAAAGCATCTTCCCCCTCAATCTCTGTTGAAGATTCCTGAGTCCCTTGACCATCACATGACCAACAATGGGAAACCCGCATGGTCCTGGGGCACTGATGGGAGCCAACCAATGAGGGTCTGTGTTCTGTGACTGATACATGTTCCATCCAATTCTCTGTGTCAGCCACCACAGGACCTCCCGAGGAAACTGAGTATCGAGGGCATTTGGAAATTTGCAGTCAATGGAGACAGTCATGTGTTTGTGTGTGGAGATTTCCCACAAAAAACTGGTGAAAATATTGTTGGAGAGGGAGAGAGGGAAAGTAGAAGAGTAGAGACTGAGAGACCAATGAATTTAACAGCAGAAAACAGCAGAGTGCACAGACGTTGCAGCAGACTGAGAGTACTCATTAAAAAAAAAAAGATTTTTTTCATTTGTAAAGAGAGACAGAGTAGAGAGAGACTAACTAATTCAGCAGCAGAGTAGTCAGCAGCAGAGTGCAGACATTGCCATCTCCACAGTAAAATGATAAAACATCCATTTTTGTTAGTCAGAGAGAGAGAGAGAGAGACCGTGTGTGTGTGTGTGTGTGTGTGTGTGTGTGTGTGTATATATATATATATATATATATATATATATATATATGTATATTTTATTTTTTATTTTAGTCTTTGGTAACCAGGTATGGCCTACTAGGCACAAGTGCCTGTTTTCAGGGGTGACCTGGGAGCACTAGGTGGCCAAGTGACTTGCTCAGAGTCACACAGTATGCAAGTAGAGGTTGTGAGAATCAAACTCAGGTCTGGGCTGCTGGATGTACCAAGCTCATTCACACCTCTTTCCTCTAACATCTAGGCTATACTGCAGGCATATATATATATATATATATATATATATATATATATACGTATGTATGTAGTGGCACTATAGTTAGGGTTGAGTAAGCACTTTAATGTTAAACCTCAAATCTGCACTTTAATAACTTTGCCACCATATGACAGATTGGTCTGAAAGTTTACATGCATGGTCTGGTACCATAGATCTCAGGATCTGGCAAGTTGTATTATGACTGGATCTACGGTTGCGGAGCTACAGAATGCCAAAAACCAAAAAAAAATTGACTTTTTGTGCATTTCTTTGCTCGCATGCCCACATGATTGGTCTGTTCAGTCTGAAATCTTCAGGGAAGATGCAGTCTGGGTCACCAATGTGCCTTTCGAAGACTCGGTGTAAAAATATGAAATCATTCAAAAGTTATTAAAAAAAAAATTCACAACTATAGTAAATGGAAAATATAAGTGCAACAAGAAACTTTCACAAATGCACTTTTACTTTTGCAAATGGCCCTTTAATTTTTCTGCTTCAGCCATCTTATTTTCAGTTAGTGAGAAACAACAATGCCTGGCATTTAAATTTGGGACCCTCTAGGTAAACACTGACTGTTGGGTATACCTAGTAGGGTTCAGAGGATGCCAGCACTATCTTTTTTTGGAGGTAAAACCCCTCAGAAATGCCATTTTCAATATGGGGAAAAAATACTTTTACAAATCACGAAAGTAGCAGCCGAAATACTTTCGCAAATGCGAAAATTTTGTGCTACTTTTTGCAAAATGTTTGTGATTTGCGAAAGTATTGTTAAAAAAAAAACTGCAAATATTTGCCATCCTCCTGCAATAAAACGGTTGAGTCTTTTGGGATGAAACTTGCAGGGTGACAAGCCCTGGTCCCACAGATGTGGCTTTTGGTGGTTTGGTGCCCAACTATTCAAGGGTCCCAAAGTAACAATGTTCAGAAGTTGAGAAATTTCCCATAGGATAACACTGCGGCATCCATTACACCTTTTGGCACCCATATCTTGAAAACAAAGTGAGATACAGAGTTTTTGCTTCTAAATTGTAGAAACAAGTTTGGAAATCATAGATTACACCTGTAGTGGAATTGTTTTCCTACTTGCTACGGTTAAAGAGATATTGGCAAATTAGTGTCACATGGGTTTCAAATGGTGCCTTTTCAGTGCATTTTGGTGCCTGTATCTCAGAAAAGATGCAAGGTACAGATTCAGTTGATCCATGTTGTGTGAACTACTTGCTGTCATGATTACAATGGCATTGAAATTTTTTTTCTAGCTGCTACGGTTGCTGAGATATTGACAAATTAGTGTTACAAGGGTTCCTTGCCCTGTAGGGCTGCTATATGGCTCTGTAGTTATGTGTAAGTAGGAACGCAGGGCCCAGAGGACCCACACTACTGCATACACATACCATTAGGCAACAAATGGGCAATATGAAGGGAGTGCAGGGACCGTAGGGCCCGCGCTCTCACAAACACATACTATTTACCAGTTACATTACACTTTCTCAAAAAGAAGGGAAATTCATGTCAAAAAACTCTGTTCATGCATCAGTTAGGGTTCATACCACAGTGAAAAAAGTGTGGAACTGTGGTGTTAGGGTTACCATCCCTACCACCCCATCCCCACCACCCACACTCCACACACCAACAGGCATCGGGGTGTGCATTGGGGTCGTCGTGCCTAACTCTCACCCTATTCTTATATACTGCACCACCTCAGCTTCTTTACACATGGAATGGGGTGAGAGTGTCTAACAACCCAAAGGCACACCCCAATGCCTGTTGGTGTGTGGAGTGTGGGGGGGCGGGAGTGGTGTGGTAGGGTGGTAACCTAACACTACATTTCCATGCTTTTGTCGCTGTGATATGAACCCTAACAGAGTTTTTTCCCATGAACATATACATACATACATATATATATATATATATATATATATATATATATATAGAAAGAGAGAGAGAGAGAGAGATATCTATCTATCTATCTATCTATCTATATATATATATATATATTCTTTCTCTCTTATATATATATATGTATGTATACATATATATATATATAGAGAGAGAGAGAGAGAGATAGATAGACCAATGAATTCAACAGAGTTAGACAGGACAAGAGGACTCTAAATGAAGGTCACAGTGCCTCAGTAATTTTAAGGGGGGTCTTTTACAGTTCCATAGATCTTGAAGCGGGCTCTCATCCATGTCTCAGACTCTGTGTTGTTCATCTCTGTGCTGCCCTGAAAGGTCATACAGCTCTAAAGTCTGTATTGTCCATCTCTGTGCCATAGTGCCATACAGATTGTGAAGGGGTGGTGTCACATCTCAGACTCTATGTTGCCCATCTCTGTGCTGCCCTGAAAGGTAATACCTCCCTAGACTCTGTGTCACCCATCTATGTATAGTGCCATACAGATTGTGAAGGAGGGGGGCACCACATCTCGGACTCTATGTTTCCCGTCTCTGTGCCTGAACTAGTACTAAGTCAAAGAGGCCTCACGTATTTTGAGGGGAGTGTCACCCATGTCTCAAACTCTGTGTTGCCCATCTTTGTGCAACCCTGAAAGGTCATATTGCCCTAGACTCTGTGTTGCCCATCTCTATGTCATACTGCCATACAGACTGTGAAGAGGGGGGGTGTCACATCTCAGACTCTGTGTTGCCCATCTCTGTATAGTGCCATACATATTGTGAAAGGTGGGCATCATATCTCAGACTCTGTTTTGCCCATCTCTGTGCCTGAAATATTATCAAGTCATATAGTGCCTCACGTATTTTGAGAGGGGGTGTCGCCCACGTTTCAGACCCTGTTTTGGCCATCTCTGCTTCCAAACTAATACTGCTAAGTAAACATTTAAGTTGGACCCCAAAAAATGGATTCAGAATTAGAGTCTGTTATGGAAATGGAACATGGGCCAATACCAGCAGTATGGCTGAAATTGGTACACGTAACAATAAGAATATTTTCCAAAAACAAATCCAGACAAAAAGGGAAATTCACTGCTGAAGATATTGTTAATGCAACTGATGAAAGTGAAACAACACTACCAGAAACAGATGACACAACACAAGCAGAAAAAGATGAAGTAACACAACCAGAAAATGAAAAGAATGTAAATCTCCTGATCAAAGTAGTGCAGGACTGTCGGCATTTCCAGAAAAATCAGATATAAGTAAAACACAGAAACAGATAGCCAGAACACTTAGACCTACTGTAGAAAGTCAATGTTGAAGGAAATGATTCTAACTAGTACCATTAGACGTGGCACTCCATGATATACCACTCATGCATATTGGGCTGTCTCATCAGAAAGCAGTGCCTCTGATGAAGAAGAGGTTGTAAATGTACTGGAACAAGATCACTATCACAATGTATCACGGTTACGCTTTCCCAAAGGTGATGAATCAGAATGTGAAACTGATGAGGCAGAAGATACCACCTGGAGTCACCCACCCAAAAAGAAAAAAACACATTCAGCAAACACCACTAGAAGCCACAGCCAGTAGTGGAAAAACAAACGATAATCTGCTAGGGTGTATCACCAGGGGGATCACTTCAAGAAGTAGGGAGGTGATCATGCCACTGTACAACTCCCTGATCAGGCCTCGCCCTGAGTACTGCATACAGTTTTGGCACCTGCACCTCGGGAAGGATATTAGACTCCTAGAGAGGGTTCAGAGGAGGGCTACAAGGATGATCTGGGCCTGGGGGACAGGACTTATGAGACGAGACTTGAGGAGCTCAACCTGTTCTCACTGAAGGAGAGTAGAGACAGGGTGGGATATGATTGAGGTCTTCAAGTATCTGAAGGGGGTAAATAAGGTATGCCTACAGGGGATCTTTCAGAGGAAGGTGGGAGGGGCCACCAGTGGCATGGTTGGGGGCTGGAGGGAGGGAGAATAAGGGGGAAAGGAGGAGGAGATACTTCACTGAGAAGGTGGTAGAGCCATGGAATGCACTGCCTGAGGAACTGGTGGAGGTGTCCATGGTGGAAGAGTTCAAGAGAGGCTTGGACAGGTGCAGAAGGAAGATGATGAGGGGCCACCTGTCTGGGGAAGGGGAACCCTGGCTGGGGAAGGGAGGGATTGGGAGAGTAATCAGGTGGATGGTTCAGGTGCCTTCTAAGAGAACTGACTCTCAAGCAGACATGATAGACCATTGGGCCTGCTCTGCTGGCATTTTAGTATGTTAGTATGTTAATCAAGGCAGCTCTTCTGAGGACTTATTTATTTGAGAGAATTTAATAATCAGAATTACAACCATTGTGCTAAAAGTTCCTTTACAAAGGATCCTTGTCATACTAAATGGGGGAGACAAAAAAGGGGGAACATTCACTGCTAGGAAGCACTGTCATTATTAAAACAATTGAGTACATAGAGTATACAGTATCATAAGACAGGCATTAGTATCACATGATTCACAAATTTGGAACAACAGATGATAAGGGATCACATCCCAAAGTAAGGAGATAAAGAGCCAAAAATCAAAAGGTACAGGCAACGTAATCTTCCAGCTAAAGGCTAGTGAGTGGCAGCTAAATAATAGGGAGTGAGATAGTAGACGCAGCACTTGCAATGTGCCTAGGTTTAGCTAGGTGGGATGCATGAGATAAGTAGGGGACTATGACAGGACCCACCAGGGTAGCTAGTTGTGAATGCAGTGCTGGGGGATTATGGGAGGTAAGTAGTAGAGGGGGATTATGGAGGGTAAGGAGACAGGAGAGACTTGGGAAGGATGTGGGGGGTAGAGTGGCTTCAGGCAACAGAATTAGGACAGCCACAGTGTGCATGAATCAGGGTCAGAAACAACTGCAACCAAAATTGCTGCAGTTCCTGCCATGATGACACATTGTTTCACCTCAGTTGTGTGGAGTTATTTTTATATAAATCCCAAAAATGAATGTGTTGCTGTTTGCAGCTTTTGTCTTTGGGAAGTTAGCAAGGGGAAGTGAGAGGCCAGTTAGGGAAAACATCACTAATAAGGCAGTTGCAGAGAGCACATCCAACCATTGAGCTGGGCAGCAGTCCTGAGCAAGGGACAAATATCTGTGATGAAAATCTTACAGACAAAAGTGATGGTGAAGAGACTGAAAGACAGGCAGAAAAAAAAACATGTTTGATTCAGCTGGCTAGAGTATTTAGAAAAGCTACAGCTTTGCCAGTGCAATACTACGGTTTTTGCCCTACTGCACAAACTAAACAGCAGACCATTACTGCAATGTTTGAACAAAAAACTGACTACAGAAGATTACATCAAGTCACATTAAAAATGAATCAATTAAAAGCTGAATTGATTGCCAAAGACCTGCAACCATTTTCTGTGGTGGAGAATGATGGTTTTAGAGCCTTTGTAAAATATTTTGCTCCATGTTACAACATACCAAGCCATACATATTTTGTGACTGTGGCTGTTCCCAGAATGTACGAATGTATGCGAAGTAAAATAAAGTGTCTCTTCAAAAAAGTGATTGTGGTTCTGTGCACCTGACCACAGGCTTGTGGATGAATTCTCAAACCAATGATTATACAGTATGTGAAACACAGCACATTGGGTGTCACAATTGTCTTCAAACACCATCAGAAGCAGCAGTGAACAGGAAGGTAGACAAAGAATGGTAGCTCTTTTCATTAGCATGTTTGTTATGCATCACACCGCTGACAATATTTTGGAAGAGTTGCATGACAAAATGTCTGAGTGGTAAGATCCACTGTGACTCCATACTGAATTTGTGGTTTCAGATCATGGCACCAATATTGTTAGTGCATTAAAATGTGGTGGCTTTACGCACATTCTGTGCTTTGCACCCCCATTAAATCTGTTAGTACATGCTTTCCTTTCCAGTGACAACAGTATTGTAACACTAGTGGGAGCTGCAAATAAAATCTGTGTCCATTTTAGTCACTCTGCAAAATCACGTGATATCTTGGCTGACCTCCAGAAAAAGAAATGGCATGCCAATACAGCAACTAAAACAAGATGTTCTGACAAGATGGAACTCAACATTTTACATGTGTGTCAGACTTCTTGCACAAATGAAGGCAGTCTATGAATATACCATGGAGCACAATGTAGCAGATGGTGTAGTTCTGAATTTATTCCAGTGGGGTCTTATGGAGCCTCTTGCAATGCTCTTGACTCCCTTTGAGAAAGAAACTCAATAGATTAGCAAAAAGAATGCTGCTCTAAGCCAGGTTATTCCCATCATAAATTTATTGAACAAGGAACTCAGGAGGCTGCATTGAGATTTTGAACAAAAAGACAAATCTGGTGTATCCCTCATGGACAGACTGATACAGAAATTCCAAAACTGCAGAAGATTTCGCAAAATCATGACAGAAAAAAATGTTCTCCTTTCAACACTTCTTTGATCCTCTGAGTTGCAACAATTGCCTCCTTCATATCTCAGTGACTCTTAGCTCGAATACAAAAACATGCTTATTTCAGCAATTGCACAGGAAAAGGACAGGACTGTATTTGACAATACAAGTAAATCATGTGATGTGAATGCTGCATCTGATGATGCAACATATATTGGTGGTAACAGCAACAATTCTACTCAGTGCTATGAAGTACTACTTCATCAACATTGTGTAATCCTGCACCACATCCTCTTTCATGGCCCTTGAAAAAGGCATGTAATTCTGACAAGGACACAGATGACTCTTGCACTCCTTGGTCAGAACTCATGGAAAATGATAACTCACATCTGCCTGTTGTGGAGCCACCTTCTTTGTCTTTCTCCAATATTGTGGACACTTATTTATGAGGACCTCTCATTAATATTACTGATGACCCTTTTGAGTAGTAGCTGGAAAAGAAAAAACATCTGGCCTGCACTATCTGCTTTTGCTATTAAGCTTCTTAATTGCCCTTCCACTAGTGTTTACATGAGCATATATTTAGCACAGCTGGAAATGTTGTCTCAGATGGCCACTCAAGGCTTACTCCCGAAAATGTACAGTTCCATACCTTCCTAAAAGTCAGTCTCAACAAATTCTCTTACCAGTTCAACGAAGAGTGTCAGGAACATAACAGTGCTGATGATGAACAGCTGCAACAGGTGTCTCCTAATAAGCATGCTTCCTTGGTGGTGTTTAAAGATCAAGTTCAAGTTCAAAAGGTTTATTATTTGGCACAAAGCCTTTACAAGACATACAAACATGTAGAGGCTTTACCCAACATTTCCAAAAATAAAATTAGTTAAAACATTTTCCATAACTGAAACATTTTTCATATAAAATGTAATTTCTGAAATTGATTATGTATAGCAGAAGATGAGTGCATATACCACTAAATAGTTACTTTTTAGCAGAAATATAATACTGGAGTGGAACAGAATGTAATAGCCCGGTTCCAACTTGAATGCTATTATAAATATTCACTGTCAGCATGAAATGGCAATGAGCATAATTTGTTGCACAAAAGCTTTAAGTTTGTGAACATCTCCACCAGCAAATTATTAAATATTTAATAGCAAACCCACCACAGCTGTCCATAAACTGAAAGTACCCCAGAGTATTAACCTGCAACTTGCTGAAAAAAACCTAAAAATCACTGTTTCATATTCAGTTAATCACAGGTATATTGACTTCAACCCACATACAAGATAGGCACCACGGGTCACACAAACTTTGTTTAAGGCCACTTGCAATTCGCCAGTGACAAAAGTCCTACTCACAGTTGCTCACATTAATGCTATTAAACAATCACATGCATGGTTTAACTTGAATACTTTGTAGCATAGTTCACCAGTTATATGGGATTTCCACAAAATATCAAACAATAAATAGTTTAAGCGCAAGTGCGTAGACTTTTTCAAGTAAGAAAAAAATAAAGTAAACTCTTGGTAATATTTTTACCCCAACATTTTAATTAAATTGTTTCAGCTGTACTGTATATACTAAATATTAGCTTTGATTATTGAGAGCTGTAAATCTGAGAGCCTGCAGTTTAAACAACATCCTTATTAAGGGTTTGGTTTTTGCTCAATTAAGAATAAAATACAACAAAAATACAAAGAACATTGTAATTATTATGTGACCCTGAAATCAGACTATAAAACTGTAAAAGCAATAAAATGTCCTACACACAATTAAAACACACCTCAAAATTAAATGCCAGCTACTCCATACATTTAACATAAAACATTAAAAAATAAATCTCATCTGAGAAGAGTTGTGGCTCCATTATACTCAGGAGTCCATTCATTTTAAAACAGCGTTCACCACTCCATTAGATCTGAAGTTCATAAATCAATTTACATATAAAAGACTCCTTTTCATGTTCAGGGGTCCAGGCAATTATTTAGCCAAAGCATACAATTTTAATTAGACTGAATATGCAGGAAAAAATCGTGCTGACTGCAACTGCTAAACTCAGTATTCCAGAGCAGCCAAACCACAACCAAAAACAAGCATTTTGACCTCAAGCAGTTGGGGGGAGGTATATTAATCGGCTCTGTACCTAGGAGTCCTCATTCAGTATTAAGAATTCCCACTACAATAACCATTACTGGAACAAATCTGTCATATTCAAAACATAAAACATGATAAAAGAAAAGGAGACACTGCATGTCCCAGTAAATAAGGTATTTAAAACTCCCATTGGCCCCAAAAGTCCAAAGTCAGTATTACCAGTTTCAAAATAATGGATCATTTAGCAATTGTGAAGAGGTGACTAATTTCCTTTGAATAACTCCAGGATTTCTAAGCCAAACCCTTTGCCTAGGTTAGAAACCAATTTGGCTCCGAGAAAAGAGTCCTACATTATGGTATGGAAACCATACTACACACAAATAACTTAATGAATCCGGGAAATTAGGTTTCATAAAAGAAGTACCCATCAGTGAATTCAAGAACTTGTGTAACAGGCAGAGAACCATGGTCTCATGTAGACATCAACTGGGTACATCATAGTTAAAATTTCATTATATGAGCAATGACCAAACTTGGCACTGTTTTCCACCAAATTCCTCATTTTAAACATAGGAGTCATTCTTTTTGTTTGCCATTTTAACTTAATATTCAACCAATTTTAAGTATGGAGCATGTATTGTTTAATAAGGGAATTTGCTGAAGAGAGAATCCCATTGATCAAGGATACTGGTACTGGTCGAGAGTATCAGTTCCATCAGTAAAAGCTCATACTATTTTGCAATTGTCCATTTTATCCAAGATGATAGTGTTAAAATCAATGTTTATAGAAAAATATTTTATGAGTGGAACATGCAACGATTTATGTCTGCTAAAAAGCGACCTATGCTCTTGAGAATGAAAATTTCACCAACAAATGTTTAACATAGAAACATAGACTTTGACAGCAGATAAGGACCACTTGGCCCACCAAGTCTGCCCATTTTCCTATCTATTGGATAAGCTGCAGATTCTAATTAACCAACAGCCTACTTTCTGCAGCTCCCCCACTACAATTGCCTTATGTCTGTCCCATGCATGTTTGAATTTTCCCATTGTTTTAGACCCAAAAACCTCCCCAGGAAGGCGGTTCCATGCATCCACTACTCTCTCCATGAAAAAGAAAATTCCTCACATTACCCCAGAGCCATCCCCCCTCTATCTTTAAATTGTGCCCCCTTTTTCATACATCTCCTTTTCTGAAAGATGCTACCCTCCTGGACTTTGTTGATTCCCTTGAGGTACTTGAAAGTTTCTATTATGTCCCCACTGTCCCTCCTTTCATCAAGAGTATACATATTAAGCTCTTTCAGTCTTTCTTCATATGTAGTAGTAGTAGTAGTAAATCATTTTTTATTCAAATATGAATAATTGGATACATTCACTTGAGCAAAGCTCATTTTCAAGGAAGTTACAAGTATCAAATTTCAAAAGAGAACTCAGCATAAAACAATGTCACAATCAAGACAAAAGGTTACCACAATACAACAACAATACAAAACAAAAACATAAACATATAAACATTAAAAAGTGGAACAACCATTGCACAATATGTTCTTATTTAGTACAGACAAATACCATTTCTTTAATTCATTTGCATTGTATTTAGTTTTTATACATCTGAGAGTTGCCGGGGATTGATTCCATAAACTAATACCTCTGGCAATAGTCAAGATCTCCTACCTTTTAAATTACAAGTAAGCGGACATATTGAGTTCCAGTAGAGGCCCTTAGGCCTCCCCATGATCTTCCTAATCTCAAATAAATCAGAGATATAACTCGCACGCTCATATGCCAGACTTTAATCATGAACTGAACCAGGTATAATTCTCTTCTTACTTTAGGATTAATCCAATCTAATTCTTTAAAAAGTAAGCACCTATGTGTTCTATAAGGGCATCTAAGACAAAAGGGCCAATCTACGGAAAACCAAATCTACACTTCTTATATATTTTCAAGGGCTCCTGCATAAAGTATGTCACCGTAATTCAACACTGAATTATCAAAGAATTAACTACAGTCAGGCTAACATCCCTAGGCATAAATTTTCATATCTATACAATACACCTATTTTCCTGTTAATATTCTTTATGAGGGAATTTATGTAAACATCCCACCCCAAATTGGCATCTAACCAAACCCCAAGATATTTATAAGAATCCACTTGCGAGATGGCAATGCCATCAACAGTATGAATATCCAGATACAAATCTCTTTTATTGTTATAATTTTTGAACAACAATAATTGTGTTTTATTAGTATTTAAAATAAGATGACTCATTTTGAAAAATCCCTGGCAGGTGGCTTTTCATCTTCAAAGTATTTCAGCCACCCCTTCTTGCACCCCCCTGGAGTAGAGAATCCATTAGTAGATGGGTGTGGGAGAGTGGGCACAGCCCCCTGCATTAAATAGAATTCCCTAGATCTCTGTCGCCCTCTTGCTTTTTGCTGTGAGTGTGCGATTTTCACTCACCCTAATGGAGATTGCTATTCCATGATCACTCTTATGACATGGAACCTATCTACTCAGGTAAGTTCCAATGTGTCTCACACTTTGCACTTTTTTCAGACAGGTCATTATATGGGAATGGGATAAGTGAACATTTACAGTGACATCAAAGCAGGTGGGGTGAGTGGGTGGTGTGGTAGCTGCCGGTTGCGCAGACCAGTTGTGGTGTCAGATTAGGTAATGACTGGTGGCAGATTATTTGGGAGGATGTTCAGACTTGGGCCAATCTCCCAGGTGGTCCACCTCTGCTAACAAATGCAAGGTTTGCCTTGTGTTTGTATAACTCACTGCATGATTTTCTTGTTCTCAGATCTGCCTGTGTAAGCTTTGATGGATGCTCCTGCTGCTCCTGTTGTCCAGATTTAGTCTGCCAGGTCTGTGGCTTCATGTTGTGTCCTTCACAAGTGCCAATGTAAGTAATCTTATCTGTTCAATCATAGTCTATTACTAATGTTCTGCAATCGCTGGTTTCTTTAGCTCAATTATGTCACAGTATGTGGTACAGTACAGTGACCTGTCCTCTGCTCTAGGTTGAGCTTGTAGGTGCACAAAGAGACAATGTACACAGTCTGAGGTCAGTGAGGTGCAATGACAGTGCAGTTTCTTTTTGGCAGAGTTGTGTTTTACAGACTGGTGTTGTAGCCCCTGTAGCAAACATAAAAAAATTCCTCTTCAGAGTTCAAACTAAACAAAATAAGCACTCACTGCCTCTGGTTTACAGTTGCTGTGGTTCTCAGCTTCCAGGTAGTATTGTATCATATCATCTGACTCCTTTTACAAACTCCAGGCCTTTCAAAAAGTCTACATCTGCAGTTTGAACTTGCCATTTGAAGAACTGCTTCCAGGTTTTGCCAGGCCTCCGTCTGTCTAGGTGGGTTTTATACACTGCCCCTAATCAGCATTGTCTGCAGCTATGTTTCATTAGTTCACTACCTGGATGCTTCCAGAGCTTTAGGTGTTTTATTACCTCCCTACCTTGATGCTTCAACAGCCATCTGTGTTTAACTAGTTTGAGATTTCTATAAAGGAAACAGAGCTTTAGCCTTACTTCTGCTGACATAAATTACATATACACGTATGATAAATGATGGATAAGTGTGGTATAGAAGGAAATAAACCCATAGATGGGGCTAACCAGATCATAGATCTACAAGCCTGATGGGTGGGTGGTTTTATGATGTGGTTAGCCCCCTCGATGGGTTTCTGTTCTTGTATGAGACACCCATCATTTATTTTAAATAATGCATTTGGATGGTTACTGTTAGTTTTCATTGCAACTGTGTAAACAGGGAAAAGGTATACAAGGAAATAACTGATAACCACTTCTAAGGGGGGAGTTCCATTTTGTACTGTATCTATCTACCAGTTTTTCACAACATCATCATGACATTAGTGACAATGGAGGCATGTATATGTGTGTGTGTGTGTGTGCATTGTGTTGGCATGTTACTAATACAGTTCTTGTTATTTCCTATCTGTGCAGGGCTGCTCTACTGTTTACCAAGCGGATGATGATTTTGCTGAAGGCCATCCCATGTCCTGTTCCTCTCAGTCCAGATCCATGTGGTGTCACTGCTGCATGACTGAAGAACCAAACCATGGGATTTCAACGTATGCCTTCTGCTGCCACTGATGTCCCATGCATTGAGTCTGTTCCTGCTCCTGTGACCATAGGTTGTTGCTGCAACCATGAACTAGAGACCCATTTTTGCACTGCTGGACAGTCACGCTCACAAAAATGTGTTGATTATGTGTATTTATTTATTTTTATTCATTAACCAGATGGGTGCACTGGTCCCGGGGACTGTTTACAGGCATGACCCAGACCAGGGAGATGGCAACAATTACAATGATAGAGAGGATGTAGATACATCAAGTAAAGAATACTAGGACTTCACAGTTTTTGAAACATACAAAGATGCTCAGGATAAACACTGTGTGGTTACAGTTTAGGCACAACACAATATGACAGAGCAATATGGTGATATTGCAACTATGGAGAACACTTGTGGATATTAGGGTGCAGCTCGGTACAACTGCATATACATACGAGCTACCACGAAGAATGCTCTTTGGCCCATGTTTGTGTTGGAGCGAGAGATGCTTAGCAATGGTTGAGATGAGGACCTCAACATCCTGGTACATTTCTTATTGCTTAGTAACCTATTTGGGGGAAGGCAGAGCCAGCCAGAAGGGTTTTATGGACAAGAACACCCAGGTGGAGGTCATGTCTGGCCTGGGAAGAAAGTCAACCTAATGAAGCATACAGTGAGCAGTGATGAGTACTTAGAGGGGAAGCAAGAATAAAATGACAGCTGCAGTTGTAGGCAGTTTTTAGTCAGTTGATTTCCTTTTATGAGATCTGTGAGATGACAGCAGAACAGTACTCCAGGAGAGGGAGCATTGTGCCTCTTCCTATTGCCAGACATACCTCAGAGGTTAGAAAGTGTTTTAGGTGGTAGCAAGCTCCAACCTGTTGATGTACTCTCTTGATAGTTGGGCCTATTTGTTCACTTAATGTGAGGGAAGGGTCCAGAGTGACACCAGATATTTATAACTCATGATGTGCTTGAGATGTGTAATGTCAGAGGTCGAGATATAGAAGGGGTTATCCATTGCTGCTGGTAATTTGTGGAGATTTTGCCTTGCCTCAAATAGCATTTTCTTTTTGTTTTTTTTTTAGTTTTAATGCATAGCCTGTTATCTGAGAACCAGTTGTGTGTGATAGTGAAGTTGTGAGCTAGGGAGTGGGACAAAAAGAGGAAATTGGGGTCACTCCTATATAGAATTAGTTTGTCCGCGTACATGAATTTCCAACAGCTGGGGTTGATGTGTAGCAGGTTATCAATGAATAGGGAGTAGAGAATCAGGCCCAGTATGGATCCTTGTGGGACACCACTGTTCAACTCTAGCGGAAATGAGAGAGATACACTTACACATACACTTTGCAACCTCCCAGAGAGGCAGTGATGAAACCAGTTTGCTGTCCACTCAGAGAAACCGGATGAGATCAGTTTCTAAATAAGAAGTTTGTGGTCGACAAGATCAAAAGTTTTGGATAAGTCTATGAAGATGGCTCCGGTTAGCCTTCCCTCATTGACAGATCTGAGTAGGTGGTCAGAGAAGACAGCTGTGGCTACGGTGGTGTTGAAAACCTTCCTGAAACCATGGTGAAGGGGGGAGAGCAATCCATTATTATCAATGTAGGTGGACATTTGCCGGAAGACTAGCTTTTCTAGCACTTTGCTTAGATGTGACAGTATGAAAACAGGTCTGTAGTTCTCCTTAAGCGTGGGATCCCCAGATTTAAATATGGGGATTACTTGATCCAGTTTACATATCCCTGGTACTGAGGAGATGGTTAGGGGAATGTTGAAGAGAAAGGCCAGAGGTGATGTGATGCAGCTAGGAGTGAGTCTCAGGAAACCAGGACAGGGTCCATCACTGCCTGCACTACCGGAATTGGGGAGTCCCATAAGTAATCGATAAATCTCCTTTTGGATGGTGCATTTAAAATGGAAAGGGACACTGGGTGATGAGTGGGAATTACCGGTGACCACAGGGTCGGTGTTCTTACATGGAGACCGTGAATCCAGGTAGGGCTGGAGGTTGATGAATTTACGGTTTAGTAGATCTGATGCAACATTTGGCTCTGTAGCTAGACCACTGTCTATATGCAGACTAATAGTACTCTGCTTGATGTCAGATTTGATAATGGAGTTGATAGAAGACCAAAATATGTGGGGGTCATGCAGGTTATGTGTCTGTTGGTTTGTAAGGTAGGTGGTCTTTATTAACATAGAGACATAAAAATTGTCGGCAGATAAGGACCGCCAGGCCCATCCAGTCTGCCTGTAGACCCTATACATTGTATGTGGCCACTGACCCTATGTGATCAATGGCCTCCAGTTCACAGCTGTTATGGAGAGCTCAGCAGGAGTTCCACATAACTGAATATATATGTGTATGATATATATATATATATATATATATATATATATTATGGTAGCACGGTAGTGCTACCATAGTTAGGGTTAAGGAGCCATTTCCATGTTAAACCCAAAATTTTGCACCTTAATAACTTTGCAACCATTTGATGGATTTGCCTGGAATTTGGAATGTATGATCAAGACCCATAGGCCTTGGGATCTGCCAAGTTTCATACTGATCGGATATACAGTTGTGGAGTTATTAAGCATGATCTGTGCATGCATTTACGCTTTTCTGGAATTCTATGGTCGCGCGTACAGGTCGTACGGTTTGCGTACTCCACTCTATTTTGATGGTTACTTTTCCAAAATTTCATATAGCTGGTTGATGTGGCACACCTATAGAGCTGCATGTTGAGTACTATGGTATTTTGTATGAATACTACTATGCACTGGATATATTATCTGGAACTGTGACTTTCAGGTCACCTTTGTATGGACCCTTTATAAAATCAATAAAATTCTTCTATGATAAAAAAAAAAAGGTTTATGGTAGTCAGGCTGATCATGATTTAACTGACTGATGAGACCAAAAATCCCTCAATATGTTAAAAGGATGGAATGAAAACCAAGTAAGAACATTTATTTGATTTGAATGAATTACAGGCTATGCACTTACCCTTTCATCAACTTTATCTGGAACTATCCCCATTCCCCCTTCATAATACCCCCCATTACCTTTGCTCCCCATCTCCTGAAATTCCTCTACTCTTTTCCTCCCCTAATCCCCTCTTTCACCCTTAGAACACAACTGTTCACTTACCCCTCTACCTAATACACAGGTAAACATACTACTACCCCCTCTGATCTACCCCCTTACCAGTAATATCCTCTCCCCTCTTTTTCAATAAACTCCACCCTCTTCCATCACCCTTTCTCTCCCATGTTAACTCATCTATATCTCTTAAGTTTCCTTCCCTCAGCAATATTCCCATGTACATCTCCCAAGCTCCTTTTACTTATAATTGTTCTTGCTTTTTACTCATCTCATCCTTATCTGATGCCTGATGCATTGTACCTACTTGGTTCATTGTATCTTCTGCCTGCTGTATTCTTATTGTATTATATTTTTCACTAACATATTGTTGTATGTTCCCTTGCACCAAATTATGATATCTCAATCTCTAGTATAGTTCCATGTCTGATGCCTTCTATTTCTTGTGACACAATGTGCAATCACCGCTCAATGTATTCTATCATGTATTATATCATGTATCACGAATTATATCATGTATGTACCATTTGTACCCTTTGTCTGTGCTATTGCACCAAGGTTGTGACTGAAAAAGGCACTTGCTGCTAGTGCACCTACCCTGTCAACAAAGTTAAATAAATAAAATTTTAAGCAGCTTTTGGGGGGAGCACTGGCAGTATAACTATTTACTTTTGATTTAGGCCACACATCAGATGTATCTCTGTAAAACAATAAATACTTTTTGAAGACAAATGGATAAGAAATGTGATACAATGTCTGTATATTAGCCAGGGTTAAGGTTGCTAAACCATTAGCATTGCATTGCAAACAAGTGAGGCATGGCCTGCTCCTAACTGGTGAGCTTCCCGATGGTCACCTCCGTACCTCTCATGAGCCATAGCACACGACATACTGTAAATAACTAATCCAGAGAATAGATTCCACATAAGAAAGAGAGCAATTAGTGGAACCTCAGATCATATTAGCATGGTAAAATTTAAAGTTAAAATCTGAAGGCAGAGAATCATTTCCACATAAAAAGGCATGACAAGGCAGGGGGTCATCAGCTCATATTGGCATTTTAAACTTTAAAGTGTGGTTTCCTGACCAATGTGTGGGTCACCTTGCAGATATTAGTCAGGCTGATTATGGTTTGGCTGAATGATGAGATCAAGAACCCTTCTAAATATTAAAATGATTGAATGAAAACCATATAAGAGAATTGAATAGATTTAAAGGAATTACAGGCTTTTAAACAGTTTGGGGGAGGCACTGGTACTTTATTTACTTTTGATTCTGGCCACAAACCAGGTGCATCCCTGTAAACAAATAAAAAAATAAGAAAAATGCATGCAAAATGTGATAAAAGTTTTGTATATTTGCCAGGGCTGAACTTTGTTAAACTTAACATTACAAATGTTCAGGGTGCCAAAGATGCCAACACCCCTCATCACCACATAAATGGAATCTCATAAATCTGATTCAAAATGTATTTCTGGTGATCAATCTCAAAAAAACATTTTGGGGTGAATTTACAAGATGCCACCTACATGTTTGTATGTGGGGTTGGGGGGCTTGGACACCTTAAAAATACAGACTCAAAATGGGCAAAATGGCAAAGTTACTCCTCCCTTCTTCCCTGTCCTATTCTTCCTTTCCACTAGACCACCTCCAGCTTGTGATGGATGGTGGGCTTCCCCCCCTTTCTCCGCCCGCCCTTCTCTGTTTTCTGTTTTCTTTATCTTCACGCTGCCTTTGTCATAACCCTATGCCTCATCCACAGCTCAATGGCATTAGTCATTTCTTGGTTAAATAATGCCAGCCCCAGGTCCAAGAAATGAACCCCAACACCCTGGAAATATTCATCTACCCCTTCCTGAATTGTGTGATGAATTACCGCTCACCCTGGGCCTCGAATAACCTGCTCACCTGTGTGTTCTTCTTCTTCCTAGCCCTGTCCATACCCTTGTGGCTCTTTTCCTTCTGCCACACCCTCCAAGGGGTTATGTCTGACCATGTCAATGTCACCTCCAGCCACCATTGTTTAATTGTCTCCACATCCTGTTTTATGTGGCAAAATATGTCCAGCCAAGGCCGTGTCCCCAAGTCATTGCCACCCAGGTGTATGATGATGAGGTCTGGTCTCCCATGGACCTTTCTGACTTCCCTCAGCTCCAGCAATAACTGCACCCACTTCATCCCCCTTTGACCTTTCCACCTCAAATGGATGACATCACTATTCAGGTACAGTTGCTTGCCCCCTTGTCTCCTGGCTGCCCACTTCTCCGCCCAGTGGATAAATGAATGTCCACAAATCCATGTCTCTAGTCTCTTGGGTCTGCCTGCATATGGAAAAACATACATTATTTAGTGAAAACGCTATTCCCCAGCCCCCCCCTTTCCCGCCATACCTGCTATGGGAAACAAAGGAAAACTGGTACTGTGGCACTTTGCGTATGTATTTCTTGAAACATTCAGAGTTCCACCTTCCCTTTTCCATGATTCCCCCTGCTGTGCCCCCGTGCGCAACCAGCACTGAAGCTGCCCCAATCTTGAATGAATGTGAAGAGTAACCCTCCACTGGTTCACCCAAAAATCTTAGGCCCTTGTGCAGCACTGCCGCCACTTGATATCCTATAACTGGTTTCCCATTACCATGTATGAATAGGGTGGAGTCTCCCCCAGTGGGCCGACCTGCCGCGTACGCGTGCAAGGCCCCCACCAGGTAGATGGCTGTGTTGGTATGCTTCCGTAACCATACTCTGTTGCCCTGTCCCTGTTGGTCCATTTTTGACCTTCTCACCTTTACTACCACTGCCTCTTTGTACCACTCTATGTCTTCCCACTACAGACCACCTCCCTCGGTCTTTCTGCCATGGCCCACTACCTCACTTAGCCTTAAGGTCCCTTCATACATAGTCAGATACAGGGCCTGGAACAACAGTGCCTCACTACTTGAGCTAGCTATGGGGTGCAGTACCCCCACCAGCCTGGCCAGTAGGCTTTCGCATATTGGTTTCCTGATATCTTGCTTCTTGTCTGACCCCCGGGCCCAACCCTGCATCATTCTGTGAGTCAGGTTGCTTTTCATGGGGTCCTCCTACCCTTTTAAGTTACATACTTGACCTATGGCTGCCAAGTGAACCCCCATAGTGGCATGTGCCCAGCCCTGCTGCCATCCCCCCACTATGAATCTGGCCACCTGCTCCTGTGTTACTGCACCACTTACTTGTCCGCTGACTTGTTCGCAAAAATTTTGGAATGCCCTCAAAGAGTTCTCATAACCCCTGAGGGTCCTTGGGGCCCAAGAGTTCCAGAACAATATTTCAGATCCCCTGATCCAATTGTCCATATGCACATCAGAATGGAAGTCCCCTCAGCCTCTGCTCCAGGTGGGATGGTCCAGAATTTGTCCATCTGCAAATAGGAAAGGCAGTCAGCTATCACGTTTTCCACACCATCGTTGTGCTTAGCGCTAAATAACATATTCAGAGTTAAACCTAAACACACCATCCTCCTTAAGACCCTTATCACCCTCTCTGACCTGGTCCGTTTTTTGTTCAACCCCTCGACCACTGCTTGATTATCGCTCCAGAACATGACCTGCCTATTCCTAAGCTCTCTCCCCCAGATTACCATTGCCACCCATATGGGAAATATTTCTAGGAACGTGATGTCCTTCATCACATTACCTGTAACCCATGCCTCGGGCCATGGTTCTGCAAACCACTTTCCTTGGAAATAACCCCCATTCCTACCCCCGCTGTGTCTGTATAAAGCTGCAGGTCTATGTTATAAAGCCAATCATCTAGTCAGAATGTCTGCCCATTATACACCTGCAGGAAGTGCTCCTACACTGCCATGTCCTCTCTGGTACCTTTATTTATGTCTATCCAGTGCTGAGGCTGCTTTGCCCCTCCCATTGCCCATGTGAACCGCCCTGTAAATGTGCGCCCGGTACAATGGCCCTACATGCAAAGTTCAAAAGCCCCATTTGCTGCTATGCTTGCTAGAGCTGTACCCTCTTGCTCCCTCCGACCTGTATTAACAACACATGCAGTTTCTTGACCTTCTGTTGTGGTAACCGGTAAAGCTATTGTACAGTGTCTAACTCCAAACCCAAAAACTCTATCTTCTGTAGGGGTCCCTCTGTTTTATCTTCAGCTAGCGGCACCCCCAATTCCTGGCATAAAGCCTTGAAATCCCCCAGCATCCCACCCGTCTCTTTTTTTGCCTTCCCCTAGGAACAAGAAGTTGTTCAGGTAATGCACCACTGTCCGGTATCCAAACCGCATCTGGAACAGCTATTGCAACCATGTACTAAACCTCTCGAATGTAGTGCATGCTATCGAGCACCCCATCGGTATGGCCTTGTCAGAGTAGTACACCCCATCTACCTGGAAACCTAAAAGATCCCAATCCTCCGCCCATACTGGTAGTAGCCTGAATGCGGATTCTGTATTTGTCTTGGCCAGCCACACCTCTTGCTTAGTCCTAATGAGTCGCACTGCCTCATCCAACATAGCATAGGTAACCTTGCTGTCTTCTTCCCATATGGCATCATTAACGGAGTCCCCTTCCGGGTATGAAAGGTGGTGTATCACCCTATACTCACCCAGCTGTTTTTTGGGAACCAATCCCAATGGAGATACCCACAGATTTGGCAGTGGGGGTGATTCAAACTGGCCTTCCACCTGCCTTGCTTCTACCTCCTTTTAAATTAAGCATGCCAGCACTACACTTTTTCCTTGAGTAGACTTGAGGTTCTTTGCCCTTGTCCCCTTCCTGACACCCAGAAACATTAAATTAAATCCCGACCGAAAACCCACTCCCAGCTCCTTGGTTGCAACCAAGTCGGGGTTGCCCTTCAAACCCTCCTGAATTGCTGCCCCTTTGATTGGTGTCTGTGCCATCCTAAACCTGCTCCTTGAAACATCAGCTGTCCTGATACCAGGTCTGGTAGGAGTGTCCCCTCCCTCCCCCAATTGCCCGACCTTTGTTTCCCTTCCCCCACTGATGGCCTCGAAATGCGCCTTGGCTGTCCCAAAAGGGCTGTTGATGCCCCTGCTCATGTCCCTGGTGCTCTTTTCCCAGTTGTATCTGCACTTAGCTGCTGGATGGTACCCCCCACACTTTGAGCAGACATGTCGGAACTGACAATTCGGCCATGAACAAAAAGCCTGATTGTACCCCCAACACACCTTCAACACTGCTCCCCCTCTCCTATCCTCTTCTGCCTCCTTGTCTGTTGGCCCCGTATAGATTTCTAACCAAAGGTCTATCTGCCATGCATCCCATTTTATGTCCCCAAAGTGCGCCATCCTCTTTCTGAATTTCTCATCGTATTTCAGCCAACTATGCCCCCCTTTTTTGTACTCATTCTTGATGATCAGGGAATAAGTCAGAAGTGGGTTGCTAACTCCGGCTTCTTCTCAATGGTGATGGCCATGAAATAAGTGAAACCTGTGGACCAGTTGTCCCAGGTCTTCCCTTTGCCTGCCTTGTCCTCTTCTCCCTTGCCTAATAACATCACTGCCACCACCATATCCTTCTTCTCAAAACTGTGTTTTTCTTCCAACTTGTCCATGTTGTCCATGTTCACTAATGCGAAGACGTCAACATATTCTCCTTTCCATATTTTCTCCTTTATGGCCAGTGGTATATGATCTGCTAGCCTGACCCCTGGTGCTCCTGCTTCACTTCTGGACATGGTCCCCCCGCCGCCCACTCCCCCACCTGTCCCTGTCCCTTTTATCTCACCTAAGGCTTTCTCCAATTGCCCCAGCCCATTTTTCCCCATGCTTTTTAACATCTGTTCCAAATATTCTTTTACACTGCTTTC
Source organism: Neoceratodus forsteri (assembly GCA_016271365.2). Lineage (NCBI taxonomy): Eukaryota > Metazoa > Chordata > Ceratodontiformes > Ceratodontidae > Neoceratodus > Neoceratodus forsteri. The sequence continues at coordinate 439,518,173 of CM028137.1, read as the reverse complement.
TAGAGTCACCAATGGATTACATGTGGGGCTTGGTTGCTGGACACTGGGCCCCGGTGAGGGCTCTCCCAGTGTCGGCATAGGCCCCAATGGTGGCAGCATCGGTCCAGGCACTAGCAGCGGAGCCAGCAGGGTGAGGGGCTCTGGCTCTGGTGTGGGCAGGGGGCAGGAGGAGGGTCTGGTATTGGGTTAAAAGGAGGTAGACCTCGAGGAGTCATTGGTGCTGTCACCTGCTCCTCGGGCCCGGGCTCCAGCACCCGTGGTCACTTTGGTGCCCTCCTTTCTTTCCCCTGTCCCTTTCCTTGCTGTCCCTTCCTCTTAGTGCCTTGGTCCGCCCCATCTGGCTCCGCCACCTCCAATAGCCAGTTGGCCTTCTCCACCAGGTCCATGACTGCTCAATAGCAATCCTCCTTGTTAGGCTTCCCTTTCTTTGGTGCCATCTTCTAGGTTACCTACTAACAGAAAGAAATACATCATAATCATCATTTTTTTTTATATGCATGCCCCCCCGGACCCTTCCCTTTGTTGCCTCATGCCTCTGCCCCCATTCTGTTAACCCCTCAATCCGTCTTGTCACAGTTTTATTCCCAGCACCTCTTATACCTTCAGCACCCATTCATCCCCTGGACCCCCTCCATAAAACTGGGGCAGTGGCCCACCCCCCTGCTAATCTGGCAATACTGCTATATTCCTTTTGCCCACACCTACCTAGACCCTAAGCTCCTGTACCTGGTTTGTCCTAGCATTTGAGGGCAGTTGTTTCACCCTTCCTTTACTTCCCCAGGCTCCCAAGTGACTGAAAACCAAAGGCATGCTTCTTTAAACTTTGTATGCCACCCAGGGTTGCACCCCTTTTTTTTTTTAATTCCCTCTGTTCTGCCTGTGTTACAATCATTTGTACACAAATCTGAGCTTAGGACCTTGCAGTCTCAGACTCCACACCACTTTCTTACTCAATTTGTCATTTTTATGCCTTATTTCTTTGGCCTTCTTAATTGTATTGTCCTCTATGCTAGCAACGAGGGGTATGCCCTCCTGCTGTAACTCCCCTGCCTGTAAATCACATGGTTGTACCGCAAAATACCAAAACATCTCTTAACCCCTGCATTCCAAATTGCTGCCAGATTTTCTTTTCATACTTTTATTCTTGTGCCCTGAGCATCCTCCAAACTGTGGTGCCCCACCCTCCCCTGGGCCTTCTACCCGCGTGGTGATGACGTCAGATGCCATCCCACGTGGTAGGCCCAGGCTTCTGTCTTGCCCTGCTCACTCTAACCTTGTGTGCACCAGCGCCTTAACCAATCCTCCAGACCCTGTTTAAATCAGCCGCTGCATTCTGCCCAAGAACGTCCCAAACCGCTGCTACACCCATTTTTTCTTAGACCTCGCCACTTTCCCCCAGTTCTCCTGCTCGCCGGTCTCCTCAGTGCTCTCAGTTCACCAGCATTTGTCCCACCAGCTCGCTGTTCCCTTCGCCCTTCTCCCACTGAACCATGCTGTATTCCCTCGCTGCTGCTCTCCCCTGCACTCTCTCGACCGTCAAACTCTTCGCAAACCTGTCCCCTCGTTGTGCTAGCATACTTCCTGGGACAATCAAGTTCCTGCCAGCTGCCACCTCTCCTGACTGCTCACAGGAATGCTACAAACAATCCCCTACTGGCTACCTACATAATCCTTGTGCTTCACCTGCCGGTATCACCCCTGGTATCTCCCCTGTTAGCCCTGGAATATCGATTATCTTTTTTTTTTTTTTTTAATTCTCACCCACTTTGTCCTCCACTCGCTCCACCTCTGGACAATATTGCGACCAAAAAGCTCTACTACCTTACCTCTGTGCAGTCCTGATTTAAGCACTTTACAGCTCTTCTTTCCAGTGGTTCAGCTTTTCCACGAATACTTACTGTTGTTGGTGCATTATTGTTACTTTATCTACTTTAATTATCTCTGTATAAATTATCTATCTGTTATCTATCTATAAATCAACAAGCCCACTGGCTGAACTATTTGCTGAACTGATATGCTTCCAAAGCTAAATTCCTTTGGAGCAAAATTGTGACCTCCTGCTCCTGAGCAGCCCCATTTCTAGCCCTCTTCTAGCCCAGCCCATTGCCCAGCCCTATCAATCCCTGCCTGCCAAACTCTCTTCTCCACTCTCTCCCTTCACCCCCGTGACTTCATCAGGACACATCCACCCCCTTCAGTGACCTTTTCCTCTTTCCCCTTCTTACCCCCACCCTGATCCTCCACTACTTATTGTCTGGAACTTGGGACAATGTGGTCTGCCCATTTCAGTTGGGCAACCCCCTCTTTATAAAAGTTTCAGGTCACTTGTGAAATGATGAACAAAAACAAAAAAGAAAACTCTTAAAGGTTTATATTTATCGTATATTAGACTTGGCAGTAGCAGAACACTCTAGTCAAGACTCTAGTAGATAGAAAGAGATAGTCACGTGGCAGCAGTGGTCCCCCTCCCTCTCTGGAGGACAGCGTCCTGTGGAACACTCAGTCCTCTTCCCTTGGCTGGCCCACTAACAACTCAGGCTCCTTCACAAACCCAGTTTGCCAGCATTATGTGTGGTAGTCCTGCCATTCTGCTTGCAGGCTGGATGGTCTATTTTTTCCCTGCTTATTCTGTCCCAGCAGACCAAAACTGGGTTTCTGTTTACCCTCCTTTTAATTTACTAGTATTCCTCTACATCTGTCCCATGCATATTTGAAATCCTCCATGTTTTGCCCCTACTACCTCTTGTGGTAGGCTGTGCCAGACAGAGACTGGCAGCATCAGGATGTTTCATTTAGTTTAGTTTCAAGTATATTACTCAACTTGATAGTCATTAAAATTTAAATGCAATGCATAATTATAAGATATCAATATACATGGAGGAAAAAGCCTGAGTTATACAATTAATTCAAAATCCCAGACTTTAAAATCTATGTATCTAAGCCTATTCGGAAAACATATATATTATGCCAATAATTTCTTGTAAGACAAAAGAGTAGAAACTTACAGTATTCTCTGTTTACATCATTGACTTCAAGAGGAATAACAATGCTCTCAGATGTTTATAGACAGAAGGAGGTTTAAAGTGTAACTTTAGATAATTCTGGCTATAGCCGAAAATTTAAACACAACCCCAAAGGGCCTGGATCTGTTACCTACACACCTACACCACCTAAAAAGATAATTCAGCCTGTAATCTTTATATCCATACTCTGGAAAACAGGGAGTCTTAACACTTTCTGTGTCTTACAAACATTTTCATGGTAAAGCTTTCTGAGCTGAAAAGGGAATCTTAACATGCTTTCTCTGTCATACAAAATTTATAGCACCTTATATTCATGGTAATGCTTTGTTTAAGACTTTAGCAGTGATTCAATCTTACTTACGTTTTGAGGCAATAGATTTACATTAAGATTTTTAAGGAGCAGTTCACCAAGAATTTGTAAAAACTTATGTTGTGCAGAGTGTTTTGATTTGTGTGTGAGGAGTCCTAGTGGGTCATTCCCTCTGTCTGCTATCAGAAGTTTTTTCCTAAATTAGCCTGCTAGCTTTATGGTAGCTTTACAACCCGGAGGGATCTCCATCTCAGCTAAGTTTATTGCTTTTCTTGTACCTACAATGCATCCTGTCTCACGTGATAGTCATGCAACCAAGCCCATAGATTCATCAACAAACACTGCTTTACAATACAACAGATGAGATAGCTATATTTTAAAAACTATACAGAGTTCAGCTTGGTGACTACCCTCATTGTAAAGGTCTTTTTGTTGTGAAAAATTATTACACTGGTTGTGTATAAGTAACTTATATGGTTTTCAAGATATTTACATTTGTTTGGCATGTCTGCTTGAGTGTTCACTTTGAGAGAAAAAGGCATCTGCTGTTTGTAAGCACATCTGCACACATGCCAGACAAATCTAAATATCTCAAAAAATATACAAGCTACAAAAAAACCAACAAGCAACAATGTTGTTCAGGACTAGGGATGTGAAAAACTGGAAAATGTTGCCCAGCAAAATTTTTCATGTAATTATCACATTTCATGAAATATTTCGCTGGACAAAATGCAAAATTTCTCCCCCAAGCCAGCGACATTTCACTCGTGGGTGAAATTTCACACCGACGGGTCAAATTTTGCCACCCATGGCAAAATTTCATCACCCGCAGGAAAAATTTTGCCTCCTGCAGCCAAATACTGTGGCCACTGGCCAAAGTTCTACCTGGTGTCTAGTGGTTCCCCTACCACCCCGGCCACTCACTGGCTGAAATATTTTTCCCCTGGTGTCCAGTGGTTCCCCCCAGCTGATCACAGGCCAAAATTACATCAAATAAGAACCCCCACACACACAATTTACCCTGCCTCATTTGTTTTATTTTAAAAAAATAAATAAAATCCACCCTGCACTCCCTGGTGTCTAGTGGTCCTCCCTCCAGCCAATCACTGGCCGTAATAACATGAAATAAGCACTCTTCCCCCAACATACCCTGCTGCCTTAGTTTGTTTTATTAAAAAAAACAAAATTCACCCTCCACTCCCTGGTGTCTAGTGGACCCCAACCCCTCCACCCCATCAAAAGAAGGCAGCACCCAACCAGCTGCCCTGCTATTAACCCAATCGAGCCAGTGGTACAGCCCTCCACTCACCTCCATGGCTGGCAGCCCAACTGAGCACCACTGAGCACTTGAATGAATGAGTGCGTACTGTGCTCATTCATTCATTCATTTATACAAGCACTCAGTGGCACTCAGTTGGGCTACCGGCCATGGAGGTGAGTTGAGGGCTGTGCCAGTGGCCCGATTGGGGTATGGGGAGCTGGATTGGTGCTGCTATCTATTGATGGGGTGGGGGTCCACTAGACATCAGTGAGTGGGGTGAATTTTATTTTTAATAAATCAAACAGAGGCAGCAGGTAACTTGGGGTGGGAGTGCTTATTTCATGATATTACAGTCAGTGATGGCCGGGGGACTAAACACCAGGAAGTGGAGGATGATTTTTTTTAATAAAACAAATGTGGGGGGGATGCAGGATAACTTGTGTGTTGGGGGTTTCAATTTATGGATTTGTGGTGGCCAGTGGCAACAGGCGAAATTGCAAAATTATGTCACAATTTTGTGAAACATTTCACTGGTGAAATTTTATTTCTCTGCATCTCTATTCAGGACAAAAAGATTGTTACAATGAGGGTAGTCACTAAGCTGAACGCCTTACAGTTATTAAAATATTTGCCATCCAAAGTGGGAAATTTGTAAAAAAAAAAATGGAAAAGTGGTTAATTAGGTGACTGTATTTTAAAAACTATGCAGAGCTTAGCTTAGTGACTACCCTCATTGTACAGATATTTTAATCATGAACAATTTTGCTTTTGGGTGTTTTTGTGCAGCTTGTAAATTTTTCAAGATATTTAGATGTGTTTGGCATGTGTGCAAATGCACTCACAAACAGTAGATGCTTTTTTCTCTCCGAGTGAACACTCAAGTAGATATAGATATGCCAAACAAATGTAAATATCTTGAAAACTTTACAAGCTGCACAAAAACACCCAGCAGCAAAGCTGTTCACAACAAAAATACATTTACAATGAGGGTAGTCACATAGCTTAACTTTTTACAGTTTTTAAAATATAGCCATCTAATTAACCACTTTATCATGTTTTTTTGGATAACAAATATTTAAAAAATGGCAAGGAGTTCAGCTTAGTGACTACCCTCATTGTAACAATCTCTTCATCCTGAACAACTTTGTTTTTTTTTTTTTTTTTTTGTTTTTGTAGCTTGTATAGTTTTCAAGATATTTAGATGTGTTTGGCATGTGTGCAGATGCACTTACAAACAGCAGATTAGTATTTTTTCTCTCCGAGTGAACACTCAAGCAGACATGCCAAACAAATGTAAATATCTTGAAACCATACAAGTTACTTATACACAACCAGTGTCAAAAAATCCTCACAACAGAAAGACCTTTACAATGAAGGTAGTCTCCAAGCTGAACTATGTATAATTTTTAAAATATAGTGATCTCTGCTGTTGCATTGTAAAGCAGTGCTTGTTGCTGAATATATTTTTTCAGCTACATCACTGTCACATGAGACATGATGCATTGCAGGTACAAGAAAAGCAATAAACATAGCTGAACTTGAGATCCCCAGGGGTTGTAAAACTACCATAAAGCTAGCAGGCTAATTTAGGAAAAACTCATGATAGCAGACAGAGGGAAGGACACACTAGGACTTCACACACAAATTAAAATACTCTGCACAACATATGTTTTTACAAATTCTATGTTCACTACTCCTTTAAGCTTCACATTTACTCAGGTAACTTCATTTACCAGGAAAAATATAAATTCCTAGCTGCAAAAAAATTAAAATCTTGAAAGGCCTAAGAGATTCACTTTAACTTAGGTTTATGGATTTTAGAAACCAAAAACATTCCCCATTACGTCAGATGATTGATATGAAAAAAATAATAAGAACATAATAAGACAAGCTTTTCCCTATAGGAACCATGGACATTGGAAAAAACTTCACTCAATCATCTAAGTCTGTGTACATTATAAAAGGGGCAGAGTATGCACAATGTCATCTATGTTCTATTGTCCACAATTTCAAAATAGAGATTGATCATCATTTTAATACAGTTTCAATATAAACCTAGTATATGCATTTCTGCTTAATTTATCCATTCAAATTATGATAAGGTTGCCTCATGAAAGATAATTTCAGTAATTTTGTGTGAACTGTGCATTTGTTATGCTGTTATTAGAATATCCTGTTGTGCAGCAATATCTACATATATATGTGTTATTATTTCTGTCATGAAATCCTGAGGCAGTCAGTATTCAGTATGTCTATTAATATGGTTCCTATTCCAATAGAATAAATTATGTAATCCATCCACAGAAAATTAAATGGTGGTTTCAAATATTTAATCTGCTCCTTGAAACAAAGTTTTGGTAATATATGTTCATGAAAGACCAGTAAATCCATCAGGAAAGTAATTTCCTTATATTCATTAAAGTGTCCATGAAGTACTGTCTAGGTTATGCTTGAAGTATATATTCATGGACTCAAACTGTTAATTTTTTAAGGTACCTCTATAGTTTGTTAAGTCTTTTTTCAAGATTTGTACAGTCTTACATGTCCCAGGCTTCTGATGCATATGTCATGACTGTTTTGATGTTTGCACTTATTATTGTAAGATATTGAATGACTGAGAATTTCTATAATTATACATACCATGGTTTACTCCATTAATCGATGAATGTAGTTTCTGCTTAAGATAGACTATATGATTGTTCCACTATAAATATCTATCAAATTATTAACCAGTCTTAACTGTCTCAAATTGAAATCCATCATGGAACAAATAATAATTATCTCAATTTCTACTTCCAAAACAAGAAATTGTGTTTTCGTTTAACTTATTCTAAGAAATTTTTGATGACATAAATCAGAAAATGTGTTCATTTTCATTTAAAGTCCTAAAAGTAAAGTTGAAATAAGTATGAAATCATCTTTGCATGCTAAAAATAAATTAGTATACCAGCTACTTTAGGGGAATGGATATTTAGGTCATACAATCATTCAATAATAGTGTTTGTATACAAGGCGAACTGCAATGGTGCTAAAATGCATAACTGCCAGACTCTAAGGTTTGTTTTTGTTAATAAATGATTATTATGGTACTGTTACTTTAGAACTACTTATGTAGACAAATGAGAGTCTTACACAAGTTTGTGAAAGTGTAACACAAATCCAATTTATTATACAGGGTTTACAAATAGAAAGACCCAGATTTTCCAATATAACATTTTATTTCCAGAACCATTATATCAGTGACAACTATCAAACACAGACTACCAATATATCCTAATTATTTTGTTAAGCATCCTGTCTATCTTCAGCTACTGCTAAATAAGTACAACAAGTCATACTCACTTTAGCATGATCACACACAGCGGGAAAGCTGATGTGATGCCATTGCTGGCTATCGGACTGTGCAGACTACTTAGATAACAGTTTAGCCCATAAATATCTGTTATTCCATAGACAGACTGTCTCCACCAATTCCACAGGCTTTGCATGGTTTTAAAAATACATGTTTTTCATGAGGGTCAAAAATGACCTCATAGGTGCAGTGTCCTTCTCTCTGGTACAGGAATAATCTGTTTATCAGCAAATGAGACAAGATGTTAGGCTTATCAATGGAACTCTATGGTACAATCTGAGTAGTGGGACATTTGAGGTATAAACAAACATGTTACATTCTACCACTGCTTTCTTGAAGGCCTATAATTCGAGGTAATTTCTAACTGCATGTATTAACCCCTTATAATGTGCCTGTTCAAAAGTAATGTGTGTTAAATGAACTAATGCTAAGGTTTATGGCTAATATATTGATACAGGCATATAAAGTTAAAATACAAAAGATTACCTGTCTCACTGTGTTGACACTGACCTCACAAAATCTAACTTAAAAGAGTTCTGTCTCAGCATGTGTTTCTGGGAAATACAAACTGAGCTTATAGAGTCTAACTAATAAAATAAAATATAACTGTTTACAGCACTTATGCCCATGCTGTTCTCATGGAATCTAACTAAAATGTAAATTCTTCCTGTTCCTGCATGCTGGACTCATGCAGTTTAACTAATTATGTCCATCCTAACTGTCTCAGCACTTATGTTACATGCTGAGCTTATAAGTTCTGACTAATGATATGCTCATGACCTCTATGACTTCCTTATGACTTCTAACATTCTGGGCTTTGAGACAACTGATATTTTACTCCAGGTGTCTCATACTAAGCAAGACATACTATACAATACATTAGTGCCTGTATGTTAATCTGGAGACAAAGGATACTTAAACTTTCAATACATACACCAAATACAAGTAGTCAACATGAATATAATACACAGAAATAGAGAGAAAATAACCACTGCAACAGAATGCTGAACAAAAGTTCATAGAAACAGAGGCCACCATTCCAAAGTGGGCAAAGCATAAATGTTCTTGTTAACCATATCATTGTCCAGTTGTACAGGAAGCAGTTGTTCAGCCTTTCAGCCCAACAAAGCTCATATCTCTGAAGGAAGCAGTTGTTGGCAGCACTGCTGTGCAGACATCTTTCAGGTAGGCCAACTCAGCCCATGTAGTAGTGGCATCAGGAAAGGCAAAAGCTTGGAGACCACACAACAAAGTAATGTCCATTTTCTGCTGGAGCAGTACACACTTGCACAAGTACAGAGTTTGGGTTGCAAGTGACAGGTTTAGCTTTATCAGAAGTGCTACAAGGAAAGTGACACCATTCCTAGAATTTCAAACAAATAGGCATGAAATGATTTGTCAGTAGCTAACTTTAAATTTAAACAGCGTGATTAACATTTCCAATAGTTATCTGCCTCTAATGGGCACATCAGTTGTTGAAACAGCTGCTACTGAAGGTAATTGATTGGGATAAGAGGCATCCAGACACTTCATGCCTGTTGTTCCTGTGAGCTCTTTGTAATGCAAGGATGCTTGGCTTTAGCATGTCATTGTAGATGAAAACCTAATGTAAAATTTACAAACTATGAAATGTCATTAAAACACAAACTCATCAAAATGCAGGGGTGTGCCATCTACCCTGCCACAGAGCTTAATGCTCTTGCTGAAGAGACACATCTTGCCCTGGATTCCTTCTCTCATGTCACTGATAAGCATATTATAAAGAACTGGACAGACTAATCCTTGTCACACCACACTGGTGACCTCCCTCTCTTCTGATTTGACTCTATTAACCAAAACCCTCTGCTGTCAATCTTCCAGCCAGATTCACCCCTGTCTAACTGTATCCTTCACTACAGCCAGACTCTAGCTTTGTCAGCAACCCTCATTACCCAATAAAAGAATACTATCAGGTTGGTCTGACAAAACCGCCCTGCCATGAGCATATGCTGTTTACTATCCTGGAGTCTATTGCTCTTCAGGTAGTTCATGAGGTTCTCTTTCACTAGTGTCTCTATCACTGTACCACAAAGAAGTAAGACTGACAAGCTTGTAGTTACCCGGTTGCTCCTTGTCCACCCTATTGGACATGGACTACATCTGCTGTCCTTCAGTCATTGGAACTACCTTTGTCTGAACTAAGCTATTGAATAGGCCTAATATGGGTTCAGTTAGTGTCATTGCCAATTTCCTGAGCACCCTTGGATGCATATCATCTGGCCCATAGAAACTTACCTATCTTTAGGGCTGCTAACACTTTTGTAACCCTTTCACTGCAAAATACTTGCTGCCTTACAAGTATACCATTGCTACAGTGATAGAATTGGCTGTTCACTGTACTGGTCCACTGACATATCAACACCGCTGTCTCTGGGAAGTTTGCTCCTTCCCTGAAACAACTCTGACTCCAAGTTGGTAATCCTTAGTGCGAGAGGTGCATGTAGCAAAGCCACCCACAAAAATAAACTTGTGTTCCTGGACGGTATAATGCCAACTGTTGGGACTGTGCCATTGCTGTAATGGCATTCAACAGAATTCCTGTTTATGCAGCATGGTGGAACCTGCCTGACCGCAGGGATCCCCCTTACAGCTGCCTTAATGCCATTGTCTTGTAGAGGCCTTTTGTCTTCATTTATGAATGCAGAGCAGTAATCATGAATAGCTGCTTTCTGCCTGTCCTCCTCAATTACCCTGTCTCCCTCTCTTAGCCCACCAAATTTTCTCCCTTCTTTCTTTTTTCCTAAAATAGCTAAAGATCTGTTTTTCCCTCCCTTGACCCCTTCCACAATACGTAGCTCTATATCTGCCTTTGCTTCTCTGACCACCCTCTTGTTTTCCCTTGTTCTCATTTGGTACTTTGCCTGCTATTCTTTCTCTTTTTAACCCTGTATCTGGTGAAGGCCTTCTTTTTGGCTCTCACTGTTTCCCAGACCTTTCCAGAGAACCATATTGGTCTCCTCTGTCTGTTTCTTTTGATTACCATTCTATTTTTCTAAACTTTATTTTCATTCATTAAGAAATCCATCATTACAATAATACATAGAGAGACAAACAAAGACAGTTAACTTACCCAGAAAAACATTGGTATTGTTATCCCATTTAGTTATAAATCCTAGTGGGGGACCTTAACGTAAACTGGCTCAGTGCCTCCTCTTCCACGATCCAAAACTCCTTCGCTGCCCAAGATCTGACGCAACTCATCTCCCAGCCCACTAGAGTAATCCCAAAGAGAAGAACCAGTACCCTTCTGGACGTAATTATCACCAACTGCCCCCAAAAAATCCATAACATCCAGGTCCTCCCTGATTCCCTAAGTGACCACTCCCCTATCCTATTTCTTTGGGTGGCCCCCACTCCCAAACCCAAAGCCCAGACCACACTCCACAGGTGCCTCCACCCTGGTGGGCTGAAAAACCTTAAACAGTTTCTCACCCAGATTAATTGGTCCCCCATTCATCATGCACCCAACATTGACACTGCCCTTGCTTTTTTGTCTCAAACCTTTAACAAGGCCTGTGACCTCTTTGCACCCCTTGCCAAAATTCAATCCAAAAAACACAATGCACCCTGGTTTACTCCTGCCTTACTACAAGTGCTTAGAAATAGGGATAACCTCTGGCACCTTGCCATGGAAACAGGCTGGATGTCTGATAGACAAGCCTACAATGCTGCTCGGAATAGGTGCTCATGGGCCGTCCGTAAAGCCAAGGCCGACCATTACCAGGCCACCCTCACCTCCTCCTGGGGGTCTGCCTGGACTTTCTGGGACAATATTAAATAGCTAAATGGGAAATCATGCTCCTTTCCCCCATCCCAGCTCACTATTGATGGCTCTACCTCCACCGACCCTGCCTACATAGCCAACTGCCTTAACACCTCCTTTACTGACCTTAGCTCTGTCCCCCCCAGTAATTTTTTGACCCTCCTCTCAGCCTATCTCCCCCTGTCCTCCAATGCCTCAGCTTCCACCTATGCAAAGTAACTGCCCAGGAAGCCAGACCCCTCCTAATTAAAGCATTAAAAGGCAATAATCCCAGCAGCGACTCCCTGGACCCCAATATTCTCAGGCGGTTGCTGGAAGAAGTTCTTGCCCCACTCACCAGCCTACTAAACTGATCCCTCTGCCTAGAGCAATTTCCCACTGCTTGGAAAACAGCCATAGTCACACCCATTCATAAAGGGGGTGACAGGTTTCTCGCCAGCAACTACCAACCAATCTCCATCGTCCCTCCCCTCTCCAAAGCCCTAGAAAAAGTGGTGGCCATTCAAATCACTGAATATTTGACAAAGCACAACATCCTATGCCCAGAGCAGCACGGTTTCCTGGCTGGTCACAGTACCAGCACTGCACTAATTGAGTTCTCCAATTTCCTACACTCTTCCCTGGATGCCAGCTCCCTAGCTGGTGCAGTGTTCGTTGACCTCTCAAAGGCTTTCGACACTGTCTCACACCCTCTTCTGCTGGATGCCCTCTGCCACACTGGTTTCTCTGCTGGCCCCCATGCATGGTGCATGAGCTATCTATTCACTCACTCACAGTGTGTAAAAATCAATGGGACAATCTCCGAAAACTGCCCCATCCACTCAGGGTACCCCAGGGCTCCATCCTGGGCCCCCTTCTCTTCTCACTCTATCTAAACACCCTGCCCAGTGCATGCTCTGGCAAAATTCTTATGTATGCAGATGATGCTGTCATTTTTGTCACCCACCGCAATCTTATCTCCCTCCAGGACTCCCTACAACAATCCTACAATGATGCCGAAGCCTGATTTAAGGAGCACAGACTCATCATTAATCTTAAAAAAAAAAAAAACTATGCTCTTTGCCCACCCCGAAAACAGAGCCTGCAACCACCTACTCACTATCCTCCCTAGTACCAAACAACCACTTGAACAAGTCTCCTCCTACAAATACATTGGGGTTACTTTCAGCTCAGCCCTCACATTCCACACCCACATTGATGCCCTTGCATCCATCACGAATACACGGCTTGGCATCCTCTACCGCTATAAAAACTGCCTCCCCCCTGATGTTCTTCAACTTGCTGTTATGTCTTCAGTACTGCCCTTATACTATGGCCTGCCAGTCTATGGTGCTGCTGACATGACTGCCCTCAATAAAATTTGCCTCACCCTAAATAAGGCCTGCAGACTGATCACTGCTGCCCCAGGCTCACACATACATGTCAACTCTATGACGAGGCTAAACTACTTAACCTGGATGAATGGCTACGCTATCAAACCTGCCTCCTCACAAAAAAAAACTGTACTCGGGCTCTCCCCTCCTGAGGTGACTGCCTCCATCCACCATACCCCACCCACTATCGCAACCCATACCTCCAACAGGACCACTCTACTGGTCCCCAGATCCAGGACCACCCATGGTCAGAGGTCTTTCTGCTACAGAGCCCCATCCCGGTTTAACTCTGTCCCTGCACCCACCTCCAATGCCCCCACAATCTCCAACTTCATAACCACCCTTCAGAGCCAACTCTTTAACACATGCAGCTTCTCCTGTCTCTAAATATGGCCTTGACCTCTCCTCACTTGACAACGCCCACTGGGCGGCACTCCACCTCACCCCCCCACCCTCTCCACCTGTGCACCATACCTCAGCTATAATCAGCCTGTGCCAGCTGTATCCATGTAATTACCAAGAAATTGTAAATGTATGAAATCAATATATTTAACGCTAATTTCAGCTACTTGTATCCTGTAACCTAAATTTGTAATGTTTGTCCTCAATGTGATGAGGTACCTTTGGAAACGAGCCTCTGGCTCAAAGATTGTAAACTGATTTACAATAAATAAAAAATTAATTACTTTTTAAATATTCACAAGATGAATTGGTAAAAGGTGCATATGTTACAGGGGAGAGGGCAGGGGGTGCTGGGAAATCCATGAGAGAAGAAGCACAAACAGGAGACACCAGATTCCAATAAATGTCACTATATTTCCCACCCAATCACTGCACACCCTGTAGCCAACCTAAGGAGAAGAATGATGTTGCCCCCACCCACCAGCATAGTATTGCCAAGACTTATGCTCTATGCCACAACTTTTTCAAGGTAACCCTTAGCCACAGCTTCATGGCACAAAATCTTATCTCTTTCCCATGATGTAGAGAACCCAGCACCTCCAAAAGATTTCAATTTTCTCAAGGAGATGCTGGAAGGTTTAATACAATTTGTTGGACCAACAAGACTCTTGTGCAAAGATGGAATTCTACACACGCTTTCGTGGCCTCACAGGTCCCTTCTTCAGATGAAAGACAAAACTGAGCAACATAAGCAGTATTTATACATACTTTGCACAATGTATACAAATAATAGAAGAGAATTACAGGAAGGGTAGAATGGTAGACAGTGTGAAGCTCAGAAGTGAAGAAAAGAACACAGAACAATAAAGCCCTGAGATAACAGCCTGTAAAAGTTGCAAAGTGATAAAAATAGGATGTGTGAGAAGATCGGGGGGGGGGGCAATAATAGGAACAGGTCATGTGAAGATGAAAGGGCGCTGGAAGAAGTAATAAGGTAACAAGACAGGAACACAGATAGGAAAGATTTGAGATACAAGGTATTAGCAGGAAGGGTAGGTAGGTGGAATGTGTTAAGAAATTAATCAGAGCTATGAAGAAATGAAGAAACACAAAACAACAAAGGCCTAGATACACAGAGTGTAAGGTTAGTATACACAGTGAAGTGTGAGGTAGGGATGGGGTGGGCAGGACTAATGCTGAAAAGATATTTGGAATTTGGAATTGTATTTGTATTTGTAATCTAACATTTGTGGATTGAACCAGGACATTGGATACATGACACACTATGGTAAACTACAATTCTTTTGTTACTTGTCATGCAAGTTGTCTTCTTTTTTTTCTTTCTTTCTATCCGTCTGTGTTCCTGCTTGCTGTTTCTGATTGCCTCTTCCTTCTTGCCTCTTTCAAATATCTTTTCAGCTTTAGCCATGCCCACCTCCTCCCCACCTCACACTTCACTGTGTATACTAACCTTACAGTCTGTTTATCCAGGTCTTTGTTGTTTTGTGTTCCTTCATTTCTTCATATAGTAGCTTTGATCAGGGGTGCCAGAAGATAGTAAAAGGTGTGGGGGCTGAGGATCAGAAGGGCACTTATTAGGGTACAAAGGTCCCTTTTTCTAAACCAGTTTTTGCTTTATGGAAATACAATAAATGCACATTTATGATGAAGATAGTAATGTTAAGAATGCCATTGTACCATATAGGAATATTTTATACAGACTATTAAGAGCTCAGCTGTCAATCCATTACCTCCGACAGCTCTGTTTGAATTCTGAATCCTCCATTGCTTAACCCGATGCAGTGACCACCTAGGTGAAAATGAAGGATGGCATGGTAATAATACGTGTATTACCAGTCTCGAACATACACTCTTTTTACAAATGTATTGCTTTTGGTTCAACTGACTTCAGGATAGAACTTAGCAGTTAAGCCCAACCACCAGCTACAACCCCTGGCAGGGGTGAAAGGGGTCACATGTGTTTTGACTGATGACCTACTTTTCACATATTCTAGCACCATGACTGCACTGTATACATTTTGCTTTCCCTGTTTGAGAATAGACTATTTTTGTTCTGTATATTTTCACAGCAGATTTTTACACTTGTTTACTCCTCTACATGAACCCGTTCACCAGGTCACTTCTGAAAATGAGTGTTGCCTCTGCATGCTTATCCCAGTTTTAAATCACTACCCACAGCACAGGGTGAAGGTATAGTAGGGAGGTGATGGGTCTAGGACATCATGGGTGGGGGGGGGGAGTTGAACAGAGGATAAAATCTTTATGGGGAGAAAAAAAAGATAAACAAACAACAAAGAACAAAAGTAATCCTGACCAGGCCATGTAGAGGGTCCCAGGTTCTAGACAGACTCACATCCCCATGTAAACAAAGTTGGGTGGCATCATACATGCACTGGCACATGGGCTTCAACCTACCATTCATGCACGCATCCTCACACTTGGCAGTCTGTTCAACAGAGGCCCAGGACTGAGCTGCCACTGGGATCAAATCAAAGTGTTTTAAACTGTTCCTCATTAGGCAAACTATCCCCTTTGGTTCCCCTTTTAACTACAGGAATGTAACTCTTTCATGTCCATGCAAGCAGGAGATGAGATTCCTTAGCACTGGCAGTGCACATTCCTCATTTTTGCAGGTTTTTGAGTGGCTGCCTTGTACCCTGGAGGTAATGACCTTGAGCTCCAGTTTTTATGTAAACTGTTGTAATAGGTAGCTGGGGAGCATTCTCTGCCTGAGACAAAGCAAATCTTGACAAACCCTCTCACTATAGTGCTCACCTCCACACCCACAGGCTCACCAGAGGAGCAGTAAAGGAGCATTGCTACTGTCCACACTGTACCTGCCCAGCTACCTGGTAATGTACCTGCCCTGTACTCTGCCTGCCCTGTACTCTACCTGCCCTCCTACACTGTATGTGTCTCACACTGTACCTGCTCCCACCCTGTGTCTGCCCCATCCTGTAACTGCCCCTGCACTCTAATTGATCTGAATCCCTAAATAAATAAAATAAAAATAAAATACCTGCCTTACACTGTACCTGCCCATGCTGTACCTGTCCCACACTGTAACTGCCCCATGCTGTACCTGCCCTGTTCTTTACCTCCCTCATGATGTACCTGCCTCAGCACTGTTCCTCCCATACACTCTACCTGCCCATGCAATATTCCTACCCCCTGCACTATACCTAGCCCCACACTGTTCGTGTCTACACTGTACCTGCCTCCATACTGTACCAGCACCCACACTGTAAGTAACAGAGGATTTTCAGTCTCCAGTGCTATCAGCCTCTCTATTGACCTTGCACCAAGGGCACTAAACACACTACAGTGTGGTGAAGCCTGCACTGTACCTGCCCTGTTCATGGCCCTACAAACAAACAGGGGGCTTCAGCCTCAATTGCTGTTAGTCCCTTCCTTTTCATCAACATTAAATGCGTTACACTATGGGCACACCTGCATGGCACCTCTCTGTCTGGCTAAATGGGCTTCAGTCTCCAGTGTTGGTAGTCCCACACCTTTCATCAGAATAAAATACTTCACAGAGTGAAATCTGCACTGCTCCTGCTCTATTTATGGTCCTACGAACAAACAGGGAACTTCAGTCTCCAGTTCTGTCAGTGACCAGTCCCTCGCTTTTCACAAGCATTAAATACATCACACAGTGGGCACACTTATTTGATTTATTTAGTTGTGTATGCATGGATGTATTTATTGATTGATTTTATTTAAATTCTGATAACTGGGTAGGCCCATTGAGATGTGCAAGTCCCTTTTTCAGAGGTGACACAGAATTAGTTAACATGAAGAATTCAATAAAGCTTTTTCAGTGATTGCAGTGCAAGACTAGCTTACTGGTGTAATACAATACACAGGAGAAAATACCAAGTAAATAAAAGATATTCTACATAGAGTGAACATCAGTTTATCACACATTTGAGTAGACTTGCATGATATCTGTCCTTCTGGGTAAACAGAGGGCTTCAGTATCCAAAGCTGTTAGTCCCTCACCTTGCACCAGCATTAAATACATCACACTGTGGGGAACCCTCAGCCTACTCTGTACTTGCCTGCACTCTCCTTGTAGATAAAAAGAAGGCTTCAGTCTCCAGTGCTGTTAGCCCCCACCTTTCACCAGCAACACATACACCACAGAGTGATTATGTCTTATGTTGGAGTCAGTATAGAGTAGTGATTAAGGGCACTGACCTACAAACCTGAAGACCTGGGTTTTAATCCACAGCCCCAACTTGCATACTGTGTGACCCTAAGTTAATTGCATAACTTTCTTGAGCTCCCATGTCACATCAGGAAACAACTTTGTCTTAGTGTGTCTTTGCTGGTTAAATAATTTTCCCATTTCCTAAGTCTGCACTGTGCCTACCCTCTCTACACCTCTACCTACAGACGAACATACAGCTTCAGTCTCCAAAGCAGTCAGTCCCTCACCTTTCACTGGCACTAAAAACATCACACTGTGGGGAAGCCTGCACTTTCTGTGTCCCTGTAGCTAAACAGAGCGCTTTCTTTTCCAGTGCTGTCAGTCCCTTGCCTTTCACCAGAAATAAATACATCACAGAGTAGGTAAGCCCTGTCTGTCCTCACTACATCTCTGCCTACAGACAAACATAGGCAGCAATTAAAAGAAATATAAAAAAAACATTTTCTATACAGAACAGCTCTAGCAGTCAGAAGTAAGCTGGTTAGAGGGGCTGGGGGGGATTTCAAGTAGAACAACAGCCAGATGCAAATGCATAAAATAAAATAAAAATATAACTCACCTTCATTAGTGTCCAGCACCCATGTGGGTGTGGGGAAAATGCAGTATTATCCTTATTTTCATTTATGAATAAATAAGTCTTTGCCTCCCAGAAGTGGGATCCTTACCTTGACATGCACCACAGGTTCACCATGGAGTCTGGACTGAAAACTAAAGGCAAGCCAAGTGTGAGAGGCCCTAGCTTACATAAACACACAGCAAGCAATGGCTAGCAGAGCACGGCAGATTCAAAGAAACGCATTCTCATACCTAGCCGGACACTTGTAATGGCCCTGTCAGTCCTTATCTTAATGATTAGATGCTATTTATGTTTTTTATGTTAAAAGCACTTCTTGAGACAGCAAAGCACCTCTTTTCTTTTGTGTATGCATTGGAACTTAATTAACTTAGTCATGCTAGACTGCCCTAATGTTTCTCAGGTTGGTATTCACATGTAAGGGAGGGGGGAGCTAGATTCTGGAGTCTTATCGTAGATGCTTTATTGTTATTTATGTTAAAAGCATTTGACAGGTCTTGAGTTACAAAAACCCAGAGAAACGAAAGCGCCTCTTCCTTATTTTATGTGTGCCTTGTGTAAGACTAACTTATGCTTGCAGATTTTTTGTTATTGCTTAAAGGCAAAGGGCAATCTTCTGTGAGCCATAAAAAGTGACAGTGCTTTCACCCCCCTGCCTATTGTTCCGCAGTCTATGGCTTTGATTCATTTCTTAACACTTTCTACCTAACTACCCTTGCTGCTAATACTTAGTGTCTGAAATCTTTCTTACCTTTGTTCTTTTCTTGTCACCCTATTAGCTCTTCCTGCATCCTTTCATCTTCACATGACCTGTTCCTATTATTGCCACCCCTCCACACGTCTTTCTACACATCCTATTTTTATCACTTTGCAACTTTTACAGGCTCTATTTCAGGACTTTATTGCTCAGTGTGCCTTTCTTCACTTCTAAGCTTCACACTGTCTACCATTCTACCCTTCCTGCAATTCTCTTCTATTATTTTTATACATTGATTTTTATACATTGTGCCACAGTATCTATCTATCTATCTCTATCTATCTATCTATCTATCTATCTATCTATCTATCTATCTATCTATCTATCTATCTATCTAATATATACAGTGTGGGATATACAATAGTGAGCTGTCAGATAAATGATTTATCTACACAAGTGCTGCTTGACCTCGGGTAACCTTATGAATGGCATAAGCTGTGAGTGAGGTATCCGAGGTCAAACAGCACGAGTGTAGATAAATCATTTATCTGACAGCTCACTGCTGTATATTTCATTTTTGCAATAGTGATACCTTCTGTCAGTGCAGGGACATTTGCTTTTGACTGTTTATCTTTTTTTTTAATGATAATTTCTGGTATAGTGCTGGATAGCCATCTTTGGGTGATGACTTTTTATGCTGCAAGCAGAGCAATATCTAAAAATTTCTGATTAGTTGGAGAGTGCAGAGGCAGGTCATAATTAGAAAATAGAAGAAAACTCTGGAGTAAAATTAATTGGTGTATCGAAAAGGGTTTCTATGTCCTCCTTCAGGGAATTCAAAAGTGGACAAAGGGCAGGACACTCTAAGAAAATATATCCATGTGTTGCCAGCAAACAGCCACAACCTCTCCAGCAAGTGGCCCCTCAATTTAAAAGATACTTTGCCTGAATAGCTGGGATTCAGAAAAAGCATATTGTTGATTTCCAGGCAAATTATTTCCAAAGATAAGATTTAGTTGACTTCTATAAATCTCTCCCATACAGAGTCCTCCAAGGAGATAGTGCTGTAAGACTGAATTCCCAAGCTCTCAATAAGGATGCCAAAGGGTCCTCTGAAGGAACGCTTAAGGCTGCATAAATGTAAGAAATCATATGCAGCATAGGTACCCTACCCTCGAATGCCTGATACAGTATCTGGATAATCGGTGGGGTAGAGGAGGTTCTCTCTATTTGTGGGAATAGCTTCCTTATGAAAGATATTACCTGGAGGTATCTGAACCTATCTTGAGTGCAGAAAGTGTATCATTGCGCTAAGTCCTCAAATGTACAGAGAGTGCCATTAGTTAAAAAATGCAGAATTAAATGCAACCCTTGCCATTTCCAGTTTCTAAAACCCATATCCATACAAGCTGGGGGGGGGTCTGCCGTAAATGATAGAAGGAGTTTCTTCTCTCTGAGATTCCTACAGTAGAAGATGGACATGTCTGCCAATTTCTCGACATGGTAGTTGTAAACAGACTAAACATTATTTTGTTTATGGGTGGCATAGGATGAGTTAAAAGAATATGACTTAAACAATGTAGAGCTTCTTCTTGTAATTCCAAAGTTTTCCGATGTGCTGAGTATTGATTATTTAACCAGAGGAGGGAGGTACCCAATTGGGCCACTCAGTAATAGGCTTGTGTATCAGGTAATGCCATGCCTACCAATCTTTTAGGGAGCTGCAGGTAAGTCATGCATACCCTGAGGCATGGTAGATTCTAAATGTGATGGGAAATGTGTCCATTTAATTCCCCCAAAAAAATTCTCTAGAAGCATAATGGGAAGGATCTGTGCTAAATACAGGATTCTGGATAAGAGGTTTATCTGAACTACATCAATATGCTGAATAAAAAGAAGAGACAGAACTCTTCACCTTTCCAGGTCCATTTTCAGCTGATGGAGGAGGGCTTTGTAATTTATTTATTTATATATTTAAACATTTTACCAGAAAGGCATGCTGAGCAGACTACTGCTCGATTCCAGATGCGTCCTGGGGGTGGGGAGTAGGGGAGAAATACATATATAGTATATTGTACAATGCGCAACAATACAAAACATACTGATACATTAGGGTAACAAATTGGTAGATTGTGTGATTCACAACAACTTATGGTCAATGATACATTACTATGAGTAACCTCAAAATGGAGAGCCTATGCCCTAGATCTAGCATGAACTTAAGCTACATGTGCAGGTGGAGGAAAAGTACTCTTTGATGAGGGAGTTGAGGTGCTGTGAGGGGGGGAGCATGTTGAATGCCCTCAGGCAGGGACTTCCATAGTTTTAGCATGCAAGTTCTCTAGGCTGACTGGCCTGCTGAGGTGGCCATGTGCGGGACATGCAGTAGCCAGGAGTCAAAATTCCTGAGTGAGTATGCAGGAGGGGTTTGGGCTGTTGGGACTGAGGCAAGGTAAGGGGGAAAGTACTGAGCCCAGAAATTGGCAGATAGCCTAGCACAGTGGGACTGATGCTGATCCAGGAGCAAGGGGAGGTCCAAGGACTGGTAGAGGCTGCAGTGATGGATAGTGGGAGGACAGTCCAGAGCAAAGTGACAGAAGGAGTGAAAAAGTGGATCCAATCTGGCTAGGGTGGACTTTGGGGTGGCACTGTAGACTACATCCCCATAGTCAAAAATAGGGAGGATCATTTTCTGTACATTTGCCTTGTGAGCTGGCAGAGGGATGCAGCCACGGTTACAGTATAAGATGCCCAACCTGGGGTGCATTTTTTTGTGGATGGCATTGATATGTGCAGAAAAGTTGAGGTGCTGGTCAAGTCAGACCCCTAGATATCTAAATGAGGTACAATCCTTCAAGGACATCCCATCTAAGGTGTGGAAGGTAGGGATGGAGGGGAGTTGGGAAAGTCTCTGCTTCATGCCAAAAAGTTAAGGAGACAGTTTTCTTGGCACTGAGAAAAAGTTGATTAGAGCAAAACCTGAGCTGAACATCATTGAACAGCTGGAGCCTGGACGCCACTTCCAAGGGAGAGGGGCCTGCTGTATATAGTACCGTATCATCTGCATACATGAGAATGGACGTGTGTGGACAGGCTGAGGGCAGGTTGTTAAGGAAGATGGAGAACAGGATCAGACCAAGGACTGAGCCTTGGGGCAGTCCAGTGGTGACAGGGAGGGGGTTGGAGATGGAAGTGTCAATTTTGTCAGATTGGATACTGCCTGCCAGGTTGGAGTGGAACCAGTTGGTAGCCACACTGGAGAGCCTGGCACAGGAGAGCTTGGACAGGAGACGGGCATGAGAGACAGTGTCAATTGCCTTTGCTAGGTCAACAAAAATGGCAGAAGTGATGTGACATATGTCCATGCCAGTAAGAATGGAACTGGTGAGTCTTAGGAGGGAAGTAATAGTAGAGTGTGATTTCCTGAATCCAGACTAGTAAGGTGTGAAGAAAGAGGAGGTGTTGAGGAAGGAGGAGAGTTGTGAGAGGACTAGGTGCTCCTGGATTTTGGCTAATATGGGGAGTAGGGAGATGGGGTGGTAGTTGCCAGGGAAGGAGGGGTCACCACCTTTAGGGAGGAGGATGACTGTAGCATGCTTCCAGCCTGAGGAGGTAGAGGCAAGAGAGAGAAAGAGAGGTTGAAGAGTGACACCAGGGGGACTTCAATGGCAGGGGCTGATAGGTAGAGCATTTTAGCAATCAATCCCTAAGGACATTTACCCTTGGAAGGATTGACTGTGAGCAGGGCGTTGAGGACTTTGGGTGGGGTAACCAGGCAAAACAAGAAGGCTATGTGGGGGGTTTGGTTGGGTAGGGATGCAATCTTGGGAGGGTGTGGGGCAGGCAGGAGAATGGATAAGAGAGAGGCTAAGCAGATAGTGAAAAAGGTGTTGAAAACAGAGGCCACTGCATGGGGTTCCAAAACAGTGGAGCCGCCTACATCTAGGACAGGGTTGGGGAGGCTTGGCAGGAGGGGAGAAGAGCAATTTAATTGCCTTCCAAAACTTAGCCAGGTGATTTATATTGTTGTGGAAGGAGGCTTTGAAGTAGTTGGTTTTAGCCTATCTAATAAGCCTTGTACAGGCATTATGAAGTGTGCGGTAGTGTTGATGCTCTGCCAGGGTGCCGGATACCTTGTAAGCTTTCCACACTTGGTCCCTGGCTTAGATTAGGGCCATGAGCTCTGCTGAGATCCAAGGCAGATGAGCTCCCCTTACTCGAGCCCTTCTGAGTGGGGTGTAGTAGTCCCAGACGGCAAGGAATCTGGAATTGAACACATCTGCTACGGCCTGGTACAGACCGCACTCAATCTGTCAGGATTGCAGATGCCATATCCCCTCCCATTCCCCATGTCCACCGGTGTCCCCCAAGGATCAGTGCTTGGGCCTATCCTATTCTCTATTTTTCTAAACAACCTGACCCAAACTTGTTCTGCCTCCTCGATCCACATGTATGCTGACTATACTGTCCTATTTTCTTCTTGCTTCTCCCCAGCCTCAGTTGCCTCAACCTTCCAGGTGGATTTTAACAAAGTCCAGCTCTGGTTCAATTCTCACTAGCTCTCTCTCTAAATGCAGAAAAAATATACATCCCAATGACTAGCCAGGCTCCCCTCCCTCCCACTTTTTCACACCCTTGATGAGTCAGAGCTGGAGGACGTCACCTCCTTCAGGTATCTTGGAGTTTGGCTTGACCACCATCTCACCTTCGCAATCCATGCTGACTCTATACTAACAAAACTCCACCCCAAGCTCGGAGCTTTATATCGGAACCATTCTAGCCTCCCCTATCTGGTCCATCATGAGCTTATCCAGAAGATGATACTTCCCTCCTTCAGTTATTGTGATATTGTTTACAGTGCCACCCACAAGTCAGTTTTATCCAAACTGGATACCCTTTTTAATGTTTTCTGCCGGTTCACTCTTGATACTCCTCCTCGCACCCACCGCTGCGAGCTATACCGCTCCCTTGCTCTCCCCTCCCTTGAGAACCACCGCCAAATACACTGTGCCAAGTTTATCTCGAAGAACTGATTTGGTACCCTCCCAGTGTACCTGACCTCAGTACTATCTCTCCCCTCTGGCACCCACTTATGCTCTAAGGTCCCTAGACTCCCAGCTCCTGTTAGTCCCCAGACATTGGACCCAAGCCGGCCAGGCCACCTTCTCTCACTGCTTCCCTCATCTCTGGAACTCTTTCCTCTCTGAAATTTGCCACTCTTCCTCTGTCCACTCACTATCCTATGCCCTTGCCAACCACTACTCAGTAAACTGCTCCTGCAGCTAACTCTCCAATCTATTCTACCTCACACACTCCTATATTTCTACTCCCAGTAGGCCCAATGGTGCTTCTTCACTAACCACACCCAACTACTCCACTTGATACCAACTTTTGAGCTAGCTAGCTTGCACTTACCCCTATATCATTATATACCACAACCCAATACCTTAGCAGGATTTCCTCATTGTAACTGTTTACTCTCGGCTATTAGGGTATATGTATTAATCCACACTCACCTATTCCTGTCAAACATATGCAGCTGTATTATCTACTTCTATATTTTCAAGGTATAAAGCATGACTTCCCCATGTAATTGCTACTATACTATAATTAAGGGTAAATTGTCATCTACGCCCAACTATTTCTGTCAAATGTTTTCAACTATATTGTAATGCTATGTATATATGTCAGGACCTGGACTACCCTTGTTCTCTTCCCCACTGTACCCCTCCCCCCAGGTCGCACTGGGAGACAAACAGTTCTTGCTCAATGTGCTTTTCCTGGTGAAACAATTTCAATAAATAAATAAATAAATAATCCAGGGCAGAATCGATAGAGTTTGCCCTGGGTATGAATGACTAGTCTGTGTTTTCCAGGTCATTTAGGAGTGCATCAACTTCTAGGGATTTATAGGACCTGGTGAGGAGAGACCTTGGTGGAGGTGTCTTAGCTCTAAATATTTTTCTTAACAAGTAAATCATGTAGTGATCATTTAGCGAGTCCAGTAGGAGGCCAGAGGCAACTATGCGATGAGGGTGTGAGGGAAGGACCCAGTCCAAGAGGGAGTGGTTCTGGGTTTTGAGGTTCAGACATGTGGGTTCAGTGATCTGTTGAAACAGATTTAGTGCTGTTACTTGGCTATGGAGCTTAGTGCTAGCACCAGAGAGCCAGTTTAAATTGAAGTCCTAAAGAATATGGAGCTCGTCCCCTGATGCAAGGGATTTTAGGGTACCCAGGTGCTCTAAGACAGTGGGCATAATGGAATCTGGGAAACAATAGAAGCCTGCTATATATATGGAAATTGAGTGGGGGAGAGATATTTTGATTAGCAAGGTGTCAATGGATAGTGTGGGCATGACTAGTGAGACTTGTGTGAACTGGAGCAGGGAAGAAATGAACATGGCTATGCCGCTGCCTCTCTTGTTACCCGGGCAGTCATTGCGAATGACGGAGTAGCCAGGAATAGCTAATTCTGCATCCTGGTTGTGTGACCTCAGTCAGAATTCTGTGATAATCAAGATGTCAGGATGCAGGGATAGGACAATAGGTTGTAGCAAGGTTAATTTTTGTATGATACTGCATATATTTAGGTGGGCTACTATTAGGCATTGGGGTAGTTGCAGAGGAGGAGGAGAGAGGTTATGACAGGTGGATGAGGTTGATCCAGGGTTTAGCTTGATGTCCCCAGCTAGGAGAAGCAGTAAAGTTAACAGCAGTTTTGTTTTAGGTATGGCCCATAGCAGCTTGTATATCCATAGTAATTAGCTGTATAAAGCTGGGAAGGGTCCCTTGTCAAATTTATATCCCAATATTTCAAGGTGGACAGATTTCAATGGAAAAGGAAAGCTTTCATGGTTTCCTAGGTGGGTCGATAATTTACCTGTAGAACCTGTTTTCATCATGCTAATTTTATATCGTGCCAAAGAACTGGATTCTGCAAGAATCTGCCATATTTTGGGGAGAGATTACTCCTGGAATGCAAGGTATGTCAAAAGATCATCTCCATATAAGGCTCATTTTTGTGTCCTTCCACCCAGTTCCAATCCATCACCTGTGAAAAACTGATGAATCATTTCTGCCAATGAATCTAGATAAATGGCAAACAGCAGGGTAAACAAAGGATACCCCTACTGAGTGCCAAGAAGCAAGGGGTCTGGTGTGGAAATTGAGCTGTTAATTTTAATGTAGGCTATGAGATGGTCATAAACAGTTAATATTAGTTGAGTAAACTGCTCAGGGATCCCCATCTGCTTAAGCGTGGCTGCTAAAAATGGCCACACCACCCTGTCAAATGCCTTCTCTGCATCTAAACTTAAAAAGGGGCTCTTCCACCAGGTGGCATGGTGCAAAATATGAAAGGTTCTCTTAATATTATCTTGCAGCTGCCTGGCTCTTACAAAGCCACATTCATCTTCATCTATAATGCCAGGAAACATAGAAACATAGACTTTGATGGCAGATAAGGACCGCTTGGCCCATTTAGTCTGCCCCATACCCTACCTACAGCATAAGCCGCAGATGCTAGTTAATCAACAGCCTATTTCTTCCTACCCCCCACAAGAATTGCCTTATATCTGTCCCATGCATTCTTGAATTCTCCAACAGTTTTAGACCCCACAACCTCCTCAGGAAGGCTGTTCCATTCATCCACTACCCTCTCTGTGAAAAAATACTTCCTCACATTGCCCCTGAACCACCCCCCCTCTGTCTTTAAATTGTGTCCCCTTGTTCTTGCATGTCTCTTTTTCTGAAAGATGCTACCCTCTTGGACTTCCACTGAGGTACTTAAAAGTTTCTATCATGTCCCCCCTCTCCCTCCTTTCCTCAAGGGTATATATATATTAAGCTCCTTTAGTCTCTCCTCGTATTGCTTCTCTTGCAGACCATGCACCATTTTAGTTGCCCTTCTCTGGACTGCCTCTAGCCTGTCTATGTCCTTGCGGAGATGGAGTCTCCAGAACTGGATGCAGTACTCCAGATGGCGTCTCACCAACTGTCTGTACAGAGGGATAACAACTTCCTGTTTTCTGCTGGTGATGCCTCACCCTGTGCATCCCAGTATACCCCCAGCCCTTCTTACTGCCTTATTACATTGCTTGCTAACCTTAAGGTCATCTGATATGACTACCCCCAGGTCCCTTTCCATTTTTCTTGTTGTTACTACCTCCCCCCCATTGTGTAATCTTCACCTGGGTTTTTGTTTCCCAGGTGCATTATTTTGCACTTCTTTGCATTGAATTCTAGCATACTTCTGATCATTTCTCCAACCTTGCCAAGTCCCTTCTCATCCTTTCCACGCCTCCTTGTGTATCAACCCTGTTGCAGATCTTTGTGTCATCTGCAAAGAGGCATACTTTTCCTTCCAGTCCCTCTGCAATGTCACTTATAAAGACATTAAAATGGACTGGACCCAGTACTGAACCCTACGGTACCCCACTAGCAACCCCTCTTTCTTCAGAGTGGACTCTATTTACAGTTACCTTCTGTGTCCTGTTGTCCAGCCAATGTTTTACCCAGGCTGCCATCCTGGGACCCACTCCCAGGCTGGTTAATTTGACTATTAATCTTTTGTGTGGGACTGTGTCAAATGCCGTGCTAAAGTCTAGGTAGGCCATGTCCACAACCCCTCCGTGGTCTACTACTTTGGTCACCCAGTCAAAGAAATCTATTAGATAGGTCTGACATGACCGTCCCACTGTGAACCCATGCTGCCTTGGGTCCCGTGCCCCACTGGCCTCTAGGTACTCAGCAATTCTTTCCTTCAGAAGTGACACCATCAATTTCCCTACCACAGAGGTCAAACTGACAGGTCTGTAGTTTTCTGCCTCTGTCTTGGTCCCACTTTTGTGATGGAGAATCACATCCGCCTTCCTCTAGTCCTCGGGTGCCACCCCATCCTCCCATGATTTGTCAAAAAGGGTAGTCAGTGGTTTCACTAGTTCTCCCCTTAATTCTTTTAGAATTCTGGGATGAATTCCATCAGGCCCCATTGCTTTGTCTACCTTCAGTTTTAGGAGTTCTTTCAGAACCCTTTGCTCTGTGAAAGGACTGGGATTTACCCCCCTATCAAGAGTGCTTCTGTTAATTGGATTAGGCGCCTTCCCCTCCTCTTTTGTGAATACTGAGCAGAAATATTCATTCAGTATCCCTGCTTTTTCACTGTCCCCCTCTGCCCACCCACTGTTCATTCTATTCAGCCTCATTATCCCTCCCTTTGTCTTTCTAAGCTCTCTGATGTACCTATAAAATGTTTTATCCCCCCTCTTAACAGAGTTGGCTATCTTTTCCTCAGTCTGGGCCTTCCTGAATGCTATCCTTTTCTCCCTGACTTTCCGCACCACCTCTTTTGAGAACCATAGTGGTTTTTTCTTTCGTTTTGATTTGTTTATTTGTTTCACGCAAAGGCTTGTTCCCTCTGTGATGGCAGTTTTGATGATTCCCCATTGTTGCTCCACCCCTCCTTCTAGCCTGTTTACTAGTGCTTTTCTGAGGCACTCTCCCATCTTGCCAATGTCAGCCCTCCTGAAGTCCAGTACCCCCACTTTTGTTTGGCTTAACTCTGTAGCTGAGTTTTACCGTGAACCACACTGTTTGATGGTCACTTGTTCCCAGATGGCAACCCACTTCTAGATCTGAGATCCTCTCCCTGTCCCCGATTTGAGAGTATGAGGTCTAAGATTGCTCCCTCATGAGTGGGTTCTGAAACTAGCTTTCTGAGGCCTACCACCTGTAGGGCATCGAGAATGGTCCTGCTCTTGGATGTGGCTGCAGCAAATGTGCTCCAGTAAACATCTGGCATATTCAGGTCTCCCATCAACAGTATCTCCCCTTTCTCTGCCATCCTAAGAATGCCTTCTATCATATCCTTGTCTAGTCCCTCCCCCTGACATAGGGGTCTGTACACAACCCCTGTGTGGATTGTGCTGCCATTTCCAGTCTCCAAGGTGACCCACAGTGCCTCCTCTCCTCATCTCCTCCCTGTTTACTCTTATGTTCAGTTGCTTTTATCCCTTCCTTTACAAAAAGAGCTACTCCTCCCCCTCTTCTCCCCTGCCTGTCTCTCCTATAGGTTATGTACCCTGGTATGTTAACATCCCAGTCATGGTTCTCTGTGTACCATGTTTCTGTGACTGCTATGATATCCAGGCAACCCTCTTCCATCAAGGCCATCAGTTCAGGGAGCTTGTTGCCCAGACTATGGGCATTGGTACTCATTACCCTCCATTTCCTGATGGCCTTACTCCTTTTTGACCCATCCCTGTCCTTCTTGTCTTTGTCACTTTCTCCATTTATCCCTGCCCTTTTCTCTATCGACACCTCTATCTAGGAAGAAACCCCTCCAGCCATTTCACCAACACAGTAGTAAATAATTTATAATCAATATTAAGGACCAAAATCGGCCTATGTGAGGCACATTGCATAGGGTCCTTCCCATGTTTTGGTATACTAGAAATCATAGCATAATGCCATGAGGGAGAGAGTGTCTCACCCTCCAATAAGGCCTAGCACACTGAATGTAAGTGTGGCAGCAAGAGGTCTTTAAAGGTCACTGGTAAGGCTGCATCTAGAGTATGGAGTTCAGTATTGGTGCCTACACCTCAATAAAGACATTAACCTGCTGGAGAAGGTCCAGAGGCGAGCTACAAAGATGACTGATGGGCAGCAGGGTAAGGCATACAAGGAGAGATTGAGGGCACTGAACATGCATGCCCTGGAAGACAGGAGAGAGGGGGAGAGAGAGAGAGAGAGAGAGAGAACATGATTGGGACCTTCAAGTACTTGAAAGGGATAAATAAAGTTGATAAGGAGAGTCTCTTTAAGCTGAGAGGCAACCATAAAATGAGGGGGCACAGTCTTCAACTGGAGGGTGGGAGGTTTAGGAGGAGGTCAGGAAGCACTTCTTCACAGAGAGGGTGGTGGACACTTGGAATGTGCTGCCAGAAGAGGTCCTCTTGTTGAAGACAGTGGGCAGCTTTATGAGAGTTTGGAATAGGCATGGGGGAAGGGAAGGTAAGGATCATGGGTAGGGAGGTAGGGAGATGGGAGTAGTGGGGAGGGAGGTAGGGACATTAGCTCAAGCTGTGGACCC
This sequence comes from Neoceratodus forsteri, assembly GCA_016271365.2. Taxonomy (NCBI): domain Eukaryota; kingdom Metazoa; phylum Chordata; order Ceratodontiformes; family Ceratodontidae; genus Neoceratodus; species Neoceratodus forsteri. The sequence goes on along the minus strand of CM028137.1, from coordinate 439,488,053 downwards.
CGCAATATGAGCAGACTTGATAGACCAAATGTCCTTCTTCTTCTGGCTTCTTTGTATGTTCGTATAAAATTCTCTGGTGTATCTGTCAGGCCTGGTGCTTTACTGGATTTGAGAGACTTTACCGCTTGAGCTAATTCAGCATAGATTATCGGGGTCTCCAAACGAGATCTTTGAAGTGGGGTTAAACAGAGTGATAGCACCTTATTCAAGTATACGTTAATATCTTGAGGGTCAGGTGATGTCACTGGGGAGTATAGTTGTTGATAAAAGTGTTATAAGGCCCTCAAGATTTGAGAGGGACGGTGAAGCAATTTACCATAAGCAGGGCATTTAATCTGCATGACCGAGCTTTTAGCTATGTGCTGTTTTAGGCAATGGACCAGGATATGGTGGCACTGCTTCAGGAATTATATAGCTTGTTCTGTCTTAGCATCTAACAAGGCCTGCACTTTGTCTTGGGTGGCCTTCAACAGTGATGCCACCGCCATATCTCCCCCCGCATGTCTAACTTTGAGGTCCTTCAGCTGGTTTTGCAGCATACAGTAGTTAGTTGAGCAGACTGAGTTTTTTTATATTTGGCAGCAAATGTAATGATCTCACCCCCTCAAAACTACTTTAAGTGTGTCCCACAGCAAGCCAGGCCCTACTTTGGAATGGGTATTATCTAGAATTATATTATTGATACAATCTGTCACCTGAGTACGATAGGCCGGGATATTCTGCAAATAGTTATAAAGGTGCCACAAAGTCTCTCTCTCTGATCAGTACCCCAAGCTAGTGTAAGTGTAACAGATACATGATCTGAAGGTGCAAAGGGAAATATCTGACAGTCATATTAAATGTTGATGTTCCTCAGTGATATGAAAATAATCAATCTTCGTGTATACGTTATGTGGCGGGGAATAATGGGAACACCCCCTGGTTGTGATGTGCATCAAATGCAAAGCATCTAATCTAACCAGTGCATTTCTTTAAAATAAGCCTGGGCCATCCTTTGTGCCCCAGTATTCTATGGGTGTTTAATATTTGTAATATCTTTAAAGTCATATATTTGGTTATGGTTCCCCCCACCACGAGTACCACAGATTGCATTTCAGTCATTTTTGGCAATAAAGAAAGGAGTGTTTTGGTATCTGTACCCTGGGGTATATAAAAACTTACTAGTGTGATTGGGAGACCTTCATATATGCCTGTCAAAGACAAGACAGCCTTCTGGGACAGAGTAGGTATTAGTTACCTGCAGAGGGGTAGAACAAGGAATTAAAATAGCCATACCTCACTTTTTTCCTTCCCCATAAGAGGATGCAGCGACTTGGCTGAATCCAAGCATATGAAGTTTGGAGTGCTCCTCCTTGGAGAGATGTGACTCTTGTAATAACATAAAGACAGAATGATGTTTTTTAATCAGAAAAATGACTTTATAAAGCTTCACTGGGTTGTTTAGGCTGTTAACATTTTGAGAGTAAATTAGTACTTTTCGAGGTGGTGCCATAATACCTTGTAGCAAAAATATCTTCCCCTAAACCAGTGCAACTCTTTGAACAATCATAGATACAGTCTATCATCAGATATGTACATTCCCTGAGCTCATCTTGTCTTTGATTAATCTTATGAGAATCTAGTAAGCATTCCCCTCTCAGCTTCCCCCCCGTCCCCAGCCACCCCTCCAATACCATAATATGCATCCACTGTGCACCACTTGAAAATGTAACATAGCAACTGTCAAAGTTAACAGACCAGAACAAACATGTAACAGGAAGTCAAAGCCTTCCAAAGGAGAAGGGCAAAAGTAAATGTCCTTTAATAGACCAGTATAAAGTCCAGTTGATCCAAAGGGCATGGTCATGAGGATAAGGAACAACAGGTGCTGTTACACCTCCCATGCCATAGTTCCAACCCCTTAACAGTGAGTTTAAAAAGGCCAAGTCTGTCCCCAGGTGACTAGACCATAAAACAGGAGCCAAGGTAGATATGTGAAAAACATTAAACAAACACCACCCTATCATTGCTCCTTCAAGCCCCATCCAATACATGTAAAATTAATATCACGGGGCTAGGGCTTATGTATAATTTACCTCCTAATAGAAAAGAAAACGAAATGCCCTCATCCCAGCATTTCACAATAAATTGCAAGGTAATGGCTAAATAGTTGATTTCCATTCTAATGCCCGACTTCTATGGCTTAAAATAGCCCCCTTGATTGCCTTTGTTTTTTCTTTACACCTCTGATGCTGTCCTCTCTGACTGACTTGTCGTCAACCAGTTCCCTCATCTGGCTGAATTCTGCCTTTCTATCTATGCCTTTAACCTTTGATGAGGGCTTACTTGTCACAAGGGCCAGGTCATACACTATAGATTTAAGGCTGCTGGACCCTCATGGTTCCCCTAGCCTCACTTATCCTACCACTTACGAGTTAGTGAGTATCACATCGAGAATAGCAGTTGCCTAATGGTTTCCTTAACCAGCTGCACCAGTAGGCAGTCTTGCAGCGTGCCTGACTTCTGGAGCTCTTGGCTAGTGGAATGACCCAGTCAATATCTGGCAGTTTTAGATCTCCCACCACCATCTCCCCCTTTGACACCTCCCTTTCTAGTTCTACCCGGGCTCCTTATCTCTCTGTTTCCCCTTTCCTGGAGGTCTATAGTCACCCCATCCATAGTTTCTTGCCTGAGGTTGCTAAGAACTGAACCCACAGCGATTCTGTTTTACCATGACCTCCCCTGATGTTTCCATCCTCCACTGCCTCTATGCCTTTCTTGACATCCAGTATAGGGCTACACCCCTCCTTTACCTTTTTCTCTATCCCTTCTAAATTAGGTGAAACCTGATACTGTCAAGTACCATTCATTATTCTCTGTGGCTCATATTTCTGTGATGGCTACTAGGTACATCTCATTGTTTTCCACAATTGCATGGAGCTCACTAATTTTATTTCCCAGACTCCTGGCATTAAGGCACATTGCTTTCCATCTTTCTCCTGATAACCTCTTGTTTTTCCTATTCCTTTTCCCTTACTCTTCCCTAGTATCCTTTATGTTTTATTTTTCATGCTAAATATAGGCTTTGTCAGCCCTCCTTCATTGGCCACTTCCCCATACAAAATCTGAACTTAACTTTATTGTTACCCACCTTGCTGCTACTAGTCCCCTGTTCAAGGAGAGCCCTAGCTAAGTTCCCTACCAGCTTTCCCTTCTCAGTGATTCCCCTGGCATCTGCCTCCTCCACAATAAGTTTAACTGTCCAGCGTATACAAATACATGATGATGACTCCATTCTCTACTGTTGTGCTCCCAGGCTACACTGTAGAAAATTGACTCTAGTATAATATTGTAGCAGTGGATTATTCTCAAAGTGAAAAAGACTGAGATCATGATATTGGCACCCATCCTAGAACCCAAAAACTGGATACCTTTCTTCCATCCACACTATGTACAACCTTGCTTTCAAGCAGCTTCTGTCCTTCAACTCCCAGTGTACCCAAAGCACTTGCTATCAAACCTTCCAGATTACCAGATGTCGGAACTCCATGGGGCAGAGGTTGTTTGCCTACAGGGCACCTCAATGGTATACAATAGTATAATGTGCTCAACAAGGAACTCCTAACATCTCCCAGAATTGTCCCTTTCAAGTGACAGCTATGGCAGCACCTCACCTCTACCAGTAGTTGTGACTGCTTCTCTTAAGGGGTCTTCATCCATCTTCACCCCGCTAAGACTGCGCTACTCTTCCATGACTTTCTAATCTCTAATGTAGTCCCCCTGTATTGTGGGTCTCACTTTCTCTCATCCCCCCTCCCCTCCCCTACCTGTCTACCATCCCACCTCTGACACTTCCCTGTACACAGTTCACCACTGCTACCTTTCTTGCACTTCCTTGTCTCTCCTCCCTCCACGACAATGGCCCCTCAACCTGTCTTCTCCCTCTGGTCTTCCTCGTATTTAGTGTTCAGATTACTTGTGTTTTGCCTAATAGCTCTCCTGATCCTTGCTTGGTACTCAGTCATATGCATGAGTTTAGTCTTGTTGTGACAGCACTGCATTCACCTTGTTATTTTTCTGCTGTAGTGCTGTTTTACCTTAGTATGTTTGTTTTATCCTCACTTTGATGTGGAACATTTGTAAATGAGCTGTTCTTGCTCAAACGTAATGTAATCCAAGAGTTTAATCAATAAAAAAATATACCTGGGAAATGGCTAGCCCCCCCAGCTAATCTATTAAAAGCATGCACATCCGAACACAGCTACTGTACAGTTGGTACATGACTTAGAGCCATATAAAGGGACAGGTATTGCCTCAACTCTTTCATGAAAATACAGGTACCCCTGTAATGTGACAAGCCCTAAGTCCTACTTTGTGGGACTAAGGAGATGTGGTGCATTGCTGATCTCTTAAAGTCACAATGCACAGATCTGCTACCCTGTATAAATAGTAGAGTTGCAAATCAGCCCACTCATCATAAAGAAAAAAGAAAACAAGAGTATTTTTCCGGAGAGAAATGTGTTCAAATTTTAGCTACCAAAATCCTTTAATGCATGATGGAATTATAAACTTGCTAACCTAGTAAGTAAAAAACTCCAGCAAATTAATTTACAGTGTATCAGAAAGATATGTACAATCTGTGACCCACCATTTCATGGTGCCTACTGATCCTGCCATCAGGGTGTACAGGTAATGTCTCACATTCCCCACAACAACTGTTGATTTCTGAATTTTGATCGTGATTAGGGTTTCCGGTTTTAGGTTATAACTGATAAACACCAATAAAACACCACCATGGTGAAAATCAGGAAATCAGTTATAACTGAAAAAAAGATTGCAAAACTAATGCAATATTAATATGGTGCAATATCTATGGTGTTAACATGCAATAGTCATGGTACAAAGTTTGAAAAATTGTAATATCTTTTTTTTCAACTTGAGTGAATAAACACTGATTTATAAAGCTTTTTGTTGTCCAAGAAATTGATTTCACTGAAAATAACAGATCTTTGGTACTTTTGAAAGGGGGAGAAAAATACTGAAAATAAACACATTTTTTTTACAAAACATAAAACACCTAAAACCAGGAACCCTAATCATGATACATATGTATGTTGTATCTAGTTTGTGTTTCATCAGATATAGTTGACTTTCAAGCTCAACTGCTGCTAAGGGCTTAGAATCATGGCTACTGCATGCCAACTCTAGTGAGTGTTGCATCAACTGGATTCAGCATCTACTGTTGGTGTAGTGAATGTAAAATATTGACCTGCCCATCATGGTGAAGGGATCAGTAGGTATTCCAAAGTATTGGTTGATCACAGATTCCATATGTCTGTCTCCAACACCATAAATAAACTTGCTTAGAGATTTTTTACTTGGCGAGTTAAATCTATAATTCCAACATATTTTATTGATTGTTCTGTACAAAAAAGAGCTGCGTAATCACTGTTAATGGTAGCTTAATGACCCACCCCTGCCTTCTGGAAATACAACTTAGTTGTTTGAGCTCCACTACCCACAGAGACTATTTGATGCCCACTGCTGCATAAATGTACCCACTTTCCAGCCCTTATATACCACACAGCTCATTCCATCCCTGCTTCTACACCCAAGTTTCTATGGATGACTGCATACAGTAATACCAGCATTCCAAAAAAACTTCAGCAGATGGGCATTAAATGTACTTCTCTTATCCATTCCCCTAATATTTATTGATTTGCATAAAATACTAGCAATACTTCAAATTGAATAGGTCCCACAGTCAGTGACTGTAACACAGACCCTCCCATCACTTCAGCTTGCCACTGTGTTATGAATGAGGATGTGACTTCTTCTTGAGCTGGATATGTGCAGGTAATCCAGTTCTGGATCTTTTCAACTTTTTTAACAGCAGAATCTTATTTCTATTAGGGTGTTATTAGGAGGAGGAGGAGGAGTGGAATTGGGTGACTACACACTGAAAGTGGGGGTTCTCCTGTTCTACTTGGTTTGCATGGTCAGAGAAGGGTGGGTTGGGATGCTATGAGGGTGTGGGAAGTGTATGCTTATTTATACTGTGAACAACAGCAACTACACTTAACTTTGCATGGTCAGAAGTGAGAATGGGATCAGGTGCTATTTGGGTGCAGGATTGTGGGACTGGTTTAGATGACCAGGTCTGGGGATATACTGTACAGTAGGCTTTTAATGAGTGCTGTATTGGTAGTGGATTGTTTTGCTTTCTTATTTAACATTTTCCCAAAAACTTCACATAGTGGCTTTACACTGGCAAACTGCCTATTTCTCTGGTGAAGTGCTACAGTATGAGATGTGGCACTACACCATTAACATATAACCAGTGAAGTACCCCTTCATAAAATCATTACCTGGCAAAGTACATACTTCACTTGGTAAAGAGTTGTATGAAAAGTGACACTTTGCACTAAGGGAAGTTGGGAAAGATTGCTTGTTTTTTTCATGAAACAAAGCTTCTCAACATCCAACTCTACTGTCAACTGTCTTATACTATGAAGTAACTTGAATTTATATATCTTTTTGGAATTAGCAATTGCGTACTGCATTTTACAGTACAATAAACTAAGCATGTTTTGTACCCTGTTGTATCAAGGGACACAACAAAAAGGAAACTCTTTATCTCATGTGGCAGTAATGCAGTCTGTGTGATGCAAATTTCAAATTAAAAATTCAACTATTTGCACACGAAGGACATTTCTTTTGGAGAATGCTTTTTGTTTTTGAGTGATGGATCTCCACAGACTTTAACAGATGCTGCTTGTCACTATGTTTGCTGGTTTCTAAGCCAAGTGTGTTATGTACCAGCACAGAAACACATGTCAGAGCACTCAACATGTGACACCCCTCTCCATTTTTTTTAGCTGCTGACAGATTCAGGTTGAAGATTCCTTTATAAAAGCAGATCTTCACTATGTATTGACATCTGAGAAAAAAAGCTAAAATAACTAAAGTGAGAACAATGAAGGCAAACCTTGAAATTAGGTGAATACATTTTGGGCCCTTTAATTAATCTACTGCATATAGTCAAAGCATTTCTATGTTAAGCACATGTATGTCAGTTCTAATGCATTTTAGATGTATATTAAACATTCAGTACTTGTCTTTCATTAGGCTTAAATCAGCAGAGCAGAACACATTGATTATATAATTTTGAGTTACTCCACATTTTCTTCCTTTCCAGAGAAAAGAAGAAAGAGTTGCATTTTATGTAATCCTGTGAAAAGAAAAGGTTGGTAGGTGCATTTATTATAATTACATCGAGTAAAGATCAAAGTGCAACCAATTCACATCTTAGAATAAAAAATGCCACTCGGCACGAGGTGGCTGCCCATTGGGAAGAAGAAAGCCAAAGGGAAATGCTTTTATTTCTTAGAGAAACTAGAATTCAGAAATTAAAATGAATCCACTGCTATGTACATGGCATATTTTGTTAATCTCTGTGACTGCATCACAGGCTCTGGGAAGTAATGGAGTGAATGCATAAGAAGCTGATTTACACTAGCCAAATGTCAGGAATAATGAAAAAAGGTACAGTATAGGATTCTCTTAAATGATCCTCCAGTCCATCCAGGTACAGACTTAAATCGATTGAAACTTATGGATAGATGAATGATTTAAGCTCTGTGTTCAGGAAGTCCTAGAACTCTTTTAAACATCCTGATTGAGCTCAATCATAGAACTATAGTGATGTCAGCCGTGTCCTTAATATCAAATGAATGTAGTCCACGGAACTATTTTCATTTGTAATACTGGGTTTAATTTTATTCAGACCAAGGTCTACATTGTGCCAACTAACTTCTATATCTTGAAAGAAACTGAATGAATAATCACAGATACCTTCCATTTTGTATCTGCATTGCCTTGAAGTTGCATGGAGAAGAAGTACTGTATGCTATAAAAAGCTTTCCTAAGCAGCATCTGCATTTTCTTTGGGATGCTCATCACTGCAGAGAAACAGAGCTGAACTAGGCTACTGCACTGAAGTAACTGCCTACTTATATCTAAACTGTAACCATTACCAAGACCTATAATGGTTGTATTATTCCTAAAGATGTGAGATTTGTCACAGACTCACAGTGTATTGTCATTTATATAAGCGATACCTGCTCCATCCATTGATTTAATTATCTTGAACAACTTTCAAGACAGACAGGAGTCTAGCTATGTCATAACCACATTGCACATTAAAGCATTTCAGTCTAGTTAAAGAAGTGGCATTGCAAGTTTAGGTGCACAATTAACATTGCTAACTGCAGTGTGTGCATAACAAAACATGAATTCTAAATATCTTTACATCAACAACAGTTCCCATAATATCAAACTGTTCCAAAGACTGCTTAAAAATTCATGGAGGCCATAAAAGAAATTAGTTAAAGCAGTTGTTGAACATGAATAGACAGTGTTTATATATCTAAGTAGAGCACATCCCGAATCACAATTTTTAATTCTCTCAGGAAAATAAGAATATCCATTCTCGTAAAACACTTATTCCTTCCAAAAGAAAAACAGAAGGTACAATAATTATGGAAAAAAAAACTGTTTTCTGTAAAGGTACAGGACTTCTTATTCAAGGCCACACAATAGGAAAACTCTTTGTTACGAACTGTGAAGCTCATGGTAACTGCCCTGTTAATTTATTCTATTGTTGTGTACATTGTATATAACACTCTACTGAATACGTCATAATATCTCTTATTGTACATTTGCTACTGAAACTATTCAAACTAGATTACTGTAAAAATGTTTTTATCATTCAAGGAATTTACTGTACACACTGAATTGGAAGTATATCAAGAGATTGCAAAAGCAAATATTTAGAAGTGACAGAACTGAGAGCTGCTCTGTAGGACTGCAAAGTATTCAATGCAACAAGACAGTTATAACAGGTAGAGAGAGCAAACACTGCTTGAAATTCCCCAAGCTGTATGTACTGTAAATGGAAACTCCTTTATCTGTGGGCAGTGACAGCAACAGACAGATGTTAAATGTGAGGGCAATGCTCTGACAGAACTCCCATTTTTCTCACCCGCGCCAGGGTCTTGTAATAAGCCAGAAAAAAAGTTTCCATCTACGTTCAGCTTGAGGAGTTTACTGTTTTTAGGAGCATACTCTGTATGTAATGCTCTCTTCCTGTTCCATTTAAAAGTGACATTTAATACAATCACATATGACAGACTTGACAGTTTGAAAAAACAGTGCAGTAGTAGTACTTTAGTAGTAGTAGTAGTAGTAATAGCAGTTTTATTTGTTTGTAGTGCCCTTCCCCAGGGGCTCAGGGATCCATTACAATAAAAAATAAAGCAACACATGCAACCAATATTAGATAAAGGCAACAGACTGGGGCTGGCCCAGTGGTGCTGAGGGTTGAGGCGTTGGATGCCACAGCTTGCGCCATGCTGGTGACCCATGTTCGGGAATGAGCAAGGGCCACTGGGGGTCAACCGGGGAAGGAGAGGATTGAGAATCTGGTGGTCAGCCCTCCTCTCCCAGGGAGGGAAGACTGACACTCCTGCCAAATGACTACCCCCAGATGGAGACCAGAGGTAGTGCAGGTCAGAGGGGCCAGATGACGGGAGGGTGCTGTGGGACTTCTATGGACACGCACATGCCACTATGTGCACACATCCTGCATGTATGAACATACGAAATTTGCCAGCAGATAAAGGCCTAGAGGTCTATCAAGTGTGCTCAAATGTGCTGCTAGCACTCCTTATTCTGCAGCTGCCCCTCCCTTCCACCCTTCCAACCTTCCCCTTCATTGACCCTCCTCCTTGTCCTGTCCCATCCTCTTTTGAAGCAGTCCACTGTTCTACTGGATACCACTTCTGCAGGTAATGCATTTCACCCAGCGGCCACCTTCTCTGTAAAAAAGTGTCTCCTCATCTCCCTCCTGAACCTTCCTCCCTCCAGTCTCATATCATGGCCCCTGGTGTCCCTTCCCTCCCTTACTTTGATCAGCCCTGTCTTGTTTATTCCTTTCATGTACTTAAAGGTTTCACTCATGTCCCCCCATCCCTCCTCTCCTCCAGTGAGTACATGTTCAACTCCCTCAGCCTCCTCTCGTATGATAAGTCCCCTAGCCCCTTGATCATCTTTGTCACCCTATGCTGCACCCCCTCCAGTAACTTACTGTCCCTCTTCAGATACGGGTCCCAGTACTGCACGCAGTACTCCAGGTGCGGTCTAAATAATGACCTATACAGTGGCAGAATCACCTCCTCCCTCCTCGAGGATATACCCCTTGCAATACAACACAGCATGTTGTTGGCCTTTGCAGCTGCCTTCCTACGTTGTGCCAAGTTGTTCATTGACCCTGTGATGAGCACCCCCAGATCCTTCTCCTCCTCTGTCTGGGCTAGCTGCACTCCCCCCAGCTGGTAACTCCTCCTTGGGTTCTTCATCCCAAAATGCAGCACCTTGCACTTTTGGCATTAAACCCCAGTTGCCAGGTGTCTGACCAGGTTTCAAGCTTTGCCAGATCATCCTGCAACCCCTGCCACCCCCCTAGGTCATCCACCACTGCTCCAACCTTGGTATCATCATCAAACAGACTGATCTTGCTCTTGATGTCCAATGATATGTCTGAAATGAATATCCCAAACAACACTGGTCCCAACATTGAGCCCTGTGGAACACCACTCACTGCCTTCGGGTGTGAGAGCTCCCTACCCACCACCACCCTCTGTTGCCTTCCCTGAAGCCAGTTCCCTACCCATCTCATCAGCTTTGCACCTGCCCCTGTGCCTACTAACTTACTTCCCAGCCTTCCATGTGGCACCAAGTCGAATGCCTCACTGAAGTCCAGATACAGGACATCCACTGCATGGCCCCTGTCCAGTTGCCTAGTTACCCAGTCATAGAACTCCACCAGGTTGGTTTGGCAGGATCTGCCCCATATGAAGCCATGCTGTCTGCTGTTCTGTAGTCCTTTGGTCTCTAGGAGGGCCATCAGCCTTTCCTTCAAGATAGTCTCCATTAACTTACCCACGATGGATGTGAGGCTCACTGGTCTGTAGTTTCCCGGTTCATCCTTGGAGCCACTCTTGTGGAGGGGCACCACACGAGCCATCCTCCAGTTCTGAGGTACACACCCCGAATGTAGTGAGGTATTAAATAGGTCTGACAAAGGTCCTGCAAGGTCCTCTGCCAACTCCTTCAGTACTCTGGGGTGGATGCCATCTGGGCCTGGTGCCTTATCCACCCTCAGTGCCTTCAAACCCTCCCGAACTCTGCCCTGCATGATTTCCCCATCTGTCACCCCCTCCCCCCCGTTTCTGCCATTTCTCCCCCTTTGGGTGTCACCCCCCATTCTCTTTAGAAAATACTGAGCAGAAGTACTCATTTAGTGCTTCTACCTTACCGCACCCTGCTTCCACCAAACCCCCTCCTTCCTAATCCTTACTATGTGGTCCTTACAGCTTCTTTTCTCCGTGATGTACCTAAAGAAGTCCTTCTCCCCCTTCTTAATGCCTTGTGCCAGCCTGAGTTCCAGAGATGCCTTGGCTCCCCTTACTGCCCTTGTCACCTCCTTTGATTCCATCAAGTACTCCTCCCTGTCCTCACCTCTCTCTGTTTTCTTGTACTTCCTAAAGGCAGCTCTTTTCCTCCTTACCTTTTCCATGACCTCCTTGCTCAACCAACTCAGTTTCTTAGCCCTAGCCTTCTTGCTCTGGGTCTTGCAGCAGGTTTTGGTTGCCTCCGCTATCCCCAGCTTTATGAGCTCCCACCTCTGGTTAGTGTCCATACTAGACTGAATTCTTCCAGGTACCCTTTTACCACTTCCCCCATCCTCCCAAAGTTGGCCCTCCTGAAGTCCAGCACTCTTGTGCCAGATTCCACTCCTTCCTTGCCCATATCCAGTGTGAGCCATACTGAGTGGTAGTCACTCCCTGACAACAATTCCTCCACTGTAAGTTCTCTCACAAAGTCCCCATTTGCAGCACAAGGTCAAGGGTATTCCCTAACCTGGTTGGTTCACTGATTATTTGCAGCAGGAAGCTGTCCTGGAAGGCATCCAGCAGTACCTGCTCACTTCTGTTCCTGGTTGTTGGGGTACTCCAGTCCACTCCTGGCATGTTGAAGTCCCCAACAATCACCACACTACCCTTCTCGTAGGTCTTCCTGATCTGTCCTGCTAGTTCCCTGTCTAACTCCTCCGTCTGAGATGGCGGCATGTACACCACTCCCATTCTATGAATCTTATTCTTGGAATCCTGGAATTGCATCCAAATTGACTCTGTACTACCCTCCTCCCCTTCCTCCCTTACACACTTTGGTCCTTCCTTCACGTATAGTGCCACACCCCCTCCTTTCCCAATCACCCTGTCCCTACGAAATAACCTGTACCCTTGTACAGACAGGTCCCCATCATTGTATTGGGTGGCCCATGTTTCTGTGATGGCTGTGATGTCCACCTCTCTCTCTGCCATGAGCACCTGTAAATCTGCAGTTTTCCTCCCAAGGCTCCTAGCGTTAAGGGTATCCACCTTCCACCCTTTCTCCCCCCTCCCATCCTGCCCTCCTTTACTAGCATCACCAATAGTACTTGCCATTTGTCCTTTGTCACTGTTATGGGGGTTAAGCTCATATGGATTCCCAACCTGTGGTCTCTGCATGTCTCTTGCCCAATTGCCACCCCCCACTCCTAGTTTAAATTCCCTACTTCCTCTATGTACTCCTCCATCCTCTGTTTCAACACTTTCTTTCCCTTCTCACTCAAGTGTAGTCTGTCCTTGGCATAGAGACTAATGTCCTCCCAGGTCCCTTCCCCCCCAACAGCCCATACCCTTTAGCACAACATCAGGTTCTTAACCATCCATTAAATTCCTCTATTCTGAGCTTTCTTGTTGTGCTTGCCTTGGGCACTGGAAGTATCTCCGAAAAAGTTACTGATCTTCCTGCCCCCTCACATAATTTTCCTAGTTCCTGAAACTTCCTCTGGACTATATCTACTGTCTTGTCAGCCAGGTCGTTCTTCCCAAGAGGAATAATTAAATGAGGCTTGTCCCTACCCCTTCTAGCATATTTCAGAACAGATTGTCCCACCCTTTCCGCTGTCATTCCTGGCATGGCCTCCACCCAAATGTGACTATGCCTCTCCCCCTTGCTACCCCACCTGACTCCTCTTAGTACTGAGTCCCCCAGCACTAAGATTCCACCACTCTTACTCCCTACTTGCTTCCATTCATCTCATAGAAAAATAGAAACATAGAGTTTGATGGCAGATAAGGACCACTTGGCCCACCCAGTCTGCCCATTTCCCTACCTATTGGATAAGCTGCAGATTCTAGTTAACCAACAGCCTACTTCCTGCAACCCCCCACTATAATTACCTTATGTCTGTCCCATGCATGTTTGAATTCCCCCACTGTTTTAGACCCCAAAACCTCTCCAGGAAGGTGGTTCCATGCATCCACCACTCTCTCCATGAAAAAGAATTTCCTCACATTACCCCTGAGTCATCCCCCCTCTAACTTTACAATTGTGTCCCCTTGTTCTTACACATCTCTTTTTCTGAAAGATGCTACCCTCCTGGACTTTGTTGATTCCCTTGAGGTACTTAAAAGTTTCTGTCATGTCCCCCCCCCGCCCTCCTTCCATCAAGGATATACATATTAAGCTCTCTCAGTCTCTCTTCATATGGTTTCTGATGTAGACCCTGCACCATTTTAGTTGCCCTCCTCTGACTGCTTCCATCCTGTCTATGTCCTTGCGTAGATGAGGTCTCCAAAACTGCATGCAGTGCTCCAGTTGGGGTCTCACCAACTGCCTGTACAGAGGGATAACCACTTCTCTTTTTCTACTTGTGATGCCCCTCCCTATGCATCCCAGTATCTCCCTGGCTCTCCTTACTGACTTCTCACATTGCTTACCCACCTTTAGGTCATCTGATATGACTACCCTCAAGTCCCTTCCCATTTTTGTTGTTGTTAGTACCTCCCCTGTTATTGTGTACTCTTGTCCTGGATTTTTATTTCCCAGGTGCATTACTTTACGCTTCTTCGCATTGAATATAAATTGCAATATGTCTGACCATTCCTCCATCCTTGCCAAGTCCCTTCTCATCCTTTCTACCCCCACCTTGTGTATCAACTCTGTTACAGATCTTTGTGTCATCTGCAAAGAGGCATACCTTTCCTTCCAGACCCTCTGCAATGTCACCTATGAAGACGTTAAAGAGGACTGGACCCAGTACTGAGCCCTGAGGTACTTCACTAGTAACCCCCCTTTCTTCAGAATGTGTTCCATTCACTATTACCTTCTGTGTCCTGTTGCACAGCCAGTTTGCTACCCACGCTACCACCCTTGGACCCACTCCCAGGCTGGCTAACTTGATTATTTATCTTTTGTGGGGGACTGTGTCAAATGCCTTGCTAAAGTCTCGGTAGGCCAAATCCACAGCCCCTCCCTGGTCTAAAATTTGGTCACCCACTCAAAGAAATCGATTAGATTCATCTGACATGACCTTCCTGCTGTGAATCCATGCTGCTTTGGGTCCTGTGCCCCTCTGGCCTCTAGGTACTGAACAATTCTTTCTTTCAGAAGTGATTCCATAATTTTCCCTACCACTGAGGTCAAACTAACAGGTCTGAAGTTTCCTGCTTCTGCCTTGCTCCCACTTTTGTGAAGGGGAATCACATCTGCCTTCCTCCAGTCCTCAGGTACCACCCCATCTTCCCACGATTTGTTAAAAAGTGTGGTTAGTGGTGTCACTAGGTCCTCCCTTAGCTCTTTCAGAATTCTAGGGTGAATCCCATCAGGCCACATTGCTTTGTCCACCTTGTGTTTTAGGATTTCTTTCAGGACTCTTTCTTCTGTAAATGGATTGGTGTCATCCCACCCTACCCAGAGTGCTTTAACAGTTTGGTTTAGGTAACTCCTCCTCTTCTTCTTTTGTGAATACTGAGCAAAAGTATTCATTCAGTATATCTGCCTTTTCACTGTCTCCCTCTGTCTACCTCCCCTCTCCTTTATTAATCTTCACTATCCCTCCCTTAACCTTTCTATGCTCCCTAATGTACCTATAAAAGGTTTTATCCCCCTTCTTAACTGAGTTGGCTATCTTTTCCTCAGTTTGGGCCTTTGCTTTTCTGACTGCCTTCCCCACTTCTTTCTGCTTTAATTGATACAGTTCCCTGTCATGCTCCGACTGTGATTCCTTATACTTTTTGAATGCAGCCTTTTTCTCCTTAACCTTCCCTGACACCTCTTTTGAGAACCATAGTGGTTTTTTATTCTGCTTTGTTTTCTTTATTTGTTTCACACAAAGGCTTGTTGCCTTCATGATGGCCTCTCTCATTTCCAGCTCCTCTTCTTCCTCCTGCATATTATTTCCCCCTTTTGCCCCTGTTGCAATTCTCCCAGCAGAACTTCCTCCCACTCCGGTTTGGTCCAGGCATTTATTAATTACTCCTCTAATTACATAATTTCCCTCCTCCACCTTCTTCCTCTCTAGCAATGCAAAACTATTTTCTGAAGACCCTTCACAAATGCCCGCTCCCTCTCTCTTCATAGTAACCTGTTCTCTCCTTTCCACTCCATGACTTTTGTCACTTCTTCACCTCCCCTCACAAGTCCCTATCTCCTCCTTCCATTTGTCTTTTGTCTTCTGACCTGGTTTCCCCGGCAATCGTTCTTCCTGGCCTGGGCCCTCTTGTCCCTGCTTCCCTTCTTCTGACCCTTTTCTCACCACTGTTGGCTTAAATCACCCTCCTTCAACTCCCATTCTTTCTCCCTCCAGTATTGGCCTAAACCCACCCCCAGTCTGCCTTGCCTGTCTCAGTTCCTCCTGCTTTCTGAGTTTCTCTATGTGGCTGCACACTAAACATCCTCCCACACTCCAGGCACCACAGTTGTTGGAGCCTACCACCCTACCCATTGTTGTCGTTGCCCACCAGTGACCCCCCACCCTTCCAGATGCAGGATACCATCACTCCCCCAAGTCTCCCCCCTCCTATCAGTGCAAAACATTCTTTTCTTAATTTCCCTTACCCCCTTTGTTGTACATGTTAAGATAGATTGAGCAACTGTTTTTTTCCCTAACATTCCTATCCAAACTCCAAAAAAGACTTTAAGTAGTTATTGCACAACCTTCTTCAAACTCCTACTCCTCCATTCCACAATGCAATAGCAATGCAAAGAAGTAACAATGAAAGCTCATTGCTACAGGCCCAGATGGCTTTTTACCTAACTTTTATGCTATTTTAAAGTCAAAGATATCCCCTTTTTTGGCAATATTTACAACTTTTGTTATCAAAATAATGCTTTTACCATGGAATAGTTGGAGACGTCCATCACTTTAATATGTAAACCTGGCAAAGATTCCTTAGATGTTACTAATTATTGTCCCATCTCACTATTAAATGTTGATTCTAAAATACTGTCCTCTATACTAGCAGATAGATTAGCTCAGATCTGGCACCCTTTAATTGGTCTGGAACAAACTGGATTTATGAAGGACAGACTGGTTTCAGACCACATGAGAAAAATACTTCATTTGTTTATGGCCTTCAGGGAGCCTGACACCACTGCGGTGTTAGTCTCCCTGGATGCCAGAAAGACATTTGATCATATTTATTGGGGTATTTTAAAGTCAGTGATATCCTCTTTTTTGGCCAATGTATACAATTTTTGTTATCAAAATAAAACTTTTCCCATGGAATATTTGAAGGCATTCATCACTTTAATACCTAAACCTGGCAAAGATTCCTTAGATGTTATTAATTATCGCCCCATCTCACTACTAAATGTTGATGCTAAAATACTGTCCTTTATACTAGTAGACATATTAGCTCAGATATTGGCACCCTTTAATTGGTCTGGAACAAACTGGATTTATGAAGGGCAGACTGGTTTCAGATTATATGAGAAAAATACTTAATTTGTTTGCGGCCTTCAGGGAGCCTAACACCCCTGTTGTGTAAATCTCCATGGATGCTGAAAAGGCATTTGATTGTGTTTCTTGGGCTTTTTTATTTTCTACTTTGGCAGCTTTTGGAATCCCTGAGAGTTTTATTAAGTGGATCCAGCTATTATATTCGACCCCTTCTGCCGGAGATTTTGTAATGGCGTTCTCACAGACAGCTTTCAGCTTCAGAGAGGTATGCGTCCTGATTGCCCCCTTTCCCCTTTTTTATTTAATTTATATTTAGAACCCCTTACTAGACACATTATTTTGAACCATTCTATTACTGGCATCTCAACTGGCTCCCATGCTATCAAACATTCTACTTATGCAGATGATATTCTTCTTCATTTGACCACTCCTTCAATCTCTCTCCCTTCTGTGTTGCAAAGCCTTAGGGAATTTGGGGTCTTATCTGTATATAAATTAAAGTTAACTAAAACTGTTAGCTACCCTCTAAATTCGGCTACCCACAAAAAGGACATACCATTAAAACTGCAAACATGCTGGTCCATAGTAGCCCTTAAATATTTTAGCATCCACCTCTCTCAGAATCAGAGGAACATGACTGAATTCAAGTTTTATTCTTTGTTTAACATCATAAAGACAGATTTGGCATGATGGCAGATTTTACCCCTTTCTTTATGTGGTAAAGTCTCAGTAGTGCAAACGAATATCCTTCCAAGGATCTTATACCCCTTAACTATGATCAGAGTTCCACTTCCTCAGTCTTGGTTCATGGAGCTCCATAAGCTCATAAGTTTCTTTCTTTGGAAAGGTGAAAAACCTTGTATAGTGTACTCAAAACTAGTATCGATGAAATGTCATGGAGGCCTCCAGTGACCCCAGTTTTATTGGTACTATTTGATCTCTCAAGTGAGTAAATGTGTGTGCCGGGGCTTATCCAGTATGGGGACTTCTGTGAACCAGACTCACCTCCCATGGAAGGAGATTGAGTTATACCATTTCAAGACTGCTAGTATTTCTCATTTAGCTCTACCCCACACCCCATGGTCTAAACTCCCTCTAACCTTGCAAGACACTCCTTTAGGATGGTCTGCTCACATCACTGCCCAGGTGTGTTGTCTCCTTCATTTTGTTTCATATAAAGACATTCAACAACACCTTAGGTTAAGCCCTAATATTAAGATTGCTAATAAATCTTTCCCCAAGTCTTTTTTTCTTTCAGCCCCCCCTTCAGAATATATGTTATCTTCTTGAAAATGGTCAGTTTATGGATTTTGTTATGGCCTGTCAGAAACATTCCCTACACTGCTGTGCAGCCTTTTCCTTCTTTTAACTTAAGCATTCTATAGCAACTCTTTTAGGCCCCCCAGCCCTGGGTGTTGGTGAATAATTTGACCTATCAGCAACTAATAGATTTAATTCTATGACCGCAATCTTTATCCCTATTATATACAATTCTTAGAGATAGATTGATGATGGCCTCTGCAGGGAAGTGTACTTATTGGTCTAAATGATTCTCAGATTCTTCACCTTACCTCGAGTCCAGTGCCCTTGGGGATTTTATTCATAAGTATATTAAACTGGATAAATTGAGATTGATGCAATACAAGATTTCTTATAATGCATACAACACACCCTCACAACTGTTTACGATGGACAAGCTTACATCACCTATGTACGATCCTTGTAAAATCTAGGAGGGCACTCTATGACATATGCTTTGGAACTGTCATTATATACAGGTTTTCTGGACTCAAATAAGGTGATGTTTAGTGCCATTATTGGGGCTTCAAGAATATTTCACCCCTCAATTATGTTGTTATGGGGATGGCATTTTACATTTATTGGGAGCTCAAAAATATCATCTAATTCTCGTTACAGCTGTAGACAAATTGATAATTTTATGGCATTGGAGTTGATATGCATATTCCTTCATACAAGTAATGGCACATGAAAATATTGACAATCTTATGAATGGAAAAGTCCATTGCAAATCTTCATCATAATCTTTCATCTTACAAAAACAGATGGGGAAAGTTGGCCACCCTTCCCAGATAAGCTGAATATATTAATAATAACCTTGCTTGCTTTTAGAATCCTGCCAATTTGCTTTTTATCCCAAGGATTTCTCCTTTTTCTGTATTGGAATGTGAGGTATCTGTGTATTTTTGTTAGAGGATCATTTTTCTGTGCCATGAATATATTTCCTATGTGTGCATTATATTGCTAATTAAGGTTTTTTTTTTGCATTTGACTATAATGCACTAGGGGCTGGATTGTCAGTCTATCAGCTATTGTTAGAATAGTAGTTTACTCCTAGTACAATCATATAAGTCTATGTGCTTGAACCTATCTTCAGATTGTTTTTATGTCTCTGTGATTTGACAACTGGTATTTGTGTATCGCATGTTCATATTTTTATATTTAGATGTTGTCTTTTGGTTTTTGTTCAATTTTTACTAAACTTCAGTGAAGTTATCTAAGTTAAAAAAAGTAGTCCTTCTAATCCACAACTAATCTTAAATTCTCTGGCTCAGTGGTGCGAAGGGCTGTGGCACTGTAAGAACCTTATCTCTCGCCATGCCAGTGACTGGTGTTCAGGAATTAGCCTGGGCCATCAGGGAGCTGGCCAGGAGGAGAACTGGGAAAGGACCAATCAGCTGCCTGGCAACTCTCCTCTCATGGACTGGGTGGTGGGTTAGCCCAGCTGTTGGCTGCCACCAGCTGCTGGCCTGGTGAAAGTGCTGAACTTAGGGATTCAGACTTTAGTCAGGGATGTTGGAAGGATCCACACTGCCAGAGCACATGCATGACACCATGTGCATGCACTCTTTGTGTTGCCACTGAGCCAGAAGGGAGAAAAACAGAAAGAGGATGGCTTGGACTCTGTGAAATCCTGCTTGCCCTCCATTCTGCACTGCTGCCTGCTTGGGGACCCAGAACTGAGGATGGATCCTTGGGTGAGGGGAAGACACCCCTCCCTCACCAGGCTCTGCTATGGGGTGAATCCTTGGGGGTTAAGTTGTGACCAAGTAAAGCTGAGACAGATAGCCAAGCAAGAGGAGATTGACTGGACTTAAGAGACCGCTAGGGCAGACCCAAGGGAGGAAATGATGATAAAAAAAGAAAAGCACAGTTCTAGTCACTTCTGCAAGTGATCAGTCAGGTGACATTACAATTAGCCAATCAAAAGGTGTACTTTATTATATAGATAACTATTCTCTGTCTATCCAGATTTCAATTGGCAACTGAACAAAACAGAATCCACTTTTTATGCATGGGGAAAGATTAAGAAAGGGAACAAGTTCTTGCTTACTCCATCAAATGTTTCCATCATTTATAAACAGAAATGGTACATTTTGATTGGGACAAGTTGTTTAAATTCCTGTGCTCATTGTCCCAGATTTCCCCCTTTTCCCTCACGAAAAGACAGAGACCATTGTTGTGCTCAGATTGGCAATTATTTTATTTATATATCATAATTCCATGTTCCGTTTTATCATCTTTTATTGTTATATCTCTCACAATTTCATTATTTTCCATCCATATATCAATCTCTGATCATCCCTCTTTCTTCCTCTTTTTGCTCCCCCCAGGTGAAAACCTGGGTACCTTCTTCTTCTCCTTTTCTGTTAGGTAACAGTGAAAACTGAGACCACTTTTCTCATTCAGCTTCTTCCTCTTTTCTTCTTATTCCTTTTCCTTTTCTCCCTCCCCTCCCCCCCCATTTTCTGCCATCCACTTTTGGTAGTCCAAAACCATATTTTTTTCTGTCATCCACCTTTGGCAATCCAATAATAGTCCTACTGGACAAATCTGTCATCCACCTTCGACAGACCAACCATACAGTCCCTTTTTTGATTGTCTTCCCCTCTTGCTCTATATTGTAGGATGGGCGGGAGGGATCAAAACTCCAGCAAAAGTTGCTGAACCACTCCTGTGTTGCCCATTATGTACCTCCACTTGCCCCTCCCTTTCCTGTTTCTTGGCCATTGTTCTATCCCCTGGCCTTCCCCTTCCTTCCCCCCTTCCCCTTCTGAGAACACCATCTTGATAGAAAGGGAAGGGGTGCACCAGGACAACCTGGTCTGCCCCTTAAAGGGCAAACTCCATTGTCCCAGATTCTCCCCTTTCCCTCACAAAAAGACAGAGACCATTGTTGTTGTTGTGCTCAGATTGGCAATTCATTTATTTATATATCATAATTCCATGTTCCATTTTATCATCTTTTATTATTATATCTCTCACAATTTCATTTATTTCCATCCACATATCAATCTCTGATCATCCCTCTTTCTTCTTCTTCTTTTTGCTCCCCCAGGTGAAAACCTGGGTGTCTTCTTCTTCTCCTTTTCTGTTAGGTAACGATGAAAACTGAGACCACTTTTCTACTTCAGCTTCTTCCTCTTTTCATCTTATTCCTTCCCCCCTCCCCTCCTCCCCCCCCCTTTTTCCCCATTAGCTGGTCTCCAGCTTGCATTGGATGATGGTCTTTCCCCTCCCTTAGGGTATGTTTTCCTATACCTCCGGGAACCTCCTTCCCAGTCCTCCTCTTTTTTTTTATCCTCCATTTCTTGCATGCCTCCTCCATGCTTCTATAAAACCCATCATTTCTGTATTAAACATGTCTATGGCTAGATCTGATAGATGCATGCCATCTGACCTGTAGAAATTGTCTACCCACTCTTCCACACCCCACAATATTACCTGTCCTCCCATTCTCCTTATCAGTGTCCCTACCCTTCTGTTCATCTTTTTCATTGCCCTATCCACAGCTCTATGGCTGTGCTCATGTCTCCAAACTCTCCTTGGTATCATATCTGACCAGGCAAGGCATACCCTCGGCCACCTCTGTTGTATTGTCTCTAAGTCCCTTTTTACCTGCATGTATGTGTCCACCCATGGCTTACCCCCAAGGTCATTACCCCCTAAATGTATAATAATTAAATATGGGATGGGTCACCACTCCTTCAGTTCTTTCATGGTAGGAAGCAGTTGTGTTTTTATCATCCCCCGGATGCCGTGCCACACCAATCTACATTGTTTCACATGTTGGTAAAGCTGCTTTCCCCCAGCCTTTTTCTCAGCTCTCTTTTCTGCCCAATTAATATAAGAATGGCCATAGATCCAGACTTCTGTGATCCTTCCTCTTCCTATAGGGTTTAAGCAAAATAAATGTCTTATATTTGGTCTTAGTTTTGTTCACATATCTCCTCTCTCTCCATGCCCCCATGTGGCTCCAGATCTGCAACAAAAACATAGGTGATATGTTAATCTTCATACTGCAGTGTTTGAATGTACCTCTTATAACTGGCAGACTGCCAGCACCCCTTTTCCAAATTCTTATGCATCGTCTCACCTGATGCTGCCCACTGTGAGGCAGCCCCTATCCATAAGGAGTGGGATGAATAATTAATCAGGTCCTCCCCCAGGAATTGCATGCATTTTTTGAGTAATGCTGTGACTTGATAGCTTGTGACCCTTTTCCCATCCCCATGCACAAATAGTTTCCCTGTCCTATTCCTGTGCTCTGCGGTGAAAGCCCACAAAGCCTACACTGGGTACACTGCACCCTCTGTGTTTCCTCAGTGTCACCATGCAACCCTGTCCACTTTGATCTGTCTTTGACCTCTTAATCAAGATCTGTATCTCCTTCATCCCCCAGCTTATATCTTCCCATTCTAAGCCCCCTCTCCTTGTCTTTCTTGCCATGTCCTACCACCTCACTCACCCTCATGGCCCCTGCAAACATTATAACATAAATTGTGTGGAATTGCTGGACCTCGGCCTTTGTTTTGCATATAACCAGTAATACATCTGTTAGTCTCATAAGCCAATGCTCCCCTATTGGTTTTCTCTTATCCACTGTCCCTTGTTTTAGCCTACCCCAGCCCTGCATCTTTCTTCTAATGAACATTGATGTTGTCGGGTCCTTCCAACCTTTTAAACTACAAATAACACTAATTCCTGCCAAATAGACCCCCATTGTGGTGTGGGCTGTTCCTTTTTGCCATTGCTCCACAGTGAACTTCCCCAGTTGTTCTTCTGTGAGTGGTCTACTTACCTCCATATGGTGTGTTGCCCTGAATGTTTGAAACACTCACCAGGCCCCATCGTAAGCATTCAGAGTCCGTGGTACCCATGAACTGCGAAATAACAGTTCTGCTCCTTCTTGCCAATGTCCCAGATGTTCATTGGTATGGGCATTTTTTGTTCCTCCACTGTTGGTGCCAGCTTCCAGAAACAATCCAGCTGCAGATGGGAAAGGTTGTCAGCCAGGGTATTGTGTACCCCTTCTATGTGTTTCACTCTAAATGACATGTTCAACTGCAAGGCCCTTAGCACCAAAAGTTGCAAAACTTGCATGACCATTTCTGACCTGGCTCCCCTGTTGTCTAGGACCTCTACCACTGCTCTATTGTCACACCAGAATGTCACTTTCTGATTCTGCACTTCTTCCCCCCAAACCAGGGTGCATGCCCAGATGGGTATGATCTCTAGCAATGTTATATATTTTACCTTACCATCCTTCACCCAGTCTGATGGCCACAGTTCCACAAACCATCTTCCCCTCAGATAGCCCCCCATGCCTAGACCCCTGGCTGCATCTATGTAAAGATCAAGGTCTGTGTTATACACCCATTCCTCCTGCCAGAAGGAGCAACCATTATATTCCCTGAGGAATATCTCCCATAATTTAAAGTCCTCCTTGACTCCTTTTGTCATGTCCACCCAATGGTGCGGTCTGGTCACTCTGGCTGTAGTCTGTGCTAACCTTTTGGTGAAAGCCCTCCCTGGGCCAATTGCTCTGCAGGTGAAGTTCAGGTGCCCCAACATCTGTTGTACTTGTTTTAGCTGTACTCTTCTCCTGCTGGTATGTACTTGGATCAACTCTTTGAGTTTTTCCACTTTTTTGTCTGGCAGCCTGAATATTTCCCCTGGAGCATCTATCTCAATGCCCAGCAATTCTAGCACCCTGCTGGGCGCTTCTTTTTTTTCCCGGTGCCAGAGGCACCCCAAATTCCTTGCACAGCTCTTGAAATTTGACTAACATTTTTTGTGTCTTTTTTTTACCACTACTGATAAAAAGGAAATCATCCAAATAGCCAATGACCGTTCTATAACCAGTTCTTTCTTGAAATATCCATTACAAACAAGTGCTGAATGCTTCAAATTTTGCACATGCTATATAACATCCCATGGGCATGGCTTTGTCAAAATAGTACTGTACCCCAATTTTGAAACCCCAAAGGTCCCAGTCTTCTCTCCTAACTGGCAACAATCTGAACGCGGATTAGATATCTGTTTTTGCCATCCATGCATCACTGGTAGCCCGGATTATCCAGACTGCATCTTCTAGCATAGCATATGTCACTCTACTATATTCTTCTCCTATAAAATCATTCACCGGATCCCCTTCTGGAAAAGATAGGTGGTGAATCACCCTATATTCCCATTCCTGCTTTTTGGGGACCAATCCCAGTGAAGACCTTCATGTTCTGCAATGGGGGTATCAAATGGTCCTTTTACTCTCCCCGTTGCCTTTTCCTTCTCTATCTTTAGTCTTAACATTTCTTCTGTCCCTTTTACAGAACACAAGTTGTTTGCCTCTCTCGCTTGTCTGGGGCCTTCGCTCTGCAATGAAAAACCTGTGCCAAAACCTTTTTCAATCATCCCCGCCACTTTTCTATTCAGATACCTGTCCAATCAATTCTTCCATGACTCTATCCTGATGGGGGTTCTAGCCACCTTAAATTGCTCCCTGCCTTTCTTCCCTTTAACCCCCCAGATTCTCCCTCTCCACTCAGTGCTTGGCCTTGCTGGTCAGTGATTTTGACTCCCTCTATTCATATGCCCCTACCCCTCCTCCCGTTCCATGCCTGTCCCTTATATCCCTGTCCCTCTCGAAAGGATTTTTGACCTGAACCTTGCCCCCTGGATCCTTGGGCTCCTTGGACCTATGCCATTCTGCATCTGCTTGCCAGATGCGTTCCCCCGCATTTTGAACATGTGTGCCGAAAATGACATTGTGACCAGGAACAAAAGGCCCTATTGTACACCCAGCAACACCTCTGGGGCGTAGCTCTTTTCCTCCCCCACTCCCCTTCACGTGTGGACTGATCAGTTACATAATCCATCCATAAGTCCAGCTGCTTCGTGTTCCATCTTACATCCCCATAAGTGGCCATTCTCTGCGGAAAAAAATTCATCATAGTATATCCACCCCACCCCCCCTCATCTTTGCCTGCCTTACTATTTGGAAGTATGTGATGAGTGGGATGCCCAGCTCTGGTTTTCCCTTCCAATACAATGGCTGAAAATGTGCCAAAACCCACAAACCACCCATCCCAAGTCTTCCCTTTTGTGAATTTGTCCTCCTCCTTTTTTCCTAACAAAACTACCGCTGCTGCCATTTCACTCTTTCCTATGTTCTCTGTCTCTTCATATTTTGCAGCCGCTTCCCAGCTAACTAAAGCAAATATATCCACATACTCTCAATTCCATATCTTTTCTTTCATGGCCAGTGGCACATGTTCGCCTACCCTCATCCCAGGGGCATCTATCTCTCTTGTTCCTTTTCCCTCTTTCTCTGTACTCCCTTCCTTCTCTTTTTGCACTGCTTCCCCTGTCCTAATCTCTGCCAGTGCTGACTTCATTTGCCCTAAACCTCCTGTCCCAAGTGCCGACACAATTTGACTTATATACTCCTTGATACTGTCACTCACTGAGCCGGGTGTGTTACCTGTATCCTTGTCCATTCCTTGTTGCCTCCCATCTTCCTGGTGCCCCATTATGGACCCCTGTGGTTGAGGGGGTGGTTGCACCACTAGCGGTTGCAGAGGAACCATTACATCCTGGGGATCTGGTCTGGGTTCCCCAGTGGGGACCCCGACTTGCTCTTGGAGAGGTACTGGCAGAATCGGGTCGATAGGTTGCAGAGGTACTGGGTCAGCCACCTTGTTGGGTCTACCTATCAATGGCTGTAACCTGGTTGGGCTGCGTGGCCCTGCAATCGGCCACTTCCCTCTGCCCCTTTTACCCTTCCCCGCTTTCCTTTTCTTCCCGGATCTCCCTGTTTCCTTCCTTTCCACCAGCTCCCACATTTTGTTGTCTTTTTCTGCCAATTCGACTATGGCCCCGTAAGCATCTTCCTTAGATGGCCTCTTCTTCTTCTTTGGTGCCATGTCCTCCGCTACTTTCAAACTGTGAAGACAACTGAAGGAAGGAAAACAAAAACACATTCCATTATTTAATTTATGTCTAAACCTGCCCCTTGCTCTAACAGTCGCTCAATGGTCCCAAGCCTTATCCCTCTTTTTTTTGTGTGGCCCCCACCTCTGCAAAGGGGCTTCCTTCCTCACCACTGTTCACCACACGCCCCCTTTTAGGTGACTGCATTGATTACCCAGTTTCCCTTGCTTTTTTGTCCCTCCTTTCCCTTCCATTGCCCACCTGGCCCCCTATCTCTTGCCCTGCCCCACCCCATGGGTCTCTGGGTGGTCGTGACCTTCAAGCACCTCAGGCACTACCTCTTGTGGGCTTCTAGGCCTCAGCCGCATTCCCCTCTTAAGTCCCAGGCTGATAATAGCCTTCGCACACTTCGGGTGCCACCTCCTGCATTGTTCCCAGCCTAAAACCAGTAAAACTTCTCCCCCCTCGCATGCTCTTGCATGTCTCTGGATGTTGCCCCTTCAGGACACATGGTGCCGCATGGCCTCATGGTCTCACTCCGAAACCCCCCTTTGTCTCTTGTGTTCCCCCAGCTGCCTCTCCAACAAGGTCCCTTCAGTGCTGTGCCTCCTCTGGTTGGGTCGTATGGTCCTGCAGGCATGTGACATCATGCCATCTGATCATGCCATGCTAGCCTGGGACCATTCCTTTTCTTAAACCTCAGGCCACAAATTACCTGCCTTGCCCTTCCTTTTCCATTCCAGAGCTTCTCCTTCCCCTTAACTCCTTGTCCATCCCCCTTGCTTCCATTTGTAGGCTCCCGCTCACTTTGCGGCCTCCCTGGCAGCCAGCGTGACATCCACGCCACATGGCCGCCTCGTGTCCGTCCTTGCAGTACTTTCTCTCAGGCCCTTTTCCTTGGGCTAACATACCAATTCCCCTTCATTTAAACTCCCCCCTCCCCATAACCAAACTGGCCCATTGCGAGCTGTTTAGAGAAAAAACCTTCTGCACGGTCGTTGACTTGGTAAGGCCAGCTGGAGCAAAAGCGATCCTTCTCCCTCTTATCATTCCCTTGGCCTCTGCTCAGCCTGTAAAAACTCCCTCAATCATGTGCTCACTGCTATCACTTCCTTCCTGCATCAAAAGACCCCCTGTAGCTGTGCTTTCCAATACTGGCATCAAAAAGCCACTGTATCACAGGCAAAGCCCTTTAGGCTCAGTCCCCTGCCTGCAGCTCTTCTTCACTGCTCTCAACATGCTCCTGTCCCTGCTACTGACACACACGCTAAAAACTATGCCTCTACCATGCAATTCAGACACAACTATAGGCAAAAAACACAATGAAAACTGTGCCACTACAATGAACATCAGTCTCCTGCATAAGGCTTCCTCTACTTCACCACTTTACCATTTAAACTCATTACAGCACTGCATCTCAAAAGTTATTTTTTTTAAATATTCCAAATTACATTAAACTATACCTCTTCTTCCAGTACCAACTACCCAGCTTCAAAATGTCTAGCTCTTGTAATTATTATACATTATTCTGTGGTATATTATGTATCTTATATATATATCTAGTATACTTTTTTTTTACATCCTCTTCCATATTGTTTGTTTCTTACCTCTTTCTCATAGTGCACAAACCTTCCAAATTAATCTGCCAATCCAATGTGCTGCAGTACCAATTAGCTCAATCAAGATCAAAATTCCAGCAAAAGTGGCTGAACCACTCCTGTGTTGCCCATTATGTACCTCAACTTGCCCCTCCTCTTCCTGTTGCTTGGCCATTGTTCTATCCCCTGGCCTTCCCCTTCCTTCTCTCCTCCCCTTCTGAGCACACCATCTTGATGGAAAGGAAAGGGGTGCACCAGGACAACCTGGTCTGCCCCTTAAAGGGCAAACTCCATTATACCTAGGAGATAAATATAGGAACTAGAGGATGACTCTAATGTTGTCCTGGATTTGATGGCTGCAATAACCAACATAGAGGCACAAAAAAATAACAGAAATGTCAGAAAATAGATAGATTGCTAATAGTGCTCAATCAGCTAAACAACTTGTATTGTACTTTTCACATAAACCTTTTTTAGTTAGACTTTTTTGTTTGTGACTTTTAAGACTGAATAAATACATGTATTATATAGAAATGAAGAATTACTGTAAGACAACATATTTTCTCATTAGTTTATGTTTTTAATAAAATTGTATTTAGCTAGAAATAATATTTATTTGGGATACTCAGTTGTACTCAAAACCCAATTGAACTTGAAGCCTAATTTTTGCCTAATTTGTAACTTATCTTATTGGAAACTGATCCTAGTTTTCTATTCTTTTTTCATATGCATTTCAGGATTTCATGTACTCTAGCACTTCAATGTGTTAAAGAGCTGCTGACACCTTAAAGAAAGCTTTGAAAAACATAATAGTTTGGTACAATACAATTCATCTTGCATTCCATATGTATTCTACAGACTTATCTTCCCCATTGTGTATTAGGGAGAAAATTGTTATGAATACATGATCTTTATACTAGGGAGTTCACCTGCCTCCATAGCTTACTCCCTACTTCAAGTCATAGGGGGTGATTCTAGAAGAATGGCACAAGTCTCCACCAAAGGTGACTTGCACCAAACTCAGTTGCGGCAAGGACCCTACAACCAATTCTAGAAGTGGCATGGTCTCCATGGCTAAGTCCTGCAACTTGTGACATCTAGCCAGGTATGCCAAACAAGGGGCATACCTGTTGGGTTAATCGCAAGCCTCAACTACTGTCCAGCAGGGCATAAGTGCCCTTCATGCCCCACTCCTCCAGAAGGAGATGGAAAAGCCCCATAGGGCTAGAGAACCCCCCACTGTAAGTGCCCCAAGGATCCACCACCCCGTGTCCACCCAACCAGCACTCCAAGTCTTCCAAACAATGTACAGTAGGTACAGTAGGCATACGTAATGCCTGGTAGTATAGTGGCCTCCACCCCCCCACCCAGCAGTGCCAGACCACCCTGCTCCCTCCCGCTTCTCTGTCCCCACTCGGCAACTGGAACAGCCCACCTCTCACCTCAACAGCCAGCTGTCAACTGAACTCTGTATGAGTGCGTACTGTATATACACACTCAATGAATGAATGAACCCATTCATTCATTGAGCATGCATATACAGTACATGCTCATATGGAGCTCAGTCGGTGGCTAGCCATGGAGGTGAGAGGTAGGCTGTGCCAGTCATTGACTGGGGACACATGGCGCGAGGGGGCAGGGTGGTCTGGCATTGCTGGGTGGGGGTGTGGGGGCCACTAGAGTACCAGGGATACCAGAGATAATGATGTCCACTATTATGTTTAAATACTGCATGGCATACAATCGTGGATCAGGGCTTGGGGAGGTGGTCAAGATCAGCCCTGCAGGGCACTTCACTATACATTTCTATGATTGGGATTGGGGGGTCCAATAGCCCTATGGGGCTGTATTTAATCATTATTGGGGGATCGGGGCAGGGGGCTCCCATTGCCCTGGGGTTTTTTCTTACTCTGTATTGGGGACCTGGGGGCAGGGGGGTTTGATAGCCCTGCGAGGAATTTTTTACTAATTGGGGGCTGGGGCTGGGTGGTGCCTATATTGGAGAAATCAGGGCTGGTGGCACATTGGTGCAACCCTTAGTGGAGGCAAAATACGCTTACACCAGCTATTTGCTGGTGTAGCTGTACTTTGATGGATGTCCTCTGGGGGCTGTTCTATAATAGCAAATTTGGGGACTTTGTTGCTGCCTTTCCAGAACTGGGTGCAATAGCTGCTGTAACCCCCTAATGCCATGTCACAGGGGGTTTAGGGTGTAACTGGTGGTGTAAGTCCACTTTGGAGCAAGCAGCCTGTGACATATTACAAGCTTCTTATACAGAATACTGAATGTCACAACTGCTGGCATAACTTGCTACTTGCACCATTTTTGGGGGCGCAAGTGAAGTTACACCAAAAATTACCTTTTGAGAAATGGGCTTATAGTGATCTGTTGTGACATCACAATCTGTTCCCATAGGATTAACTGTGATGTCACAAAGCAGTACATTATGAACTCAGGTAGGGAGAAAGCAACAGGAATAGATGAACTCTTCAGAAGCAGAGATCCTGTTTTAATACAAATGACCTCAATAATAAATAACGTGGAGGAAAAATGCAAAACTAAAGTGAAAAACAAGCTGAACTGTGTCTAAATATTATGTTTTGATAAAGTTGTCCTGAAGGTGTCAGCTGCTCATTAAGAATCTTTTTTGTTTACACTATTCTCAAAATGTACTATTAATGTTTTTGATATGTTCCATGTCTTATAAAACAAATTGCTGGATTCCTTTAACATTAGCTAAAGCTGCTGTTGGGAAAATACTGACATACTGTATCCAAAATGCCAGCAGTACTTTCAAGAATGTTCTTGGCTCAAATTTATCATTGACTGTAACACTTTAATTTCTTCTACTCTACTTTTGAAATAATGATTCAATTATTATGTAATTATGTAAATGAAATATGAGCTACTTATATAGAGTATAAAAATGAATACTTCCCTGAGCTAGGTGAAAGATGTCTCCCCCATGGCACTTCTTATACTTAGTCTCCTCCTCCTCCTCTGGCTTTTCTATTTTTTTTAGCCATTTCAAGCTCTTAATACTTCATTACACAAAATAGCCTTTGGCAAAGGTTGTGCAGTCACTTGTTCAATAGCAACTGCTACAGTATAGTCTTAATAGAGACTTAATTTATTTCAAATGTCTCATGCCTCAGTGCTTCTACATGAAGCCTTCAGTTCTCCTCTAAGGAGTGCCCACCACTCTTGCTGAATTAGTGTATCCTGAACTCATTTTCAGAGTTACCTAAATTTCTCTACCTCTGTTGTCAGCTCCCATTATGTATTTAAAAATGTGTATGGCAAGGCCCAGCCCAGTGGTGCTCAGGGTTCAGGAGCTGGATGCCACAACTTACACCATGCCAGTGACCCCTTTTCGACAGTGAGCTTGGGTTGCTGGGGATCAGTGTGGAAGAAGAGGATCAAACGTCTGTGGACTGCTCTCCCGGGGTGGGGTAATCCATTGTATCACTCCTTGGCTGTCATCTGGTGGAGGTCAGGTGGCAGTGCCAGAGTCTAGAGCAATGCAGGAGTAGAGCCATGGTTACATAGCACATGCACACCTCCACATGCACATGCTTACGTCTGCCAGAGAGGGGAAAAAGGCAGAGGAAAATATCAGTCTCAGGATCAATAATCCCTGCCTGCCTTCACCCCGCTCTGTCACTGGTTCGCTGAACACCCGATCTGGAGACAGGAACAGTGGGTGGTGGGAGTACAGCCCTCCCCTTCCCTGCCTGACATGGAGGGCAATCCATGGAGGAATGGGGTGTGGTGGTACAGGAGAGTCAGTAGCCAGGTGAAGGAGATGGGGCAGTGCTGATCAGCACCCAAGACATGAAGGAGGAGGATAAAAACCTGTATGGAAAAAAGTGTGTATGGCACTAATTGATAGTTCCTCTGGCAGGTTAGCCTTAGCAATGCTCCATTGTATACATTTGAGTTAGATACTGTCTGATCTGCCTCAGTAGACTGTGTTAGCCCCTCAGTGCTTTGTGTATATTTTGATTTGACATTGGAATTAGGCACTGCCTGATTCACCTGCTCTGCATTACAACCTTGTTGGGATGTTTTTGTTGTCATCATCTCCATTTGAGAAAAGGTACTACATGCTCTGTCACACACACTACAGGCTTCAGTTTGCATTCTTAACAGACTGATGGTTCATGCTTGCTGTAAAAAGTCCTCTCTTTTGCTGTCTTCTTAGTATATCAGGCTGAGGGGAATCCATTCCTGACAGTGCAGCAGTCCTGCTGTTCAACTGGGATCTTCTTGGGCCTGGTCCTAACTACATTAAATATTAGTATTAACACTCCAAGAAGATCACTGAAACTCTAAATTAATGATCATTTTGTTTTTCACTGATATCATGTACATGCAATATAAATTACAATATGTTTAAGTTAAACAAAGTTCTTCAAACTTGCCATATGGCTTTGCAGACATGCTATATTTATTGATGCAATATTCCTGATGTCTCAGCTCAAAATATTCCCAAGATGTAATTTTAGTCTCTAATTATTTTTGCCTCACTGGCAGGGCAATTAAATATTTCCTATCTAGAGTCCCCCCCCACCCCAACACACACATACACACTTCTTAGTGGTCGTATCCATTTATGTCATTGTCCGTCAGATATCTATCCATCCTTGTTTTGAAACTCTGTTCATTTCTGAATGCAGCAATGTCTTTCTTCATGGAATTAAATATTCTCACCATCCAGTATGTGAAAAAATTCCTACCAATATCTTTTTTGACTGCATGCCATTCTGGCCGGTACTTGAGTCTCCTTAGATCATCATTACATGCTTTGAAGACAAGATCACGTTGTTTTCTTATATCCTCATCATTCAGAATTGTTTAAAGACATAACAGATCACCCCTCAACCTTCTCCCCTCCAATGCATAGTATACAATGCATGTACTGTATGCTAGTGGGATACTAAGGTGCATAGGGAGGGATATCACCAGAAGAATGATGGAGGTTATTATACTGCTGCATAAATCATTGGTGAGACCTCACCTGGAATACTGTGTTCAGTTCTGGAGACCTAGGGCTGGATTTCTGAAGCATGATGCAGGGCATGTGTCCTGCCTTGCACCACAACACTTTGGTTTTGGAAGTGCACCAACCCGATCATGGCAACTGCATCCAATTTTGTAATCTCAAGTGCAGTTGCAACAGTTTTCATGAGTTACAACAGCTTGCTACAAATACCTGGTGCAAGCTCTATAACACAGTCCCCCATGTTAGACCAGGAAAAGTTTCTCTAACTTGGGGCAATTGCAGTATGGGATGCAAAATTCTGCTAGATCACTGCAAGTCCAATGAGCAGTATCATCAGCACACTGGGACTTGTGGCAATCTAAGTGTTCTGAAAAAGCAGACCCACATCTCTGAACAGACATAGGCAGAATAGAGGTGGTCCAAAGGAGAGAGACTAAAATGGTGATGGACCTGCATCATAATCCCTATAAGGAGAGACTAAAGGTCCTCAATACATATAACCTAGATGATAGTAGTGAGAGAGGAAATATGACAGAGACTTTCAAATACCTCACAGGTATACTGTCGAGTACAAGAGGACAGCATTTTTCAAAAACAAAAAGGTGCTCAGGAACAAGAGGACATGCTATGAAGTTGGAGGTTGTTGATTTAGGGGAGATGTTAGAAGGTACTTCTTCACTGAAAAAGTAGTGGATGCATGGAACAGCCTCCCAGGGGAGGTGGTAGAAGCAAAAACTGTAACAGGTTTCAAAAATGCATGGGATCGGCACAAGGAAATTTAATTTGATTGGAATGAGGGTGGGTAAAGCTGGAGACTGAGTAGGATCTGCAATATTGCAGTAGGTAAGGAAAATGAGCAGACTGGGTGGGCCAAGTGGTCCTTATCTGCCAGCAATTTCAATGTAATATATGCATGAAATCTTCTTTATACATAGGTCTTGTGTTTTATGAATGGTTTAATTTTTGTCACCCTGCACTGCACCCTCTCCACCATACCTATGCCTTTCCTCAAATGTGAGATCCACAACAATGAACGGTAGTCAAGGTGCGACCTTATGTATGTTCTGTATAGTGTGGTACTATCACATTTGCTCTCTTGTTGGTAAATGCTTTCCTTATGCATCCCAACTTTCTGTTTGTTTTGCCAAGTACTGCTCGTGTTTGCAGTGGTCCCCTAATTTTAGTTTGTTATTAATTATAATACCCCAAACCTTTTCATTATTTGCTGTATTTAATTGTGAACTGTTCAGATAGTAGTTATAGAGTGTATTAGTTGTACCAAAATGCATGACCACACATGTAGTATTGTTAAATGTCATATTATTTACAGTCGCCCAGTTCTCTAATTTCATTAAGACCTGTTTTAGAAAATTTATATTTTATTGGATGTCTACAGGGCCTCCAAATTTGATGTCATCTGCAAATTTATTTATGTGCATTTGACATTCAATTTCTAGATCACTGATATATAGGTAGAAAAGTAGTAGATCCAGAACTGAGCCCTGTGGCACTCCACTTGTCACAGGAAATTATTTCATTAATTCTACTCCTTGGGCTCTTTTCCTAAACCAAGCTTTCTACCCATTTACCTATTTGTTATTGATGTTTTTGGTATATAATTGATTGATACAGTAAGTTTTCTGTGTGATACCTTGTCAAATACCTTTTTCATTTCCAAGTGCATTGCATCCACTGATCTGTTTAAGCCTAGTAGTTTTCAAATTTTATTGTAGAAACATACGGGACTGATTGTACAAGATCTTAGTTTAGTAAACCCATGCTGATTGTTATCCTGGAATACTGTCTCCTTTAAATCTGCTAGAGCTGTGTGGAATATAAAATTCCACATGCAGAATTCCCATTGAATGACCAATATAATTCATTGGAATTCCACTGAATTTTCTTTACAATTCTATGGAATTTTGCTAAATGTTAAATTTCAGTTATTTCATTATAATTGTATAAGTACAAGACCAGATAATACCATATTTGGAAAGCAAGCAGTACCTAGTATCTTACAAGAGTGTACCAAATTTCAGATTTATAGATTGAAAGGAAGCAAAGTTATGGGTGGCCAAACGTTTAATCAAAATTTAATTTTCAGTTATTTTGAGATAATTTTAACAATTCATATCCAAATTTCCCCACAATATCAGGGTTTAGGGAAAGCTCCTAGAATGCATATGTGCACCATGTTTTAAGACATAAGTTTTAATGGGAGATGATTTGTAGGTAGACAAATATTTGGCCAAAATTTGGATTTCTGTAATTTTTGTATAATTTTGATAGCATTCATTGAAACGTAACAAAAATTGACAAGTATACAAGTTATCACTACATTTGTACACGCACATAGTTTCAGATTTCTAGCTTTAAATGGGAGTGAGTTATATCCTGCCGAACATGTTACTAAAATTTAAATTTCGGTTAGTTCCCTCTAACTTTAAAATTATATATCCAAATTTAACTGGAGTTGAAACATTTAAACTACTTTACCACGTGGTCATTTCTGAAAAAGTTAATATTTGCAGATTTAAATGTAATCAAGTGAAAAGTAGTCAGACTTTCACAACATTTAAAAATGTAATTTTGCAAGAATTTAAACTACAAATTTATAACTTCTAACATTAAAACTAGAGAATGCAATACCATTAAATTTGGCAGCTTCTTAGACCTTACAAGGAGACTGTGTGTGCCAATTTTATTAATTGTTTTCTGTGAGAAATTGCAAAATAACATCTGTACTTAAAGTCAAACACCGTAAGTCTTTGTGAAAATTATAGAATTACATGATAAACTCCATAAAACTGGAATTTTCTAATTTCACTCAGCTTTATCTGGGGGATTCTAATTAAAATATAGGAGTATAAGAGGCAGGTAGCCCAGGGATCACCAGATTCTGGAGTTAGGTGCACAGTTTCACCAAGAAATGGACAGCTGAGATCGGTAGCACAATAGTGGTAGACTCCCAGGTTGGAGCAAGGAAGCACAGAGTGCCAACAATTCCAACATGAATGCAGGATATTTAAGAATCACATGCAGTAAATTTATGACCCAGGGAGCCTGGTGTACATGTAAGTCTAGGACTTACAGGTACACAACAAGATGTAGTGGGGAAGACAATGTATTGGGCAGCAGAAAGAAAGAATTCTGGCTATTCCAAACAGGGTAGGTCAATAGGAAAAGTAGGTGACTCACATTTTAAGGGAGTTTGTAACTGTAAAGAACAAAGAGGATATTAGCGGGATCAATAGTTCTACTGAGTCAATCTGGCTATACCAAAAGAGAAGGGAGGGGGAATTGTCACCCAGAGGAACAGCAGGACTACAAAAAGCTCAGCCCAGCTTATCAAATGAAGCTCTGATATGTGCATTGTTAATGTTAAATTAACGATTGCAGGAGAAGGAAGGGGGAAAAATGACAATGTACAGAAGGAGAGGAGACTGAGGAAAAGGGGCTTGTAGGAGGGAAAACCATGTGGGAAATGCAAGGGATGGGGGAGCAAGTTCTTGTATTAGAGGATTCTATGCTCAGGGGGGTGAGATGGGGAAGTAAGAGAGCAAGGAAAAGCCAAACCTGGGTGGGGTGTATGCCAGTTATGACAGTGGGGAGAGTAGGGAAGTGCATTTAGAACTGTGTAGAGAAGGCAGGAGGGAAGCTGCATATCATTGTGCACCAAGAACAAATAACCTAGAGGGCATTACAGTGGAAGAAGTACAGGAAAGGTTCTGAGAAGTGTTGGGTATCTGCAGTCAGGTGGGAAGTTCAGTGACGTTCTCCAAGGTACTCCCAGTACCTAGA
Source organism: Neoceratodus forsteri (assembly GCA_016271365.2). NCBI lineage: Eukaryota > Metazoa > Chordata > Ceratodontiformes > Ceratodontidae > Neoceratodus > Neoceratodus forsteri. The sequence continues at coordinate 439,451,589 of CM028137.1, read as the reverse complement.
GCAAGCACAATGAGGAAGCTAAGAATACAGAAGTTTAATAGGTGGCTGAAGGGGTGATGTGAAGAAATGGGGTATGGGGTAGTAGGGTAGTGGGGTAAAACATGGAACAATAAAGGGCTTTATGCCAAGGATAGGCTGCATCTCAGCATCGAGGGTACAAGGGCATTGGGACAGGGGCTGGAGAAGTACATTAAAAACAACATAGATTTAAACTGAGGATAGGGGGAAGACTGAGTAGGATAGCAGGGATGAGGCACCTTCCAACGGAGACCAGAAGACCTCTCCCCCCAGAGAGGGAGGAGAAGGAGAATGAGGGGAAGTTGCCAAGACAAAAGTGGAAGGAGGAGAGACAGGATGAGTAGGGATGGGGCACAAGGTGGTGTGTAGTATCCTTGAATGCAAGGAACTTAGCAAGCAAGGTGGCAGGGTTCCAGACAATGATGGTAGAGGGAGAGGTAGATATTGCCGCCATCTCAGAGACCTGGGCCACCCAATACCATGACTGGGAGCTTATGATCCCAGGTTACAAGGTGTTCTGCAGGGACTGGAGGGGTGGTTATTTATGTCAGGGAGGGGATGCAGTGTGCCAGGGAGGAGGGGGATGGGGAGGCCAGATGCCATATGGGTATTTCTCCAAAGCCCTAAAAGTAAGAAGATCAGGATGGGGTGGGGTACAGGCCACCCTCAAAGAATGAAGAGGTGGTTAGAGAGCTAGGGGAGCAAATCAGGAAGGTCAGTGGCAAGGGAAATACAGTTGTAGTGGGAGACTTCAACCTACCTGGGGTTGACTGGCAGACATTAACTACAGTGCACACACCAGGGAACAGTGCTGCTGGAAGTGATCCAAGACAGCTACCTAGTGTAAGGAGTGATGGAACCTACTAGAGAGGGGAACATACTGGATTTGGTGCTAACAAATGGTGATCAAGTCCAGGATGTGGTAGTACAGGACCCTCTAGAAGGAAGCTACCACCACTCAGTGTGGTTCCTCCTCAGCACAGGGAGGGAGTCGGCTAAGACCAGGACAAGAGTGTTGGACTTCAGGAAGGCAAATATTGCCAGAATGGGCAGTATCCTAGAGGGGGTATTTAGCTAAAAATAACCCAGTGATGGATGCTGAATAGAAGTGGGCAATCATTAGAAAGGGGCTGAATAAGGCCACAAACATGTGTGCCAAATGTCAGAGCAAGCAGTTCAGGTCCAAAAAACCTGGCTGGCTCAGCAAGGAAGTGGAGTGGAAGGTGAATAAAAAAAGATTGCCCTTCATTATGTTCAAAAAATTGGGATGTGAGGAGGATTTGAGAGGTGTTCACAAAGGCATCTGGGGAGGTGACCAGGTCAGTCAGGGCAGCCAAGGTAGCAATGGAGCTAAAGTTGGCTCAGGGGATGAGAGAGGGAGAAAAGGGGATCTATAAATACATAAGGAAGAAGAGGAGTTGTAGAGATGACATTGTTAGAATCAAAAGGGATGGGCGATGGGCGGAACAGGGGGAAGAACAGACAGAGGCACTCATTGAGTACTCCTGCTTGGTGTTCACAAAAGAAAGGGATGGCCCAATACCGCAGGTGAAAGGAGGCAAGGGTGAAGGGGGGGCATAGAAAACAGGGTCATCCAAGAGAACAGAGTTCTCAAGGGCCTTAAAGCCCTGTGGGTGGTCAAGGCACCAGGACCAGATGGTGTACACCCAATGGTCCTGAAGGAACTGGTGGAGGTGTTGGCAGGCCCTCTGACAGACCTCTATAACACCTCCTTGGAGATGGGGAAGATACCCAGGGACTGGAGGATGGCTTATGTGGTGCCCCTTCACAAGAGTGGACTCAAGGACCAACCGGGCAACTACAGACTGATAAGCTTGACTTCCATAGAGGGGAAGTTGAGGAGACCATTCTAAAGGAGAGGTTGATAACCATTGTCAATAGTAATAGTCTACAGGATGAGAGACAGCATGGTTTTGTCTCAGGACGATTATGCCAAACTAACCTGATCAGCTTCTTCGACTTGGTCACTAGTGCAGTTGATGAAGGCCACACTATGAATGTCCTGTACCTGGACTTCAGCAATGCTTTTGACTCGGTGCCCCACGGGAGGTTAATGAGCAAGCTGAGGGACATGAGGTGGGGGAGAAACTGGTGTGTGGGTTGAGAGCTGGTTGCAGGGGCAGACAACAGAGGCTAGTTATAAGGGGAGAGACATCCAAGCAAAGGCCAGCAACAAGTGGAGTACTGCAGTGTTCAGTACTAGGCCCTGTTTTGTTCAATATCTTCACTGGAGACATTGTAGACGGGTTCAAGAGTAAGATCAGCCTGTTCACAGATGACACTAAGATTTTTTTTTTAATTATATTTTATTGGTTTTAGCAGATTAATATAGTACCAAATGCAATACAAAGATACATTTAAAGGTAGGACAATGAAGAAAAGTGATGGCAGTAAGCAGACATTATTAAATACATTCAAAGATCTCTGGCTCTGTATCATCTCAGACATACTTTGGTTATCTACTATAAACCTTAATAATATGTTTATATTGATGGTTATCATACAAGAATACAAAAATGATGGCAGTAGAGAGGGAAGTATTACCTTTTCCATTGATGTTTAACTTAATTAAAATACCCAATCTCCCCCTTCCCCCCTCATTAAGCTCGGGTGCCCCATAGACTTTTAAATGTACTAATACATACTTAAGGAACAAAGTCCACCATATTGCCCTAATTGATATATGACCCAAGTTCTCCATCAGTTATCGAATGCAGAGATCCTATTGTTCAGTTTCACTGAGATCCTTTCAAGATTGTACATTTCATATGTCAATAATCTCCAAGCCTCTTTGGACAGAATCTGAGTGGAAAGCCATAAACGGGGTATGTTTTTTTTTGCCATGAGTATTAATAGGGATAACATTTTCAAAAGTGACCTGTGAACCTTAATTCCCATCGGAGGCATTGCTATCAATATAAAGGTTGAGGTAAGTATCTCTGACCTCCTGAATAGAGCATTTAACTCACCTATGATGTATTGCCAATATCTTAGTATGTATGGGCATGACCAAAGGATATGTTCCATCCCTGTCTCCCTCTGCCCACATCCCCTCCAACAATTCCCATGTCTATATCCCTTAAACTTAGCCATGATTTTGGGGGTTCTAAAATATCTTACTCTGGCTTTCCCAGCATATTCCCACCAATATATATTGGAGGAAATTCTGGAGTATAGTGTAGTTGAAAGTTGCCATTGCTCCAGATCCAATTCTAAGTTCATATCCTTTGACCACTTAGCTCTAACATAGTCCAATGATGTCTTGTCATATACCCTTAATGCTGAATATAAGTTCCCAATGACAAGTTCATAATGCTGTCCTCTCGGGTGAAACAGCACCATCTGGAGCAGTAGAGAGGGAGATTTAGCTACTGCCATGATATTTTCCTCAAATGATGACAGTGTCCCTCAAAATTTCATAAAATGTATGCTGATTGCTAGGGAGTTTATGCTCTGTTTTCAGACGTGAGAAAGAGTGAATGCCCATAGGACTACTATTTGAAATGTGTAATGTAAATCAAACTTCTCCCAGTAGGATATCGAGATCATACTTAGGTATCTTCTCTTCAAAGGAGATATAAGGGTTCTCCACATTTGTAGCCAACTGCTCAGAAATTTTGAAATGAAAGTCATGAATTTGGAAAGCAGAAGACATCTCAGAGGGTTCCCCAATATATAGGATGGGAAATTCTCCAATCCATTTAGGGCTACTTTGTTGTCTTTCCAATGTGTCTTATAATCGGTAGCTATGTGTAATAGAGAAATACGTATGTGAGCTGCCTGAGCATATCTTTTCATGTTGGAGAGATTTAGTCCCCCCCCCGTGCCCTGGATAATTGCAGTTCAGAGTATTTCACTTGGGGTGCTTGGCCCCCCCCCCAGATATACTGTACCTACAGATTAACTTATCCCATGTTCACAAATAAGTATTGGTGGAGAGTGTTGGGAGGGTCTGTAAAAAGAAGAGCAGACAAGGTAGTACATTTTGCTGGATAGTTTCCACTCATGAGAGAATCCCCATCAGAAGAAGAAGAGCCCATTTAGATAAATCTGATGTAATTTGTTGAGTGATGGGTTCACAGTTCATGAAATCTAGGTGCAACATTTTTATAAGGTATTTTAATACCCAGATATCTCATTGCCACCCTATTCCAATGGAATGGGAATGCCATTTTTAAAGCTGGGGAGGGTTTAAAAGAGTAGGTCAAGACTTCTGTCTTGGTATCATTAATCTTGTAGCCTGTCAACCAGCTAAAAATAGCTAATTGTGCCCAAACTGCTGGCACTGATGTCTCCGGGGAGGTAAGTGTCAGCAAAATATTGTCTGCGAAGAGAGACAATTTATGGGATCGTCCCCCTACCAGGACTCCCTCCACCCAGGCAAGTGCCCTGATATTGGCAGCTAAAGGCTCTAGATAGAGTGCAAATAGAAGCAGAGATAAAGGACACCCCTGTCTTGTGCCCCTAGATAGAGGAAATGGCTGAGAAAGGGACCCATCTAACTTAAGATACGCTAAGGGCATATGATACATGGCTTGTATTTAAGAGATAAGTTTATCAGAAAATGCTAAGCTTTTTAGAGTGGCCCAGAGATAGGGCCATGGCACTCTATCAAATGCCTTCTTGGCATCAAGGTCGAGAAGGACAGTTGGAATTTGTCTAACAGATGCATGTTCTATGAGCAGAAGTACTCGCCGAACTGCATCAAGGGCTTGGCATTTCATAATAAAACCCACTTGATCTCCGTCTATTAAAGTAGGCAACAAAATTGCCACTCAGTTTGCTAATATTGGCATAAATAGCTTGTAGTCACAGTTAAGTTTCAATATAGGTTGATATGAAGTCATTAAAGATGGATCTTATCTAGGCTTAGGGTTTGCTACCATCTCCATATATCGCCATGAGGGGTAGGGGGGGTTGTCCCTCCTGGATGTCTATATAAGTAGCTAATAGTTAGGGGGTTAGTAATCTATGAAATAAGTGATAGAATTCCATAGGAAATCCATCCGGTCCCAGGGCTTTCTGGTATTTGGCCTGTTTAAGGGTATCCCCTATTTCTGTAGTTGTAATAGGGTGCAACAACCCTTCCATTTGGGCCTGAGACAGTTTGGGCACTGGAGAGTTAGCTAGATAAGTGACTAACTGTTGGGGGGGGATGAGTCTCTTCCGAGTATAATTTCCAATAGAAATTTGCCATTGCTTGTCTAATCTTACCCGGGTGTAATGGTAAGGGACCTGAGACAGGATCCCTAACTTTCACCACTATGGCTGTGCTTTTGCACTTCTTAGGTGTCTAGCCAGGTTTCTGTCTCCTCAGGGTCCTCCTTCCTGATGCCTGAGCTTTAAATAAAGCAATTTCTGCTCTATTTGCTGATCAACCAACTTCTGCAACTTTTGTTTTATCTTAGTTAATTCCTCTTTGACCTTACGGTCTCTGTGAAGTTGTTTATTCTGCAAGTGCAACAACTGTGTCTGCAGTTCCCTATATGATTTCTCCCTTAATGTCTACTTATGTGTGGAGTATCTAATGATTTCCACTCTTAGAACTGTTTTGAGGGAGCCCCATCTTATACTAGGAGAGATTTCTGACAAGCTGTTATCTAGTAGAATTTGTGGTATGGCCAGCTGGACCATCTTAATAAACTCTGGATCCTGCAAGTGCATAAGATTTAGATGCCAGAAGGAAGTCGCCCTCGGTGGGTTAACATCTACTTTTAGATACATAGAGGAATGATTAGATAAAACTGAGGCTCCGACAGTTATATCTCAGATTAAATCCAGGTGTTCTCAGGAAACAAAAAAGTAATCTAATCTAGAAGATGTATGGGTTTTGGGGAAGTGGTAGGTATAGGATCTAGTGGAAGGGAAAAAATTGCCCCACATGTCTACCAAACCCAATTTAGGAAGGGCCCTTTAAGATATTTCTGAAGTGGTGTGGCCTGGTGTCTGGAAAGAAAGGTTGTGTCTAAATTAGTGTAAAGAGTAACATTCAAATCCCTTCCTATGATGCACATACCCTGTAAGTGCATGAAAAGATCATCTAAAAACTTACTCATGACCTGGACTGGGGAACCTGGAGGGAGATAAACTGACGCTAGGGTAATGGCGATGGTATAAATTTTGCCCACTACAATGGCATAGCGCCCTTCCCCATTTATAATCTCCCGTTGAAGATGAAATGGTACCCCCATGGGACCAGTACTATAGCTCCTCTCCACCTGCCTGAGCTATGTGATGAGACAGTCACAACCTGAAACCCCCAGGACTTTAATTTAGCATGTTCAATCTGAGGGAGGTGTATTTTCTGCAAAAGAATGGCATGCGGTTTCTCTTTTTTAAACAGGTTTAATAGCCTTCTTCTTTTAATTGGATTATGGATAACATTAACATTAAATGAAAGTATTAGTGCCAATTTAACCATTGTAGTATAATGAATTACTGTAGCTGCCCAAAGAACCTTGGGAAAGAGAACCAAACTCTCCCCCCATCTCCTCACCACCCAAGCAAGTTCGTCTGACCAGCCCTATACCCATCTTAATAACAAATCCCTTAAAGAATGTCTGTAAAATTCACCATTTCCTCATATTCAACATATTGCCTGTTACTCTACCATTATATCTTAAAACCAATATCAAAGAAAAAAACATGACCTTTTGCCAACAGGGCAGTCCTTAGGTCTGTAGTAATCAGTTTGCACAGAATAAACCAACTATTTACATTAGATAAGTGCTGCAGTTTGAATAGGACTTCCAAGATAGGGGAAACATCCATCAGTTTCTCTGTTACTTCTGGGAATACACAGATGTAATTGTACCTCTTACCAAAAGAGGGGGTAGATCCATTGTTCACCTGGCCCCAGGCCCCCTGTGGATCAATAGGATCCAAATCAAATATAAAGGAGGAGAAACATAGGAGGAGTTGGGGGAAAAAAGCCAGAGGATTACCACTGAATTAAGGCCCTTTGGCTCAATAATGTTTATTCTTCACCTGTTCTCCCCCCCCATACATAAAAACATTACCTTTGCATGTAAAGCCCCCAGATTCAGATAAGTAAATAAATGAAAAATAAAACAAGTATGAGAGATCTCCTCCCAGTAGAGACTTTGATATATTTTAAATGTCTTATATCATATATTGAGGCAGTATAGCACAGTGGTCTAAGGCTCTGAGCTGCAAATTTGGTGACATCCAGCAGACCAGACCTGGGTTTGAATCCCACAGCTTCTACTTGCATACTGTGTGACTCTGAGCAAGTCACTTAACCTCTTTGTGCTCCCAGGTCGCTCCTGTAAAAAAGCTTTCAGCTTAGTGTGCTATACCTGGTTAAACAACTAAATAATAATTAAAAAAAAAAATAGTCTCATATAGTTCGGATAGTGCTATAACGTAGTAGACACCAATTGAGTCCCCAAACCTTATTATAGTAATATATATATATATATATATATATTCTCTCCATGTGTCAGATCCCCATTCTTTTTATGTAAATAAAGTTTAAATCTGTCCCAAATTTTAATATTGTTAATGTTTCACCTCTTCTGGGCGTAAGAAGGGGAGTGCTCAAAGAGGCCTAAGAGGGGGTATGAGCCTTAGGCATCACCATGACAAATGGCCTACAAATTACCCAGATTTATAGAGGGTAAATGAACATGTGTGTATGGCCTAGAGTCAGGCCCACCAGCTGGGCCCAGGCAGAAGAAACTCCTACCAAACCACAGCTGCCCTCATTATCCCCCCAGTACCTCAAGCATAAAATTATGTAGTACAGTCCCACTTCCCTCTTTTTTTTTCAGGTGTTCTGGTAGTTGTTCTTCAGTCTTCTGAATTCAGCCAAATGTTGTTTCAAGTCCTGGTTTTGCCCTTTGGTCTCTTCCCTTCTGCGTTGTTTCCCCTCCTGTGTCTGCCATCTCGAGGGCTGAGGCTTTTGATTTGTTGGTGGGTGCTCCGGGAACACCTGGTCCTCTTTAAGAAGGGACTCATGGGCCTCCTCAGCAGTTGTAAATTCTTGTTTCCCTGATGGTAGGTGCACAATCAGCTTAGCAGGATATGGTGTGGTGAATTTCAGTCCCGGTGCTTTGAGAACTGGTAGAAGAGGAAGGTAAGCTCTACGAAGCTTCATAGTTTTAGGGGCATAATTGCGATCTACAATAGTAGTAACTTTGACTGTGGAACGTTTGTTTCTTATGCCATGCCATTAAGAGGATCTGTTCCTTAACTGCGTAACTACCAAATCGGGCTATGACGGATTGAGGGCTAGCCATGGGGGAGGCGGGCCTGGGGGCCAAGACTCGGTGAACCCTCTCAAAATCAAGCACCATATTTGGAGGAAGGTCTAAAGAGGTCTGTAGCAGTGTAACAACAAATTCTTTGAAGTTTGTTCCCTCTTCTCCCTCTGCAATATAGTAAATACGAATATTCTTACAGTGCACTCGGTTCTCAGCATCTTCTTGCTGGGCTGCTAGTAACTCCTGTTGCTCTTGTATTTGTTGAAGTAGATTCTCCATGTCATCAATGTGGTTCTCATTTGCCATTATCTGCTGTTCTGTATCATCTGCTTGTTGTTCGAGCTGAGTAATGTCTCTGCGCATCTCCCCATATAGCTTCTTGATATTGGCCGGAAAAGCACAGAGCACATTATAGATGGCATCAAGTTTAATTCACTTCTTTGCCTTTGGAGTTTTTAGTGTAATGCTATTATATTTCAGGTAGGCCATGGCAGGCCTAGACAGTGTGCCATCTGTATCTGTGGCATCTGACTCTGATCTTTCATCTTCTACTGGAGGTTCCTCCAATTTCTGTCCCCCTGGGGGCTCACTCCGTTGGTTTCCCCTCCTATTCATAGTTATAAAGTTGCTCTTATTTCTGTGATTAGTAATAGATGGAGGTGAAAATGCTGGGGGTTTAGGTGGAGCTGATCGTCTATGCAGCCATTAAGCTTGGAGGCAGAACCGGAAGACAGACACTAAGATTTGTGCAAAAGTGGACAATGAGGAAGAGAGGCAGGCACTCAAGGAGGAGCTAGCTAAATTTGAACACTTGTCTAGCAAGTGTCATTTGGGGTTTAATGCCAAGAAGTGCAAGATCATGCACCTCAGAGCAAGAAATCCGAGGACCAGCTACTGGCTGGGGTGAGTGCAGGTAGCAGCTTCAGAGGAGGAAAGGGACCCTGGGGATAATAGTCACAGGGGACATGAAGGTATCAGCATAATGTAGGAGGACTGCAGCAAGTGCAAATAGGATGCTGGGGTGCATTGCCGGAGGAATCACCTCTAGAAAGGAGGAGGTCATCCTGCCCTTGTATAGATCACTGGTGAGACCACACATGGAGTACTGTGTACAGTACTGGTGCCCATACCTCAAAAAAGGATGTGAGATTACTGGAGGGGGTGCTGCGAAGGGCTACGAAAATGATCATGGGACTGGGGGGAGTTGCCGTATGAGGAAAGAATGAGGGAGCTCAACATGTATTCGCTGGAAGAGAGAAGAGAAAGAGGGGACATAATAGAGATCTTTAAGTACTTGAAATGCATAAACAAAGTCAGAGAGGGAGGATTGTTCTGTTTAAAGTTGGGAAGAGTCACTGAGGGCACAGTCTGAAGTTGGAAGGGGAAGGTTCAGGAGGGATATGAGGAGGCACTACTTTACAGAGAGAGGAGTGGTGGGATAGAATGCACTGCTGGAGGAGTTAATTGAACTGAGGACAGTAGATAGCTTTAAGAGGGGTTAGGACAGTCAAGGGCAGGATTTGCACAGACAAGAACACAAAGTGGGGGAATGACCAGGAAAGGGGAGGAAGGGAGGGGTTTGGGTGGGGCTGGAGCAGTTGTAGTAATATGAAACTAAGATCTGCACAATCAGTCAGACTTGATAGACCAGTGGGCCTTTTTCTGCTGGCAATTTTGTATGTTTGTATGTTCATAAATTTCACAAAAACATTCTGGATGCTTCATCTACAGTATATGCTATCATAAATACTGTTTGTGAGAAAATGTTACTAATCATTTTTCTTTCTTCTGCAAAATGAAAAAAAGCTTAATCATTTTATCCAGTTGTGTTAGATAACAGGATACACTCACTATGGATATGCATGTCAAATGGTAACTATATGCATGCAAGAGCAGAGAAGTTACAAACTTCCACATTTTTGATAGTTTTCACAAAGATTTGCAAATATTTACATAGTAAAGTTCTGAATCCCTGTAACTTAAAAACCTTTTATCTAAGTCTCTCCATATTTAGATCATTCTATAAGCACTACACAAAGGTTATCCATTCTAATTTACACATGTCTAGCTCCAAAGGTACCTGAGTTATAAGCAGATGACATTTTTTTCTGAAATTTCCTGACGAAAATAAAATGACAGATTTTGAGCACATATAATTTTGAGACTATGCATCATATTATTATGAAATCAGGTACGTTGCTAGAACTCCAATCATCAAGAAATAATGGCAAATTTAAGATCCCTGAGCGAATACATGGTTAAGGTATATGCAGATAAAAATGTTCATGACATTTTGCACAAACAATAAAGTGACAACATTTGAGCACCTTTAATTTTAAAGCTATCTATCTGAATTTCATAATATTTGGCATGTTAGTGGTTATTGATATAAAGAGCGAAAATTCCAATATTCAGAGCTCTAGCTTGCATGGCAGCTGAGTTATAATCAAATTACTACATTTTAAAAATTCTGTGAAATTCTGTGAAATTTCATAGAATTTTATGAAATTTCATCAAAATTCCACAGATTCTGAATTTTTCCATTCTGCATGGCTCTAAACTCTGCATTCATTTTGTCTGTGATTAAAATTTTACATATTTTGCATATTACTGATGTAAGGCTTACAGGCCTATAGTTTTCAGGTATTGATTCGTTTCCTTTTTAGGGCTCCAGTGGGGGGTGCCCTGCAGACATCTTGCTTTCAAAGAAGGACTCAGCATTCCTTGCGTTCTTTCTGACCGAACAACATGTTGGACTTGCACCACAGTCGCCTCTGTGTCTGTGTAGCAATCCAGAAGTTGTCTCTATTAGCAGGTGCACTGCACTATTTTACACTCTTTGTGAGTGCCTAGTGTGTGTGGAGAGTTCCCTATTGAGTTGTCAGCTCACCTGGTGAACAGTAAGGCAACTTGTGTGCATCTTGGCTTTCTGCAGGCTCAGGATAAAAAAAGAAAGAGGAGAGTCCTTGACATGTGGAGTGCATAGTAAGATGTAGTGCAGGACATTCTCCCCAGTGATGTGTGGACATGGGAGACAGAGGGTGCTACAGCCCCTAGAAGAGAGCCCAGCAGCTTTTACAGAGAGAGAAAAGCATAGCTAAGGTGCTGCAGCAAGGATTGTGTCTTGTTTCCTGTCTCTGTTTGGCTGCCATGTTCTTTCTCAGGACACACTGTGAGAGAGGGAGTATTGTATTTGTGCTTCCGTCCCCTTCCAAAGCATGCCACATCACCCCCAGTGTCACATGTCTTCAAGGTTCAGGTAGGGCAGAGAAGCTGCTGAATTACCAAATAACAAAGCAATGGAGCACAAGCAAGGCAAATGATCAGGAGAGCAAGTCAAACAAATCACTGGAGACAGACCAAAGTGGAAGGAGCTGTGTCTGAGGGCAGGAAAGGGAAACTGAGATTTCTGTCTTACATCTCTCCCATGCCTTTACCAACCTTTATTATTCTTGTCTTTGGTGCTCCATTCCTGAATGACACTCCGCCCCCCATATACCACAAGTGAGCTTCCGAGTCCCCCAATATTTATGTTCCCAGTCAGGTCTGGGCAAGTGAGAGAGACAGAGAGAGAGAGAGAGATCAGCAGAGCACAATGCATGGAAAGAGTGAACCGTGTAGTGCACTCCACAGACAGCGACTGGTGGCGAAAAGAGAAGGCATCTTATATTCAGAAAAGTTCTGGTGTCCCCTCTCTCTCTCTCTCTGTGCTTGACTGTGAATGCTTGACTGTGAGTGGGTTTCTGTTGTTTGTGGCTAGAAACAGGCACACTCGACCCCCCAAGACAGTGAGACAGTCATTGGATCTGATGTGCAGGCAACAGCACCACCACTCATGCAAGGTATAGTGCCAGAGTGTGGGGAAAAGCGAGAGAGAGACAGAGACCCCGCATTCCATTTGTGAATGTAATTGTACTACAGTTCTGTCTTGCATCTCTCCCATGCCATATATATATTTTGTCCTCCCCCCACCTGACTCTCTTTCTCTCTCAGTACCTACTGTCACAAGCTCACCCCTAGGCATTGCTGGATCCCCTTGATGCCAGGAACCCCCCCTCCCGATGAACTCTGTGATTTTGACTGTCAAAAAGAGCTTCCTCTCTTTCTAGCCAAGGAGCCTTTATTTCTAAAACTTGGTAGTTAGTAGCTGAGTGGTCCTACTAAAATGAGGCATCAGTCTGACAAAACTTTTTCCCTAAAAAATTATACCTCACAAATTAGACCCAGGTAGAGTTACTATGAAAATCATAAAAAGTTTAGTTAAGAAAACAAAAATTAAAGTATTCTACACAATTTAGGATATTGGATTGCAGAAACAATGTTAAAAAAATGTGGAAGTAAACAATAAACCTACACACTATGAATTCTAAAATTTACTACTTTATTGATGTCTGGAGTCCAAGGTATGAAAAGTCCCATCTGCCATAAAACATCTTCAAGTTTTCTAAAGAAGAGCTCTCCAGATGTTCAGCAAGATGATGGCAGTCTCTAAATTTTCTTCTTCAGCAAAATTCAGTTTTTTTTTTTACTTTCTCTTTATGCTCCCCCCCTCCTCGCAGCTCTCCCCCTCTTCAGGAGACACCTACGGCCTTGTCAGCCCTCACTCACCTACCTGGTGACCGGTGCAGATCCATGCCCCATGGAGCCTTGGTTTACCCCCCAGGCGGGTACGGGGTGGGAGGCCTTACACCCCGACGCTTCTTCTGTGTTTTGTCGGCACGCTGTCTCTGGGCAGGTAGGGACATTGAAGGTCGGGGCCTGGTGCTCCATCTACTGGGAGGCTGAAAGGATATTTCCTGATGTTCTCTCAACATGCCAGGTCCCTGGACGTCAGGGTGCCAAAGCGCTGACGTCTAGCACGTCGCCCTCTCTGTTGGAGCATCAGGCTTGCTGTACCTCAGGTCTCCACCTGGCGTCAGACAAGCACCGAGCTCTGGTGCCCCCTCCCCCCGGAGAGGATGAGCAGTCCTTGGGACGCTCCAGTCCTCCCCTCCCGGCCAGCCCTGCAGCTCCCCGGGCTCGTTCCTGAACCCGGGTTGCTGGCGTCGCAAGCGGAAATCCAACAGCTGTGCCGGCGGGCAGGCTAAAATTCAGGGTTTTTCAGAAAAAAGATACTTTTCCAAAAGTTTTTCCCTCTTCTTCAGTGAGGCAAAGTTCTCTTACTATCAATAGGTTTTGTCCAGCAAAACTTCCCAAAGCTAACACTTGGCAAAATTATACCAAGAAGCAAGGCTCTTAACTCTGTGTTTCCTCTTACACAGCCAGTGATGTCACTCCAGTCTGCCCTTCTGATTGGAGGACACATTTCTTTTATAAGATTCAGCAGTTACATTTTTTTGGACTGGATTCAATAGTTCACCTTTTCTTCTGGATATAAAATACCAGTTTTAGTAGTTCACCTTTTTTTTTTCAGCAGGTGTCTCTCTTGCTCCAGCCTAGCCTTCTAGAGTATCAAATATCCTTATTTCCTTTAATATATTTTGTCTTTTTTCCCCTGGACAGTCCCCTTGCTGTGACACTTACTTGAAGTAGACAATAGTTTCCTTTGGGGTCTGGGGACCCATAACAAGACTTACAAAAGAGTTTCAGACTTCCCATCTCCACTTCTCCTGGTCTTGAGGTCTGATCTTTCTGATACAAATGAAGGCAGTAAATGTTTTCATTTACTAGTTCCTGTACCCTAGCCTTTGATATGTAACCATGCTTGAGGGCAATCTCAGCACTTGGTGATTTTATCATAGAATGCTTAAAGGGCCAGCGGCCTAATTCTGAACCACATCCCATGTATCTATATCATATCTGAGCAGTACAAATATGTATGGGCTATCCTGTCACATGTATCACCCCTCAGAAACATACCAGTGACACTGGGGGTGCCCAAACTCCCAGTGTCTCAATTGCTATTCCTTCATCTTTTTTTTTTTGTTCTTTACCCTTTAAAAAAATGTCCATCAACGTCTTTTGTGGCCATTAGACTCCCCACCCAACCCTCACTCAGCATCCACCACCCCACATACCCCAAACCCTCACTTACCAATTTGGAGTATAACACCATAATCCTCTCTGGACCACAAACATGTCTTCACTCTTCAAAGCCAGACTGAGAACTGAAGAAACAGGTATTTGCTTCAATGTATTTTAATGGGGTTTTGAACTTAGGGGCATAACTTGGGCATTTTTGCATATTTTGGACTCAAATGTTCAACATGCCTTCTGTGTGACCCTACCTCATGAACAATATGAACAACTAAACTGTCATTATGCAGATCTCTCCCAAAAGGTGATTTTGTGGTCCCTGCGTGAAATCACCTTTTAGTCAGGAGCCGAACATTTCCTTTGTCCTTGTTCATGAGGTGGGATCATAAGAAGGCTATGTTAAAAATGTGGTGTAAAAATATTAAAATGCAACAAAGTTATGAGCCTATGTTGAATTGTATGAATGCAGGCTCATAACTTTGGTAATTTTCAATATTTTTCCCCTAAATTCACAACATAGCCATATCTTTACAGCATCTTGTGAGTGTGATAGCTGTCATTTTTCAAATCCTGGCCAAAATGTTTTTTTAACATCCTGAAAGGTGACTTTGTGGTACCTGTGCTAAACCATCTTTCAGGCAGGAGTTGAAAATTTTATCTGCCCTTGTTCATGAGGTGGGATCATCAGAAGGCTATATTGAATGTGGTGAAAAAATACTAAAAAACAACAAAGTTATGAGCCTACATTACATTTTGCAAATCCAGGCTTGTAACCTTGTTCATTTTTATGTTTTTACCCCCAAATTCCTCGACTGCAGCTCTATTAGCTCTGGCCAGAGGTTGTTTAAATATAGATACTATTATGGCTGACCTGCAGTCCTCAGGTTCTTCTCCCTTTCTTACTGCTTGGTTAATTATATGATCTGTAGGTTCAGATATAACTGACATGAGTTCCTTTAGTACTCTTGGGGCCAAATATTTAAAACTTTGCAAAAGGCAAGAACCGTTTGCGCAGGTTTAGCGCAGGATTACGTGGGTCTGCTATATTCAAAAGGCTAAATAGCATGGGCAAACTGCATTAGCACCAGGCAAAATCATAATGTATGCAAGGGGCAGACTGACATGAATACAGGCACAATGCTATATTCAGTGACTAGTGCCACACAAAGTGGTTTTGCGTGACTTAGCACGACACTTAGCGCGGTGCACATTACCACCCAGGAAAGCTTGTCTTAACCCTGGGCAATCAGCTTCGCGTGACATTATGGCTTTGCACGGTGTTTGCACAGGATTTGCGTAACCCTACCAAATAAATATAACACATTTACAAATACAAACATAGAGGAAGCATGCTGCTAACTGATGGCATCACAATGATGCCATCATCTGCCACCAGTCCCAGCCATGCCAGGCAGTAATTGGTGACCCTGCCACCAGTGGACAGCATGGCAGTGTGGCCATACAGCACACACCTGCAGACCACACTTCTGTGGACACCAACAGATGCCAGCACACACATGCAGCACTGTGGGCATGGAGGATGTTGAGGGGAGAGTGTATGGGTGGCCAGGCTGTGCCACAGACCAGGTGTGGCACAAGGCTGGGACACATCATGCAGTGCATATGGGCCAGTATTGGGCTTTCCCCAATACCAGTGTGCCTTTCTGATAATATATGTCCCCCCAGCCACATACCCCATCAGCTGTACCACTGCCACAGCACAGAAAGCGGACATGTATATGTCACTGTGAGCATCCCATGCCAGAGGTGCAACATCTGTGGGTCACACAACAGTATAACAGTAATGTCCACTGTCAGTAAACACCTGCAGGTTGGGCCTCTCACTGTGTATAGTGCAGTCATCATCACTGCCCTACACACCATAGGCATTGCTGTGTCCACACACTACCGGCCCCCTTGCTACTGTAGTGTCTGCTGTGCACTGTAGCATGACCTACAGTGTGACAGTTGCATGCAGCACCACCACCATCTGTGCCTAAGCTGTGTTGTCCCAGTACAGCTGCAGACAGCAGCACATGTGGAAGTAGTGTTCAAAACTATATAATATTCACCAAGCTTTTTGTGCAGCGCTAACACGTTTGCACGGGTTTAGCGCAGGGCTAAACCATTAGCCCGCTGCAAACAGCATGTAAATCATGGCATAAAGAGATGCTAATCTGGATGTTTGCCCAGAGATTACATAAGTAGGCTCATTTGGATGTCACTTTTGAATATGGCAAAGTTTAGTGCTGGGCAAACATGTTTGCACCGGGCTAACAGTTTAGCCCTGCACTAAACCTGAGCAAACATGTTAGCGCTGCGCAAACAGTTCGGGGAATATTTTACAGTTTTGAACACTATACTTTCACATATGCTGCTGCTTGCAGCTGTACTGGGTCCACGCATTTGCTGGCACACACATTGGCCACATAGTTCACCTCTACCTACCTTCACATCACTGTGCACTGTTTTGTTGTTGTGTTTTGCACTTCCTGGTTGCCATATTCAGAGCTGTCTTATTCCAGGGGTAAGTTTGCCCTGCACTCTCAGCCCAGTTTGCCCGGCCTCATTCCCATGCTATATTCAGAAGCTGTTTGCCCCAGGCTATTCCCTTTGAATATGGTTAGCTTTGTGCTCTGGGCTAAGTTTGCCCACCGGGCAGTGCTAATTTAGCCCTGGGTCAAAGTTTTGAATATCTGGCCCTCGGTTTGATATTGTAGGGACCTGCTGTCTAGCTAATTTTCAGTTTACTTAGTGTTTACTCAGTTATGAGTTATCAAAAATATTTAGATGATCAATGCTGTTGATGTTATTTATGTTTTTTTTAATTGATAATGTGCCTGAAGTATCAAAGACAGACCTGAAAAATATGTTTAATTCAGTGGCCATTTCATCCATATTACTAGTTGAACTGCCTTTAACACGTAATGGCCCTATTGTTCCATTTTGTGTTTTATAAGAGCTTACATTGGTATAAAAATACTTTTTATTCCCCTTGAATGCCATCAGTTTGAATTCTATATTTCTTTTGGATTCTTTTTTTTCTTGTTTAATTTGACAGCTCCTTTGTATGTCCTTCTATTGTTCTTGGTTGCATTGTTTTTCAAGCAATCAGGTATGACCAGAAGTTATATTAACTGTGTGTTAATCACCCCCTAGTGATGTAGTGTGGCATGGGGCACAGTCAAGTAATACATACCCCTTGGGGATTATTTGATGGTTAATGTAATCCCCAGCAGTAACTTTTTTGTTTTATAGTTTTATAGCATTCTCCCACTAGTTAGTAACTCACAGCTACTTTATTTTTTTAAGTCTTTTACCTGATATATTGAAAAAATATAGTCCATGCACAAGCAAAGTTGACTGATGTGCAACTTGGCTCCATGAAGGTGGTTGCTGGTGCAAGTGGCATACACAAGGAAGTGCTGCTTAGCTGGTAACAGTAACGGCTCACACCAAAACTGTTTTTGTAACCATTTGACATCTGTAACCACACTTCAATTGCCTATGTTGCCCTTTACCTCTTTGACTCAGCTGTTTTAGTTAATAGAAGACTGCATAATTCTCAGTATCTGTTACTTTGTTAGCCTAGCTATAGTTGCTGCCAGTCAAGAAGCATGGTTGTCATGGCTGTGGTAAAAGATAATATGCACAGTGTGTTGTTCTATGACAGCGTGCTGTACCTTGTTTTTGGGTGAGGGGCAGCACTAATAGAAGTAACATGCTGAATAGGATCAACTGGCACAGAACATTGAGGCAGACTGTACTTTTTAGTTTGGCAGGCACTTTATTTGAGCAATTGTTCATAGTGCATCTGACTTAATGAGGAAAATAGTTGGGCTGCTATCTTGGGTATTTAAGTGCAGACAGTAATGGTGGCCAGTTGAAATGTGTTTCAAAGTTTTGTGCTCAGTCAAACTGACCTTCCAGAACAGACTAGTTGTTTGGAATTGGGGGGTTGTTATGAGGACCTACATGCATATTAATGAAAGATTAATGTAAGGTTAAGGGGCAGGACTCAGCTAATCAAATTGCAAATAGATTTATTTTTTATTGATTGTACTATTAATCCTGTGATTTAACCAGTATGATTTTATTCCCTTTTCCATGGTATATTTTGATCCTTGGTATATATTTCTCCACTATTATTAGTATAATGTTGAGTATAATGTTTTTTTATAAATTTCCCAGCCTTCATTAACATTTTTATTCCTGAACCCAACATCCCATTTTATGTTTTTGTCATAGAATTAAAGTCTCCCTTTCCGTAAATAGGTCTTGTTGTTGTTCCCTTTTTCAGATTTATGGTTCTAACAATGGCAAATAACACTGAACAGTTATCACTCCCTCCCTTATGTAGTTTGATTTGAAAATCACAATATATGCACTCTTAGTGGCAGGATTAATTTTATGTACCAAACTGATTCAGAACAAATGGTTTGATACCGTTTATTGGACCAAGAAGGATGTTAAAATAAGAACAAGGAGCTTTAGCTTTCGGACCAACAAGTCCTTCTTCAGAAGCCTAATGAGAGTTATTTATAAAATCCCATATTATTAACATTTAGAACATGCATAAAACAACAGATATAATTCTCATTGGTTTCAAACAGGCCTTCAGAACATAATTAAAGTGACATTGACTATCTTAAGTGTGATCTCAGATGAACCAAATTTAAAGGTCAAAGCTTGTCCAGAGATAACAGCAGGTAGAGAATTCAACCCACATATATTATACCATGTATAAGTCTAAGGAATAACAAAACACTAAGATTCCCTACTCACTAAATTATATGTCAGGTGAAAAAACCTCCTGAAGACACATACTTCAAGAGTGAGGTAACAGTACACCAGTAAAAGCCAGCTTCAGCTCTGCTAAGAACTCTATTTGTGAATGCAGCCTATAACAATAAGACGACCCTGGAGAAAACAATTGCATTCCAAAATGTAACATATTATCAAGTAAAAAAAAAAGCCTCAAGCATGCAACATCAGAAATAAACTTTACATGGCATACAGAATGAAGAAAGTGATGTTTACTCAAGGTGAGTAAGTGTATCACACTGATGAAAGTACAACTAGCTGGATATATATTCCCAACATACTCTCAATAAGCTATTATGTTTCAGAAACCTTAAGGCCTTCAGTGTTGTAAAAAGATTTTATACATGATAATATCAATTTTCAGTGTAAGTGCCACATATAAAGAAGTACTAGTCAAGGGCCCCCAAGAAATTGAGACTATGCAGCCTGATATATACAGATTTCAATAAATTGTCAGTGTGTAATCAAAATAATACATACTGTATATAGAAATGGTCCAAGAAATCTAAACAAAAATTCTTAGGAATTACCCTCCCAAGGGGAAAGTAACTACTTAAAATGAATTATATGTAAGCGAATCCTAATATACCGTCAATTGCACACATCACTACAAAAGTTACCCAAAAAGGAATTACACCTGTCATGAACACCCAAGCAAATGAGACAATATGTCATAATAAGTACGGAATGTAAAAACATAACAGTATATACTCAAACTACAGAACTAGCAGAAGGAAGTAAATATCCACTATAATATGAGTCCAGATTCCTAGCCAGTATGCCACAATAATGGCATGTACCCGAAAATTAGTTTACCTCAATATCACCACAATATTCACATCCACTATACCCACATTACCTCCCATTTCAGATACCCATATTTAAAATTCAGTGTGCCACACTTCTACCCCTCAACACACACATAAACATATTCACAAACCCACAAACATACACATACAGTACACACACACAACTAAGCACACATTCACACAATACTAATGTGAGAGGCCAATCTGTAGATAACCAGTTAAGAGGGACTGTATAAGAGTCAAAGTCCAAGGCTTGCTGAAAATCTAAATAACGTCCCTCCTTTGAAGTAAAGGTCTATCTAATTTTACGTGTAATGTGTCATATATCCAACTTCAGTGTTCAAGCCATCTTCCACCATATTAAGAAGTAACATAAGTCTGATCTCACCAGCTCATCTCTGTTGTGTACTGTTGAAATGTCCTTTCAAGACCATCACAGACATATCTGAGATTGAGTGGTCATCCTGAGAGAAGTGTTGTACCACTGGTTTGTCAGTCATTTTCCTATTACTATCATACCTGTGTGAATTCATTCTAGTGCAGAGTTGTTGTTTCATCTCCCCCACATACCCAGTGTGAGGATATTTCTGGCATTGAATAAGATGAACAACATTGCTTGATGTACATGTATAATTACCCAATATCCTGAATTGTCTGTTTTGTGAGGTAACCACACAGTCTTAAGTGGAAATGTGCTCACAAGTTTTACATCTGCTTTTATTACAGGGTTGTGTGCCATATGATGTCATGGCACTCTGTTCGGGTTCAAGTTTACTCATAATAATCTGGTTGGCTAACTTGTGTGATTGTTTAAAAGACAGTAGTGGCAGTTCTTGAAAAATACAACTAAGGGTTTCATTCTCACTCTTTATTGGGTGTAGGTCGGTAATAATCTTATGTAGAAGTTCAAGGTCAGGATGATACATGACTGCTAAGTGTACTCTTTTAGTAGTGGACCTTTCATTATATTGCAGTAGGTGTTCTCTTGGTACTTGTGTAGCACATTCCACTGCTCTGTCAATTTCTCTGGAACAGTGTCCCTGCTCAATAAAGGTGTTTTTCAAAATAGCTAAATGTCTATCTCTGTCAAACTCATTTGAACAGAGACAGTGGTACCTGTGAGGTGTGGTTTATGAAGAAGGAGTCCAAACAGAGGATTAAGTAACTTAAGACAACATTTATTACAGGCAAAATAAAACAAAATGGACTTGTCTAACTAGGCAACAAAATAAAACAGAAAATTCAAAGAAAATAATATATATGTTGGACACTAGAAGGTCATTTCTGAGGTCAGAATACATCTGCTCCTCACCAAGCTATCTGTCTAAATGAGAGAGAACTCACCTTAAATACCTACAAGTTCATGAGCTAGTCATGGATCCTCCCAGTATTATAATTTTAAACTTGAAATTAACAGTTTGGAAAGCTTTTTATTGAAGAAAACAATCATAAAACCTTAATAACAGTGTTTAAATTCATTACAGGTTATACATATACAATATTAACATCAAATAAAAGAACATTTTGAAAAATTTTCCAAAAATGGCTCCACCCCCTTTTCAGTCCCATATTTTGTGAAGGAGTAGGTTGGCCAGCACTATAGAGTACATACAGGGGAAGAGATCTGTACTGGAGTCTAAACTGGTCTGTGGTGTAAGGTAAAGGATTTATGTTGCATACACAATGTTGAAAGAAATGAGACAACATATTTATTTACAATATTTTCTACAGCCCTAAGATATAGCAAGCAGTTAGTTTAGCTTACTGGCTTTTAAGCCACATTTAATTATTTCTTCATAAACAGGACGTTTTCCTTATGCTTCGCTTGACTTGGCTTACTGCTTCATTGGTTAAAACACAAAGCGCTTTGTTCTGAATGAGACTTTATTTAATCATTCACCTAACTTTAACTAAAGAAAGGATTTTCCTTTTCTTCCAAAAAAAGCATACAAAAATATGGGGGGGGGGGGTTGCAGAAATATAGGTGTGCAAGTTGAGCTCCGTTTGGCTTTGACTAGCCATGAATACGGCTTGGAGAATTAAAGCGGGAGCTGAAAGTACAGCTCGAATGTTAACAAAAGCTGGAGCATTTTACATTGGCTAAACCACTTGCACAGCTGCAAAAAGGATTACAACGCCCATACATTTTTATTTTCTATCGAAGGTTCATTATACATTAAAGAACCTACATTAAACATACCACAATACATACTGGTAGGGAATGACAACACACAAAAAAAACTTTCCTTTTATTTACCCTAGCGGTAAGCAAGCAGTTTTATGTGTTATTTTCTTTGCACAGAGATATTTAATTTCAGGGACATTCTTATCTTCATTTCAGTACTGTGTTTAAACACTTCAAATTTCCCTGGATTGATGAACCAAGAACTCATATATTTAATTCCTAATAGTGCATTTCAAACGCTTTCACATACTACAAGGAAATTAAATATGGCACGCATGCTAAATCTTCTTGGGGCTAGAAGGGGAATGAGAAAGGAATACAATTCATATACCAGGAAATAATGTAAGACATGAAAATACAGGGATAGAAAGAACATTATATAGGTGGCCTACCTACATATGTTTAAAGAAAATAAGTAAAAGTAGGGGTACAAGAGAGGTGCTGTTGCAACAGACTTAAAAAAAATAAAGTCCAGGAATAATGAGTTATCCATCACAGTACCAAAGTGCTTGACTATACATGATAGATTTTTTTGTGTGACTAAGGTAATTACTATTCTTGTGTATCTCTGTTTGTCCGTTGGTTTCCTGTAAATACATGTAAATATGGTTCTATCCTTGATGGTGACAGTGGTATCAAGAAAATTAACACTGGTGACAGAATATTCCAGGGAAAGCTTAATGGTTGGGTGGAGATTATTAAGTTCCTGATGAAAATCCTTAAGTGTGTCAGCACCTTCTGTCCAAATTATAAATAAATCATCAATGTAATGGAAGTCAGAGAGTGGTTTCTGTGTACAGTGCCTTAAAAAGTCCTCCTCCAAATTGGTCATAAAGAGATTAGCATACTGTGGAGCCATCCCGGTTCCCACTGCTGTTCCCATAGTTTGAACATAATGTTTCCTAGTAAAGAATAAGTTGTTGTATCAGAATGAATTTATTAAGTTCCCCCACAACATCAGAGTCAATGTTGTCGTCCAATCCTTTCTCATACATGTATTTAAGGCAGGCTGAAATGCCATCTATATGTGGTATATTAGTGTAGAGGGATGTTACATCCATCGTGGCTAAAAGCATATCAGGTGGTAAGTCCTTAAAACCAGAAAGTTTATGCAGGAAGTGAGTAGTGTCCTAAATGTAACTGTCCCTTTGTATAACCAGTGGTTTTAAAATAACTTCTATAAAACCTGAGATACCATCTGTCAGGGTTCCATTACCAGAGACTATGGGTCTTCCTGGGTTCCCAGGTTTATGTATTTTAGGTAGCATGTAGAATGTCCCAGACTTGGGTTCATCAAGGATAAGGGCAGTTATTCTGTTTTGGACAAGGTCTGGAAAAGATTTAACCTGTCCCTATAGTTTTCTTTTATATTCTGTTGTGGGATCACTTTCCAGTTCTTTGTAGTAGGTATGAACACTTAACTGTTTGTTGGCTTCCGTAATGTAATCTTTTAAGTTCAGTATCACCACTGAAGAACCGTTTGCAGCTTTTTTTATGACAATATTGTGATCTGTTTTGTCTTTGCATAGCCCTGCATTCCAATGGAGAGAGTTTGTAGCGGGTTTATTTCTGTCTTTTAAGAATCTCATCAGTCACTCTCTGGTGAAAGCAATGGATATAATTGTCCAGTTTCTAATTATGGCCATGGGGGGGGGGGTAAAATCAGAAGGTTTATTTTTCTTGTCTATTAAATTATTACTGTTTAGAACTTCTTCACTGCCTGTGATTACTTCTGTTCCGTAAAAATATTTTTTAAGACGCAATCTGACAAAGTATTCCTCTATTTCACCACAAAGCTGTATTCTGTCTAGTGGTTTTGTTGGGCAGAAAGTGAGGCCTTTAGAAAGTACACTTAATTCCCCAGTAGTCAGTGTGTGGTTGGACAAATTAACAACTGAAAGGTGCCCATTTGTGTGGGTAGTTGTTCAATCATTCTATTCTGCTCTTCATGGTTGTTAGGGAGTATGGCACGTTGAAGGGTTTATGAATTCCTGTTTTTAATAAGCATGGCTTCTCTTAAGGTTCTTTCGTACTTTATGTGTATCTCATGCAAGATGTCTGGAACAAGTCCACCAGACATCCTCTCCAGTGTGGTAACAATTCAATCAAACTGTTTCTTCAAAAATGCTTTCTTTGCATATGACCTATGGATCCTGTGATCTCTCAGTTTCTCAGGGGTCCTATGACAGAGTTGTTCAGCATATGTAGAATTATCTGTGTTTCTCAATGGATTCCAAATAGTTAGACCTTTAGGGATGATGTTATAGAGGATTGTGTATGATCGCTCATACACAACAAGGGTATTTTTCACTCAAGAGGTTTACATGGTAACTGGAGACCTCAAGACCATAGCTCAAGAGGACTGATTACCAGAGCCTCAAAGTCGAAAATACCCTTGTTGTGTGAGTGATCTCAGTCTTTTATAGTGTATGGTCCCTCATACTAAAACTGTACTTACTTTTTTTCACTTTTGAGTGCAGTTTTCTCTTCATCTGTCCCATTTCACCACCGCGACGGTTCCTGACACATCACCGGTCTCCTGATTGCGCATGCGCACTCAGCTTCCATGCATGCGCACCCACCTTCTAGGTGTTATGCTGCACCAGCTACGTAGCTAGTGCAGCACAACAGCTACGATGACGTAGCTAGTGCAGCATAACAACGCTGTTGGGAGCATGGATTTACATGCTCAACAGCATTGTACCATACACTATATGCCTTTTGCACTGTGCTAAAAAAGTAGATGTCACTGTCTAGCTGTGCTAGTTTCTTCTTAATGTTGTGCAATTCCCATATTTTGTGGTGAATTCTGATATCTTCCATGTTGTGTCAATCTGTGGGTGGGTGTGTGTGTGTGTATGTGTGCAGGTTTGAAAATATGCTTATATGTGTGTTGTGGGAGTAGAGGAAGTGTGGCACATTGAATTTTTAATATGAGTATTTGAGAAGGGCAGTTATGTGGGTATAGTGGATGTGAATATTGTGGTCATATTGAGGTAAACTTATGTTCAGGTACACAACATTATGGTGTCATAGTAGCTAAGACTAAGGACTCATATTATAGTGGGTATTTACTTCCTTCTGCTAATTCTGTAGTTTGAGTATATAATGTTATGTGTTTACATTCTGTTCTTATTAGGTAGCATTGTCTCATTTACTTGGGTGTTCATGACAGGTATCATTCTTTTTTGGGTAACTATTGTAGTGATGGGTGCAATTGATGGTGTATTAGGATTTATGTTCATGTAACACATTTTAAGTAGTTACTTTCCCGGGGTGGGGGAATTTAATTCCTAAGAATTTTTGTTTAGATTCCTTGGACTGTTTCTAGATATGTATTATTTCTATTATACACTGACAATTTATTGAAATCTGTACATATTAGGCTGCACAGTCTCAATTTCTTGGGGATCCTTGACTAGCACTTCTTTGTATATGGCATTTATACTGACAATTGATATTATCATGTATTACATCTTGTTACAACACTGAAGGCCTTAAGGTTTCTGGAACATAATAGCTTGTTGAGAGTATGTTAGGAATATATCTCCAGCCAGTTGTACTTTCCTCAGTGTGATACACTTACTCACTTTGGATAAACATCACTTTCATCATTCTATATGCCATGTAAAGATAATTTCTGATGGTTTCTTTTTGGGGCTTATTTTGTATTTTTGTACTTTCTAATATGTTACATTTTGGCAAGCAATTGTTTTCTCCAGGGTCATCTTATTGTCATAGGCCATAATCAGAAACAGAGTTCTGAGCAGAGTTGAAGCTTGCTTTTACTTGCATACAGTTACCTCACCCTTGAAGTATGTGTCTTTGGGAGGTTTCTTCACTTGACATATAATTTAGTGAGTAGTGAAACTTAGTGTTTTGTTATTCATTAGACTGATACATGGTATAATATATGTGGATTGAACTCTCTGCTTGCTGTTGTCCCTGGACAACCTTTGACCTTTAAATCTGGTTCACCTAAAAGCACACTTAAGATATTCAAGCTCTCCAATGTCACATTAATCATGTTCTGAAGGCCTATTTTAAACCAATGAGAATTATTTCTGTTTTTTTCTGCATGTTCTAAGTGTTAATAGTATGGGATTTTCTAAATAACTCTCAGTAGGTTCCGAAGAAGGACTTGTTGGTCCAAAAGCTAAAGCTCTTTGTTCTTTTTTTAAAATCCTTGTTGGTCCATTAAAAGGTATCAAACCATTTGTTCTGAATTTGTTCTTACTAGAACCAATATAGCATTAAACAGGTTGTTTATGTACCAAACTGATAATTTTACCTGTTTTAGCTTGAATAAAACCACACAGGGATGAAAATAATAACACATTGTTTCCGAAAGAATGCTGTGGCTCTGGGAACTCAAAGTAGAGACAGATTTGAAATGAAACAAGCATTTTATCAGTCATTTGTAATTTTTATAACACATCACTGTAGAGGTTTGAGACACTGAACACATGAGTTTAGAAAAGAGCCATGCTTAATGGCAATGAAATAAGTTAATATACAAGTAAATACAAATCACCATAACATCTGTAACTAACTAAATGTTATTCTGTATCAGGAAAATCCAAAGGAAAAAAACACATATTTTAGTGCCCCCTTAGAGGCCTTCTCTGAGGCAGAACAACAGAAAAACAAGAAGTTCTGTAAGCTGGGGAAGGAACACCATGAAGACAAATGAAAATCACACAGAAAATCTCAAAGTGTGGATCTAAATGCAAGTTAAATGGTTTTGACATAGCAGGTTCTAAAATAAACATTGCTTTGAGTACTGGCCTAGGAATAGAGAAGGCTTCAATTCTTATTTCACAGTCGAAGACAACAGCAATCCTTTGGTGTTTGTTGGAATGAGTCAAATTCCATAAAATCATATGACTGTGAGGAGGGATTAAAATTTTGGAACCTGAGCCCACATACTGTATATCTTGATGTGTACCCCATTACACAAGCATGGCAAAAGTAGTTCTGGAATAAACAATCAGCAAGGCCACTGATTTCCGGTGATTAAAACACTGAAATTCCATTTTCAATACTTCAGATTCCGGAATTGCACCAGTGATTGTTATTCTAATTTCCGGATATTACCGGGATTCTGCTGTCATTCTATTAGTGTGTGTATAAATAATCAGAATAAAAGAAGCCTTAATATACAGAGCATTAAATAAAGCAAGATGAAAATAGTTAGGAAGCAATTATAAGAAAAATACAAGTTTTGTAGAATTACTGATCTAGTATAAAATGGCAGATTCCATGAAATCTTCATTTTTACCGGTGTTCACGCAGCCCTAATTCCAGAATTTTACCGTGTTTTCCAGTAAAAACCGAAAAACAGTGGCCTTGACAATCAGATGTGATGGATTTTGATGTATCTTGTGTAAAGCTAAGAAACATAGAAACATAGAATTTGACCGTAGATAAGGACCACTTGGCCCACCTAGTCTGCTCATTTCCCTACCTAACGGATAAGCTGCAGATCCTAAATAATCAACAGCTTACTTCCTCCTACCCCCCACTAGAATTGCCTTATGTCTGTCCCATGCATTCTTGAATTCCCCCACTGTTTTTGACTCTATGACCTCCTCAGGAAGGCTGTTCCATATATCCGCAACCCTCTTTGTGAAGAAATACTTCCTCACATTACCTCTGAGCTGCACCCTCCATCTTCAAATTGTGCCCCCTTGTTTTTGCACATGTCTTTTTCTGAAAGATGCTACTCTCTTGGACTTTGTTGATTCCCTTGAGGTATTTGAAAGTTTCTATCATGTCCCACCTCTCCTTCCTTTCCTTAAGGCTATACATCTTTAGTTTCTTTAGTCTTTCTTCATATGTCTTCTGATGCAGACCCTGCATCATTTTGGTTGCCCTCCTCTGGACAGCCTCCACCATGTCTATGTCTTTATGGAGATGGGGTCTCCAAACTGTTCACAGTACTCCAGATGTGGTCTTTCCAACTGTCTGTACAGAGGGCCAACAACTTCCTGTTTTCTACTGGAGATGCCTCTCCCTATGCATCCCAGTATCCCCCCAGCCCTCATTACTGCCTTCTCACATTGCTGGTCCACCATTAGGTCATCTGATATGACTATCCCCAGGTCCCTTTCCATTTTTGTTGTTGTCAGTATCTCACCTCCCATTGTGTACTCTTCCCCTAGGTTTTTGTTTCCCAGGTGCATTAATTTGCACTTCTTTGCATTGAATCTAAGCTGCCATACATTTGACCATTCCTCCAACCTTGCCAAGTCCCTTTTCATCCTTTCCACCCCACCTTGTGTATAAATCCTGTTGCAGATCTTTGTGTCATCTGCAAAGAGACATACTTTCCCTTCCAGTCCCTCTGCAATGTCATTTATAAAGTCATTGTCCTGGATTCCCCCCTTTTCCCTCACAAAAAGACAGAGACCATTGTTTGTTGTTGTGCTCAGATTGACAATTAATGTATTTATATTCATATTTCCATATTCCATTTCCATTTCTTTATTATCATATTTTCAAAATTTCATTTATTTCCATCCATATATCAATCTCTGATTATCCCTCCCCCAGGTGAAAACCTGGGTGCCTTCTTCTTCTCCTTTTTCGGTAGGTAACAGTGAAAACCGAGACCGCTTTCTCCTTCATCTTCTTCCTCTTCCTGTGTTATTCCTTTTTTCTCCCCTCCTCCCCCTTCCCCCTTTTTCTCCTGCCATCCACCTTTGGCAGTCCATAGCCATATTATCACCTGCCATCCACCTCTGGCAGTCCAAACTGTCTGACTGGGCGTCTGTCATCCACCTTGACAGACCCACCATACCTGATCCCCATCTTGACTGTCTTCCCCTCTTGCTCTGCCTAGTAGGGTGGGTGGGTGGGATGAATCAAAACTCCAGCAAAAAGTGGCTGACGCCCCCTTGTGCTGTCCCTTATATACCTCCCTACGCCCCTCCCCTTCCTGTTACCTGCCCATTGTTCTGTCCCTTAGCCCCTTCCCTTCCTTCCCCCCTCCCTTTCTAAGCACAACCATTCTATGTAGGAAGGAAGGGGTGCACCAGGACAACCTGGTCTGCCCCTTAAAGGGCAAACTCCATTGTCCTGGATTCGCCCCCTATTCCCTCACAAAAAGACAGAGACCATTGTTTGTTGTTGTGCTCAGATTGGCAACTAATTTATTTATATTCATATTTCCATATTCCATTTCCATTTCTTTATCATATTTTCAAAATTTCATTTATTTCCATCCATATATCAATCTCTGATTATCCCTCCCCCAGGTGAAAATCTGGGTGCCTTCTTCTTCTCCTTTTTCGGTAGGTAATGGTGAAAACCGAGACAGCTTTCTCCTTCATCTTCTTCCTCTTCTTGTGTTATTCCTTTTTTATTCCCCCTCCCCTCCCCTCCCTTTTTCCCCACTAGCCAGTCTCCAGCTTGCGTTGGATGGCTGGCTTCCCCCATACTTAGGGTACCATTCTCTCTTACCTCAGGGAAGATACTTTTTATCCTTTTCTTCTTTCCTCTTTTTTTTTTATTTTCCATTTTTTGCATGTTTCCTCCATGCTTCTATAAAGCCCATTGTTTCTGTACTGAACATGTCTATGGCTAGGTCCAACAGGTGCACACCGTCTGACCTGTAGAAGTCTTCTACCCATTCTTCTACCCCCCTCAGTATCACCTGTCCTCCCATCTGCCTTACCAATGTCCCAACCCTCCCATTCATTTTTCTCCTGGCCCTCTCCACCATTCTGTGGCTGTGCTCCTGCCTCCAAACCCTTCTTGGTATCATATCTGACCAGGCAAGGCACACCTGAGGCCACCACTGTCGTATTGCCCCAGATCCCTTTTTATTTGTAAGTCTGTGTCTACCCATGGCCTGCCTGCAAGGTCATTACCCACTAGATGTATAATAATTAGATCTGGACTGGGCCACCATTCCTTGAGTTCTTTCAAGGTGGGAAGCAGATGTGCCCATCTCATCCCCCGTATGCCCTGCCAGACCAATCTACACTGTTCCACATCTTGGTACAGCTGCTTTCCCTCAGCCTTCTTCTCTGCTTTTTCCCAGCCCAATAAATATAGAAATGGCCGCAGATCCAAACTTCAGTGATCCTCCCTCTACCTATGGGATTCAAGCAAAATTCATTATTTTACACATGTTCTTAGTGTCATCCCCATATTCTTCCTCCCCATTTTTGTCCTCCCAGCCCTTTAACAGTTCTTGCCCCCCTCCCCAGCTCTGCAGTTCATGCCAGGAGCACCACCTTCAAGTTTATATATATATTTTTTTACTTCAGTGCTCTAATGTATTTCTTATAACTGGCCGATCACCAGCGTCCCTTTGCCAATATCCCATTCACCATCTCTCCCGCTGCTGCCCATTCTAAGGCAGCCCCAATCCACAAGGAATGGGATGAATAATTAGCCGGGTCTTCCCCTATGAATTGCATGCCCTTTTTGAGTAATGCTGTGACTTGGTAGCCGGTGACCCTTCTTCCATCACCGTGTACAAATAATTTCCCAGTCCTGTTCCCATGTTCTGCGGTGAAAGCCCACAGAGCTTGTACCGGGCATATTGCACCCTCTGCTTGCCCTTTCAGCGTCACTATGCAACCTTGCACTTTTTGATCCATTTTTGACCTCCTAATCTTGATCCGTATCTCTGTCACCCCCCAGCTTATATCTTCCCATTCTAACCCCCTTCCTTGTCTTCTCTCCCATGGCCTACCACTTCGGTCACTCTGATGGCCCCTGTGAACATAACCACATAAATTGTGTGAAATAGCTGGGCCTTGGCCTTTGATCTGCATACTGCCGGGAGCATGTCCTTCAGCTTTATTAGCCACTGCTCCCCTATAGGTCTTCTATTATCTGCTAGGCCCTGTTTCAACCTGCTCCATCCTTGCATCATTCTTCTGATAAGTAATGATTTTGTCAGGTCCTTCCATCCTTTTAGACTGCAGGTAACACTAATTCCTGCCAAATAAACTCCCATTGTGATGTGGGCTGTGCTTTTCTGCCACTGCTCCATACTCAACATTCCTAACTGTTCCTCAGTGAGCGGCCTACTTACCTCCATCTGGTGATCTGCCCTGAATGTTTGAAACACTCACCAGGCCCCATCATAGGTCCTCAGAGTCCAAGGTGCCCATGAGCTGTGAAACAACAATTCTGCTCCTTCTTGCCAATGTCCCAGATGTTCGTTGGTATGGGTGGTTTTTATTCTTCCGCTGCTGGTGCCAGCCTCCGTAAACAGTCCAGCTGCAGACGGGGAAGGCTGTCAGCCAGGGTATTGTGTACCCTTTATATGTGTTGTACTCTGAATGACATGTTCAGCTGCAAAGCCCTAAAAAATAATGGTCGTAATACCTGCATGACTGTGTCTGACCTCGCTCCCTTGTTGTTCAGAACATCCACCACTGCTCTGTTGTCACACCAAAATGTCACTTTCTGATCCCATAATTCCTCCCCCCAGACCAAGGTACACACCCATATGGGCATGATCTCTAGTAATGTTATATCTCTCTCTTTCCCATCCCTCACCCAACTGGCAGGCCAGGGTTCTGTGAACCATCTACCCCTCAGGTAACCCCCATTCCTAGCCCCCCAGCGGCATCTGTGTAGCGGTCAAAGTCTATGTTGTATAGCCACTCCTCTTGCCAGAAAGAGCACCCATTGTATTCCTTAAGGAATTCTTCCCAGATTTTAAAATCCTCCCTAAACGCCTTGTGTCAGGTCCACCCAGTGATGTGGTCTGGTGACCCCTGCTGTAGCCTTAGCTAACCTCTTCATGAATGCCCTTCCTGGTCCGATGGCCCTGCATGCAAAGTTCAGATGCCGTAGTACCTGCTGCACCAGCTTTAGTTGTACCTGTCTCCTGCTGGTGTGTACTTGGATAAGCTCCTTCAATTTACTTACTTTTTTGTCTGGTAGTCTAAATACTTCGTTCGGGGCATCTATCTCAATTCCCAGAAACTCCATAATCCTGCTCGGCCCCTCTGTTTTTTCTGGTGCCAGTGGGACCGCTAGCTCTCGGCAAAATTCCTGAAACTTACCCAGCATCCTTTGTGTCTCTCTTTTTCCCCTACCGATGAAAAGAAAATCATCCAGATAATGGATGACTGTCTTATAACCATTTTTTTCCTGGAATATCCACTGCAAACAGGTGCTGAATGCCTCAGATGTAGCACATGCTATGGAACAGCCTATTGGCATTGCTTTGTCAAAATAATACTGTCTCCCATTTTTGAAACCCAATAGATCCAAGTCTTTTCTCCTAACCAGAAGCAGTCTGAAAGTGGACTCAATGTCCGTTTTTGCCATCCATGCATCCTCTGTGGCCTGGATTATCCAGACTGCATCCTCTAGTGTGGCATATGTCACCTTACTAAGCTCCTCACTGATTAAATCATTCACTGACTCCCCTTCTGGATAGGACAGGTGGTGTATCACGCTGTACTGCCCCTCTTATTTCTTGGGTACCAAACCCAATGGTGAAATCCGCATGTTCGGCAATGGGGGGGTATTAAATGGGCCCTCTACCCTGCCTGCTACCTTTTCTTTCTCTATCTTCTGTCTTAGCACCTCTTCCTTTCCTTTTACTGACCCCAGGTTGCTTGTCTCCCTTGCTTGTCTGGGCCCCCTACACTGCAGTGAAAACCCTGTGTTAAAACCCCTTATAATCATATCCTGCACACTCGTGTCCGGATATCTGTCCAAGCAAACTGTCCATGCCTTCAAGTTTATGGGGGTCCTGGCCATCCCAAACTGTTCCCTGTCGTGCCCCCCACCACTCCTCCCCGGCCAGTCCCTCCCGTCTTGCCCGATCTTTCTCCTCTCAGTGGCTCTGACCCCCTCTATTCGCGTTCCTCCTACCTCACCCTCCCCTGTTCCATGTTTGCCCTTTAAACCCCTGGCCATCTTGAAAAAACTGTTGACCTGATCCTTGACCCCCGTGCCCTTGTGCCCCCTGGGCCCATGTTATTCTACATTTGTTTGCCGGGTGCCCTCCCCCGCATTTGGAACAAGCATGCCGGAAACAACATTGAGGCCACAAGCAAAATGCCCTGTTCTAGGCCCAGCAGCATCTCTGGGGTGTGAACCCATTTTGGCCCCACTCACCTTCGGGTGTGGACTGATCTGTTATGTAATCTGTCCACAAATCTATCTACTTGGTGTCCCATCTCACGTCCCCAAATGTTGCCATTCTCTGCCGAAAAAATTCATCATAGTACAACCACCCCACCCCGCCCTTTGCTTTTGCTCTCCATATTATCAAAGAATAAGTGATGAGCGGGATGCCTAGCTCCAGCCTTTTTTCTAGGATGATGGCTGAGAACGAGGCAAAGCCTAGGAACCACCCATCCCAAGTCTTCCCTTTGGTGAACTTGTCGTCCTCTTTTTTCCCTAAAAGCACTATAGATGCTGCCATCTCACTCTTACCTATGCCCTCAGCTCCCTCCTACTTGGCTGCCACCTCCTTGGTCACCAAAGTAAATATATCCATATATTCCTCTTTCCATATCTCTTCTTTTGTGGCCAGTGGCACATGCTTGCCTATTCTCATCCCAGGTGCACCTATCTCCCTTGTACCTTTTCCTTCTCTCTCCGCTCCCCTTTCATTCTTTTCTGGCACCTCTTTCTCCATCCTGATCTCTGCCAGAGCTGATTCCATCTGCCCTAGATCTCCTATCCCCAGCGCCACCACAATTTGCCCTACACATTCTTTTATACTGTCACCCACTGCGCTGGATGTGTTACCTGTAACCTTGTCCAGGCCGTGCTGCCTGGAATCTTCCAAGGGTCCCCTTGTTTCTCCCTGCAGTTGAGGAGGGTGAACTACTAGGGTTTGCAGAGGGAATGCCACATTCTGGGAATCATGTCTGGATTCAGCCAGGGAGATCCCACCTTGATCGGGGGGGTACCAGCGTCACCAGGTCCATAGGCAGAAGGGTTACTGGATCAACCGCCTTGGCGGGCCCCACTACCACCGGTGGTACCCTAGCGAGACTACATGGCCCTTCGGCTGGTCGTTTCCCCCGCCACCTTTTCCTGGGCCTGCTTTTCTCTTCTCCCCGGGTTTCACTGGTTCCTCCCCCTCCACCAGGTCCCACATTCTGTTGGCCTTTTCTGCCAGTTCAATGATAGCCCTGTAAGCCTCTTCCTTTGATGGTCTGCTCTTCTTTGGTGCCATGTCCTTCTTTTCCTTGCTCTGTTCCCCCATTCCCTCACCTGAAGACAACTACCGGAAAAGAAAACGGGGTTAATTGTATATATGTACCTTCCCTCTGTCCCTCACACCACATGCCCACATAAACCAACCAGGCCATCAGTAAAGGCCCCCATCCTGCTTGTCAGGTCACCAGGTCCTCTGGCTGCTCCCTGCCATGCCCGTTGTGAGAAAACCTGACACTACGCAGGCCACTCCCCCCCTTTTTTGTCTCTTTGTCAGCCGCCTTAGGCCTTCTGTCATGTGCTCCCCCCAACGTCTTCCCCTTTTTTTGTACCCCACCTTTGCTGGTCCCTGTCTCTACCCCCATCATTCCCCCCTTTTGCATCTATTCCAGCACCCCCTCCTTGTTACAATTATTTATTATTATACTCCCCCTTTTTTTTGCACCTCTAGCAGCATCCTGCTGCTGTCCCTTGGAAAAGCTGTACCATGTTGGCCTCCCCTTAAGCTTCTTCCCTAAGAACTGCTGTAATTTTTTGGCCTCCCCACCTGACGGTGCTGACCATGGTGCCCCGCAGTCAGCATCCCCACCATAAGAAGTGGTCGTGCCAAATGATCCGAAAATTGGGCACCTACCCCCTTATTCATGCCTCTGCCATCCTCTGTTCTCTCACAACACCCAATCCCAAAAAAGGAGGAAGGGCCAAAAACACAGCAAACAGCCCCACCAAATGTGAGAGCACTGCTTCCCATGCGACCACCTCACGGCATATGACATCACCAATGAGGTCCCGGGTCGCAGTCTCTCTCCTCATGTCCCAGGCCTCTCCCAGGCCCCTTGCTCTCCCCCCAGTATGCCTCAAAAAGACCACCAGACACATGAAAACAGCCCAAGCACCCAGAAACAGCATTACCCAAAACCTCCCCGTGGCATGTGACATCACGCCACGTAGTCCCATGTAGCGCTCACTCTCCCTTGTTTCTGGGCTTTTTCCCAGGCCTACTATCCATACTTGAGTAAAGAAAACAGGCTTCACACAACCCCAAGCCCCCCCAAAGGTTATCCTTCAAGATAAAACCCTAGACTTTTAGTATGATGACCAGCCTACTATACCACCAGCTCCATCTAGCCCCAAGCACAGGAGATTGCCTCTCCATAAACCCCACGTGGTGTGTGACATCACACCATGCGGTCCATGCAGCGATGCCTCTTCCAGGCCTTACCATTCATCCCCAGGCCACCAACATGGCCACAAACAGCCACCAGAGCACCAGAAACAGGAATAAGGGGTTTTCACAACCCCCCACGCAGCATGTGACGTCATGCCACATGGTCCCCGGATCGCGCTCGCTCCCCCCAGCTTCAAGGCCTCTTCCAGGCCTACTGTACTTACCAGGCAGCCACCAAAAGCAGAACAAACTTCCACAGAAAACTGAGAACCCAAGGAAAGGTTTTTCTACCCCTCCCAACTTGGCGTGTGGCATCACGCCACGTGGTCCCGGTTCACGCTCTTTCTCCCCTGTCTCAGGGGCTCTTCCAGGCCTACCCACACTTGCCAGCCAGCAAAACCACACCACAAAAACCCACCAAACATCAGAAACAAGCAAAGGCTTTACCACAAAACCCCCCACGTGGCGTCGTTGCCCCAGGTGGTCCTGGGTCACTCTCTCATCCCATCACTACTCAGGGCCCCCATATTTGCTCAGTTACATACTGTAACATATTTAATCTTAATGCTGTATATATTATTCCTCCCCTTCACTTTTTTTTAAAACACTTCACATCTCATCCTGCAAATCAATTGCTTGCTTCCTTACCTCTCTCTCTCCTGGTGAACAAACCTCAAAGAATTGCCAATCCGACATGCTGCAGTTGATGTAGATCAAAACTCCATCAAAAAGTGGCTGAGGCCCCCTCGTGCTGTCCCTTATATACCTCCTTGCCTCCTTCCTGTTACCTGCCCACTGTTCTGTCCCTTAGCCCTCCTTCCTTCCCCCTCCCTTCTGAGCACAACCATTCTATGTAGGAGGAAAGGGTGCACCAGGACAACCTGGTCTGCCCCGTAAAGGGCAAACTCCATTAAAAAGGACCAGCCCCAGTACTGAACCCTGCGGTACCCCACTAGTAACCCTCCTTTCTTCACTATGGACTCCATTTACTATTACCCGCTGTGTCCTGTTGTCTAACCAGTGTTTTACCCAGACTACCACCCTGGGACCCACTCCCAGGCAGGCTAATTTGTTTATTAATTGTTTGTGCAGAACTGTGTCAAATGCCTTGCTAAAGTCTAGGTGGACCATGTCCACAGTCCCTCCCTGGTCTACTGCTTTGGTCACCCAGTCAAAGAAATAAATTAAATTTGTCTGACATGACCTTCCCGCTGTGAATCCATGCTGCCTTGGGTCCTGTGCCCCACTGGCCTCTAGGTACTCAACAATTCTTTCCTTCAGAAGTGATTCCATCATTTTCCCTACTACTGAGGTCAAACTGACAGGTCTGTAGTTTTCTGCCTCTGTCTTGCTCCCACTTTTGTGAAAGGGAATCACATCCACCCTCCTCCAGTCCTCAGGTACCACACCATCCTCCCATGATTTATTAAAAAGAGCAGTCAGTGGTGTTACTAGTACTTCCCTTAGTTCTTTAAAATTCTGGGGTAAATCCCATCAGGTCCCATTGCTTTAGCCACCTTCAGTTTTAAGAGTTCTTTCAGAACCCTTTCTTCTGTGAAAGGACTAATGTCACCCCCCCATCCAGAGTGCTTCTATTGAATGGATTAGGTATTTCCCCCTACTTTTCCATTGTGAATACTGAGCAGAAGTATTCGTTCAGTATCCCTGCCTTTTCACTGTTGCTCTCTGCCCAACCACCTTCCTCTTTGTTCAGCCTCAGTATCCCTGCCTTAGTCTTTCTTTGCTCCCTAATGTACCTATAAAAGGTTTTATCCCCCTTCTTAACTGAGTTGGCTATCTTTTCCTCAGTTAGCCTTTGCTATTCTGACTGCCTTACCCGCTTCCTTCTGTTTTAACTGGTACAGTTCTCTGTCCTACTTCTTTTGTGTTTCCTTATACTTCCTGAATGCTATCTTTTTCTCCCTTACCTTCCCCACCACTTCTTTTGAGAACCATAGTGGTTTTTTCCTTCATTTTGATTTGTTTATTTGCTTCACACAAAGGCTTTTTGCCTCTGTGATGGTGGTTTTGATGTTTCCCCATTGTTGCTCCACCCCACCTTCTTGCCTGTTTGCTAGTGCTTTTCTGAAGCACTCTCCAATTTTGACAAAATCAGCCCTCCTGAAGTCCAGTACCTTTACTTTTGTGTGGCTTGATGCTACAGCTAAGTTTATCATGAACCACACTGGCGATTGCTTGTTCCCAGATGGCTACCCACTTCAAGTCAGAGATCCTCTCTCCATCCCCATTTGAGAGTACCAGGTCTAAGATTGCTTTCTCCCAAGTGGGTTCCAAAACTAGCTGTCTGAGGGATGCCCCATGTAGGGCATCGAGAGTGGCTCTGCTCTTGGATGTGGCTGCAACAAAGGTGCTCCAGTCAACATCTGGCATATTCAGGTCCCCCATCAGCAATATCTCCCCTTTCCCTGCCATCCCAAGGATGCCTTCTATTATTTCCTTGTCCATTTCCTCCCCCTGAGATGGGGGTCTGTATACAACCCCTGTGCAGATTGTGGAGCCATTTCCAGTCTCCAGTCTCTAAGACACTGTTTACAAACAAAAATACATTTTCTTTGCCTGTGAGCAATTGCTGTCTTTTGTTAAAGATCAGAAGAGACTACAAGAAATAAATGTAAGTTCCCCTCAGCCTAGTTTTTCTGCATAACTTTGATTGTGAGAACATTGATTGCCCTATTGCACCCTCCTAAGTTCATCAGTATTTCAAATTAAATGAAGTTACTTAAGTCTAGTATGAAAACCTGTTGGATGCTATTGCAAAGGTTTTGACCTGACTCATGCATTGTATCATGGTATCTGACTATGCTTTTGAGCTAAAACCTACAGTTCTACTATATCGGTCAGTGCTATTGATGTCCTCTGCAGTCCCTGTGCCATTATCTTGTGTAGGTTATCAAACTTTTCAAGGTAATAGGAAGCAGAAGGTATTGGAGGCCTGTTAGTGTATTGGACTGTAATTTGAAATGTTTTTACTTGTTTTTGTTCTTTTTTGTCAGCCAGCACAGGGTTGTGTGGGAACAGGCAGCAATTGGGAGGCCAGAAGGATCCAGAGACCATTTGATGTGCATCAGCCAGTTGTATCTGACCAGAAATCAGCTAACACACTTTATAACCCTTGCAATTCAAGTTTTCCATCTGTCTCACATCACATCAAATGAAAAGAACACAGCAGAAGTGGGATGTTTGACTCTAGGACTTCTGCAGGAAGACAGAATGGAGATTGCATGTCTGTAGCAAACTCTTAAGGTAAGAAACTGGACAAAGTAGGATGGGACACCATAACTGCTTTCTGCTGCAGTGTGAAAGCCAGCAATCCAGCAAACAGACAGTTTTTTAGCCTATGTAAAAACAGTGTAATGTGCAAGTAAGCAGCAAACACCTAGGAAGAAATAAGAGCAGGAAAGGGGATTTGGACAGGGAAAGCAAGATGGATTCTATGTAGGTTTGGTTATTAAGCAAGTTCAGTGGAAGGCAGAACAGTGGGATTGGAGGACTGGAGCCCCTGGGAATTAAGAAGAGATCAGAAGGTAATCAAAACTAGGGTAAGGTACTATATGATGAACAGCAGAAGAAGTAGGGATCATTGGACAGAGGCAGTGCAATAGATGTGATGCTTCAGTCTTTTGAGAGACCTTCTGGAGACTGAGGTGCTGTCCCACCTGCACTGTCCTCTCTGGGTTGTGGGCAAAAGTTGCTGGAATTTGAGCCAAACTGGCAAGGGTACAGCAGACTTTCTGTCCCACCCACGGGTCATCAGGTCTATAACTGCTATGTCAGAGGATGCCTAGGTGAAGACAAAGTGGACTGACCCAGATGAGCTCTAGGAAGATGGGTTGGGTGGAAAGGTGCATGCTCCTCCATCAGTATCACTGTGGAACACCTTCACTGCACTGGCAGAATTGGGCAACCAAGAGGCTGTTTCTGTCACAGTGAGAGGACAGGAGAAGAGTCCTCAGGAAAGGATGCCCCAATGAGTGAAGGAAGGAAAGACTCCAGTTTAAAAGGAAGCAGTTGCTGATGGGGGACTCCCTAGTAAAGGACATCGAGGTATGGGCTGGATCAGGGTGGGATGGGAAGTTGAAGTGCCTCAGGGGTGTCTCAGTCGGGAGCAATGATGAGAAGATCTTGTTGATTGCTGGGTTAACAGGGGCTGGGAAGAATCTGGACATCACTGCCCTCCTTGGGACAAGTGATCTAGCAAGGGAAAAGGTAGCAATAGCCCAAGCAAACATCAGGGACCTGGGAAGGGGACTCAAGCAGATAGCACACACAGTGGTATTCATTGAGATAATACCTGTAAATAGCAGAATACAGACAATCATACTCAACACCAGGACCTTTAATGATTGTCAAAGACATGGTGCATAGAGGAAAACATCAGCTACATCAGAGACTGGGAACAGACCTCGGAGTATGGAGTCTCTAAAGGAGGGGACAGCCTGCATCTTTCTGGGAAGGGGATGCAATCCTTGGTTGAAGGTTTAAATGGTAGTTGAAAGAGCATTTGAACTAGCTGGGGAGGCCAAAAAAAAAACAAGGGAGACAAGAACTACCTCCACTCAGAATGACCAGGACAGTAGGCCAGATGGATGAAAAGATCACAATGACAGAGACTCAGGAGGTCAGGGACAAGGATAAGAAAAGGAATGGGGGGATACAATTCTAGTGGGGTAGGAGAGTGGATCAAAAGGTACCAAGAAGAGAGAAAGCATATGAGGAGGTTGTGGCTCAGAGAAACCTTCAGGTAAAACATATGCTGGAAAGTGAGGAAATTACAGAGCATCAGGCAATGGGTTGAAAATGTGAGGAGAACCATTTGCACTAACACAAAGAGCCTATGAAACAAATCTCTGAATTACAGGCTATCATGGCAGAGGCTAACTTGGACATAGTGGTCATAACAGAATCATGGTGCAGCAAGCACCATGACTGGGACATGACCTTTCTGGGCTACTCTCTATTTTGGATGGATGGGGGGAGGGGAAAGAAGGAGTGGCATACTATGCAAGAGATAGAATAAAAACCAGTGTTGTGTGAGTGCATCAAAGTGAGGAGAGCATGGGGGTGCTGTGGGTCACCATGGAGACAGCTCTGGGATTGCTGTCCAAACCAAGGTAGTGTACAGACCATCAGTGCAAGGGGAAGACAGGGACAGGGCATGAATGGAGGCCATCTTCAGGATGGCAGGAAAAAGGAAGGTGCTGATAGATTGTGCTTCTAATATGCTACAGTAGATGTGGAGTGGGATAGCTTTGGTGAAAGTGCCCACTAAGGATGGGGCAGTGTTGGACCTGGTGTTAACTAACAGAGACAGCATTGCAGACATCATAGAAGGGAGTTCCCTACATGCCAGTGATCACCATACAGATCAATAAAATGAAAGGAGTGGAGGCAAGCCACATGAGAACGAGGGCCATGAACTTCCAGAGGACAGATTTTAAAGAAATGAGAGACCACATCAGAAAATGCCTCAAAGGGAGTGATTGCCATGGAAGGGTAGAAGCACAGTGGGGAAGAATATGGGAGGGTACATTTGGGTAGCAACCCTCTATATGAATGAGGTAAGCAAATCCAGGTGGAAAAGGAGACTTATGATTCTCCAAAGGGGTGTTAAGGGTAGTTTAAAAAAAGTAGGTGAAAGAGGGGAGCCTTCTCCAAATGAGGATGAACTTTAGGACTATGTGGAGGCAAGTTCACAAAGGATGTGATGAAATATGTCTTCACTGAAAGGGTGGCAAGCACATGGACCCAATTGTCAGCCAAATGGTGGAAGCTAGAACAATGAAGACAGCTTCAAG
The DNA here is from genome assembly GCA_016271365.2 of Neoceratodus forsteri. Lineage (NCBI taxonomy): Eukaryota > Metazoa > Chordata > Ceratodontiformes > Ceratodontidae > Neoceratodus > Neoceratodus forsteri. The sequence continues at coordinate 439,410,394 of CM028137.1, read as the reverse complement.
CATGCATGAGATAGACACAGGGACTAATTAGTACAGAGATAGGGAAGGGCAAAGGTTGCCATAGACACAGTAACAAATTTGTACAATCAGAAAAAGGGAAGGAAATGGTTGCCAGAGACAAATTAGGGTCTGCACAGGCAGAAAAGGCAGGGGACACCTGAGCAAACTGAGTGGGTCCAATGGCCCTTTTCTCCCAAGTTCTATGTTTCTATGTTTCTAAGTGCCTTGCTAGTTCTGTAGTTTGAAATGCTTCTGAGTTGAAAGAAATTGTTTGCACAGCAGGTTTGTGTTTGAAAAGTTTTATTTCAGCTTTGTCTGAATCATTTGTGTTAAAAGTTCTTGTTTTGCAGATTGAGCATGCAGTCCTTTTGATCTGTTCGCATTGCTCTTGTCCTGTGCAGGCTAATAAACAAGGTTGATAGCTAGCACAAGACAAGAACATGGACTGTTGAGGGCATTAACAGCACTGATGGATATAGTAGAACTGCAGGAGTTTGATTTAGTGTGTCCTCAAATCTCATGATGCCTTGTCCGAGTGGCATTATTATCTTTGTGATGGAGTCAGCAGGTTTTCACGCCAAACATAAGTAACCTATATGAAGAACACCTTAAGAGATTGGGTACTCATGCCACTCAAAAACTGTAGAAAAAAGGGTGATGATATGATGAATGAAGACATTCCTTACTTAGAAACAGACCTGGATTTGAAATCAGGCATGACAGCCAAAAAGAGTGTTTAGGCAAAAGTGGTACTGAGCAGTGGTGTGCTGTCCCAAACAGAATCAGCACGTCACATAAAATGAGATGTGGCAACTTATCAAGGTTAGCCTGTGTAAATAAATTGCTAGTTAACCACTTTTTTTAAATTCTTTGGTAACCGGGTAAGGCCCACTAAGCACACATGCCTGCTCTCTGTAGCAACCCAGGAGCACTAGGGAGGTTAAGTGACTTGCTTAGAGTCACACAGTATGCAAGTAGAGGTTGTGTGAATCAACCCCAGGTTTGCTGGATGTACCAAGATCAGTCACAACTTGTTACTCTAACCTCATGGCAATTTTGCCGGTCAACTTTAGGATACAGTGCTGTATATAAAAAGCACTACAGCACAAACTGCCAGGATACAACATAGTACTGCAGCATTCTTCAGCAGAGTTAATGCAGCAAGTAAGGCAATTTCAATGACAGTTAATCCCTTTTGTCATGCAGTAACCGGAGTCAGTATGTTGTGCCCTGCCATGCTCCACTGTATGAATGAAGATTACACAAGACCCATATTTATTGACAATATGATAGATTACCATAACAGGGCATCAGTAAGCAATCAGTTCTTGTCATCATTGCCAGTCACAGAAAACCTACACAATATCTGACAATATCTATGATTGTTACAAACCCTCCCTAAAGGATAGCAAAATGGCCAACAGCACAATGTGGTGGTTGTGAACTGCTCTACAGAATGCTCTGAAAAAAGTTATAATTCCTAATGCTCAGCCTAGCTACTCACTTTCAAAACTACCTCAATGGATCCTTTTGCTGCTGACCTCTCAACTGTCAAAAATAGAAAGGCAGAAATTTCTAGAGTGAGAGAAATAAATGATTTTGGTTTGCCTCCATTGGATCCAACAAACCCCAATAAAGGTGAATGCTCTGGTCCTATGAAAAATTCATCAGCACTGTGTCCTTAGGTAGCCCCAGGAAAAATGGTCCATCAGCTGCAGCTATGACTGGGAGTTTTGACCCCACAGGAACACACACTGATATTCTCACACCACCTTCAGGAACCTCAAAGCAAAACCTAAACTCTCACCAAAAACTCAGTTCCTTTGAGGCAATAAACCAATCATATCCAACCTTGTTGAAAGCAATTCAGAAGCTTCTGTAGCTATGAAATGGGAGTCTGTAGCCACTCGGTGCAATACGATGAAATGCTGGCAGAAAAAACTGACAAGACAAACTCCTAACTAAGGAACAGGCAGTATTAAGTATATAAACTTACTCAAACATGGCTCTCTTATAATCTGTGCTTAGATACAACATAACACAAGCACAAAAGATTGAGAACTTGGAGAATGAAGCCAGTAGAAACAATTTGAGGATCATAGGCTTCCCAGCTGTAGGAACTATGGAGAAAGTACACTGGGACATTGTTTGAGAGTTGTTTGAGAGTTCTTTTTGTCTACTCTGCAATACACATCCAAAACTGTCCCCACTGATTGAAGTATTTTGGGTTCCCAGGCACTCTTTCTGTTTTCACTTCAACTTCCCTTGTAAATCTTGAAACTGTAAAACTGAAATCATCAATTGTTTGCACTTGAGAGTGACCAAGAGTACATTGTGAAACAGGAAAGATAAAAAGTGATATTAAATGTTTTAGATTCTAAAGTCTACATCTATCTTGACATCAACACACAAACACATGGACATTGTCATTGTTTCCTTCATTGAAGAGCCAAGGTGCTGGAAGTTGGGGATAGATTCTCCCTGCTCTACCCATGCGAGGCCAGAATAATCTTAAATGATAATGGAGAGGCTTCTGGATGTGGTGTGGCTTCTGACACAGAATGATGCCAGTTGTAACTAAACCAGATACCTCTGTCACCAAATATATTGGAGGCTTAGGTCAGGAAACATTAAACGTCCAGGAGAAGTTGTAGAAAAACCACAAGTGGTGATTTATCATACATAAAAAAATAAGCTAATTGGAACACATCAGCATTTCTCATCTAGTCTCTCCAAATCAATCTCTCCAGCAGGAAATAAAGCAGCTTGTCCTGGCTATGCTGAAAATTCATCTCCATCTCCTCACACATCTCAGTAAGACAGACTATTGTAGTTGCTGGTTGCTAGGCATACAATTGTGACCTGTCTAGCAGCTGTTTGTTGCTAGGTCTAACATTATGATGCATTTTGTAGCTGGCTAGTGCATTTTGACAGATTACCACAGTCTGAGGTCGAAATGATACTCAACAAATTTTCTTTAATACTTACCAGCTGGTAGAATTTTTAAAGAACAGAGCTACCAGACAACCCAACCAAGAATGTTTGCCATTCAAAGAATCTGAGGGCTCGAATAATGAAGCTCTTTTTCATTACAGCTGATCAAAGCAGCATGCCAGGTGTGGCCACAGATGAACAGTAGTGTTTGTTAAGTTGGTAACATTAATCCATATTATGAATGTATAAATATCAACCAGGTTTCATTTGTCTATCTTCAGCCTGATGGACTCTATAATTATCAATCATTCAGTGTTGGACTATGCTATTGTTTATTTTCCACCAAACTACTTTGTATGGCTTCAGTGGTGTAACATTTCGCAGGATGCTTACTTGCTATGATTTAGGATAACGTTCCCACCTGTTATCATTCATATTTTATGAAATGTATATGAATAACTGCTTTGTTCCAGATTAACATTACTATTTAAATGTTAATTTGAAATGAATTATAAATAGCATATACGTTTTGTTCCTAGAAGGCAATCCACTATTTTTGAAGAGCAGAGGCAATCAGATTAATTTTATTTTTGTTGCATTTGGGTTGTCTTAGTTGGGTGATGTATATTCCTGTATTCTTACAGCATGCAGAAGTACTCGAGCTTAGCCCCTTACTATATTAGTATGTTTGACATTTCTTGAACGTTTGTTTTCTTACTTTGATATTGCACTCCTTCACTTCCTCTTTAAGGGGTACCCAGTTAGATTAGCATTATAGGAATAGCACCAGGCAAGAGAGCGCTAGTCCCTGTAGTGCTACCATGGACAGCGAGTAGGGATGTAGAGCACTTGCGATATGCACTCCCCAGGTCAATGTCTGTGGTGCAGCCACAGCACAAGGGCAGCAACATACTGGGAGATGGCTGAGCTGCTCCCATGGTGTGGAGGGCTGGGGCATGGAGCAGTTCAGTTGGGAGGCAGTGGAGACCAAGGTTTTTGGAGGCAGTATAGCACAGTGGGTTAAGGCTCTGACCTATAGATCTGGAGACCTGGGTTGGAATCCCACAGCAACCTAGGTACATACTGTGTGATCCTAAGCAAGTGACTTGACTTCCTTGTGCTCCCAGGTCACATCAGGAAACAAGCTTCAGCTTAGTGTGCTACTCCTGATTAAACAATGTTCCCTTCCCCTTACCTAATCCTGGTCTCCTAACATTTTGCCAGAATTGGATCTTTGATTTTTTACAAGGGGCAGTGGAAACAGTATTCCATGGCCCCACACATTTTAACTTTCCTCATGATCCACTTACCCACGGAGGGAGAATCTTTAAGTATGGGGTGTGTGGGGTGCAGAGCCACCAGAGTCAGGGGTTGCAGATAAAAGTGATGGCATTTCAGCCACACCATTCTTGCCAATGGCATTGTGGTCAGCTATATTCAGACCCAGTGCTCTTTAAGGACATGTTCTAGGTTGTGAAATAAAGCTATTTTTATTTATATGCTATGATTATGTATCTCTAATTATGAGTTCTCTAGATTGTATGCAAGTACTAAGTTAGTGTATAATATATTGAAATCTTTATAAACAAAAGCAAAAAAAATTCTCTTCACCCTTTCAGCTGCAGTCCCATTACAGTAAATTTCGCATGAGACACAGAAATTGCTAAGGCAGTTTATGAAAAGGACAGTATGTAGAATACATAAACAGTACTAGGAGTCTGACAATTTCCAATTTGTTTAGCTTTTGTAGTTCTCTCCAATGCATATAGTTTGTGTGTACACTAAATGATAAAAAACAAGTAAAAGGTATCATGGGTATGCAAATTCTTCAGAGTGAACTATTTCAGATATCTCTTCAAAATACATTCTATTCTACTGGGCTTGTCCCTACCAAGAACTCATCCCACTGACTCACACTGATTACTGTAAATGTAATAATCTTTCAAATCTACACAAATATTATGCATGATGACAATAGGAGGAAGACAGTGCTTGCTTCCTAAATGTGGGATAATTGTTTTTTTTTTGTTTGATTTGTATTGTACACTTTGCCTTTATGATTAGAAGAGGTATTTCTACAAAAAACACAAAAGATAAACATTAGTGTATACAAAGGCTCTTTGTAAGCTACAATACAGCTACAGTATAATAACAGCATGGGGAGTCCTCCCCAGCTCCTATGGGGCTTTTTGTCCTTCCTTGTTAGTTTTTTAGCTAACACCTGAGGGACATAGTCCTCTTCCAGGTATTGTACTGCCACAGTTATTCTACCTTTGCTGTCACATACTAGACAGGTCAGCTACTGGGTGTGTGCTGCATGACATCGTGCTGCATGCCATGCATACATTGTAAATGCAATATCTACTGGCCTCCATTGCTTTAACAGGCACCCTGCCTGCATACAAATGCTTCATGAGGGAGGAACCTCTGGAGTCATGAGTAATGGATTTCCATTAGGAGATGAGTGAATTGTAGGCTGTTAAACTGAATGGAATCATATTTGTATACCATGGAGAATTCCTGATATATACAGTATGTGGTGTGTTTATTTTAGGGAATGTAAACCCTAGACTTGAAAGCACTGTCTGCAAGATCTAAAACATTAAACAGTAGTACCTTGAGACCAGCAACCACAGATAAAAGGCCTGTCAAGTCCTTTGAAACTGCTTCTAACTTTTCACAGAAGATACTTTAGTAGATATATGAAATAGAAAAGCCACCCTTTAGACTAAAGAGCTAGGCTGTAATGAGAATATTTAAAGCAGTATAATACAATGTATATAAATATACCTTTTATTCAAATAGAGGAGAGCACTATGAAATAGGAGACTTTTTATTCTAGTCCAAAACAAATAAGCAAAGATATCTGATAAATGTACATTTGCTGCAATTGATTTGATCAAATATTCTAAGATTTTGGATTCAGCATCAGGGCTGATGCGAATGCCCTGATATACAGTTCTGGTTTTCAAAATAATAGTTTTTAATATTTCCATACTTGTTTTTCAATATAAAATATATTGCCATGTTGAGGTCAAAGCCTACTTTCAGGAGATATGTTTATCTCAGAGTGATTAAAATATGCATACTCTTAACATGCATGACTTTTCACATCATTTTGGGACCACCTTGCTCAGATACACATTCACTTGCCCTTAGGAACACAGAGAGGCATAATGCAGGTGAAACATCAGAAGCAGTGAGGAGGGAGCTCAGGAGCTACGAAGTGGAGCAGTCGTGTATAATACAGTGTCTGTTATCTTCAGAAGCTCGTCTCACAGAAAGACATAAACAATCTCCAGATAAGTTATAGGATAAATATTTTTTTATTGGTGAAAAAGATCCCCCAGCATTGAAACTCCACTACAGCCAATATTTTAGTTTATAATAATGCTTTGCAAAGGCCTGACAAAGTGTTATTACAACATGAAACATTGGCTGTAGTGGAACTTGTGCAGAGAATGGGTGGAACATCAGACAAGCTGCAAGGTAAAAAGTCCATGTCAAGTAAAATCAGATGATGATGTCAAAATAAAAATAGTCAAATAAGGCAAAATGGGCTGCCTAGACACTTTTAACAAGCATGTAGTCTTTCACAGGCACACTGCTCCCATAGGATCAAAAATAAATACTAAAATCTGACCATGCATGTGACAGAGTCTATGTCCATCACACTCCTTTCACCCGTAAACCCCTTAACAATCCTGCAACACAGGCAACATCGGCTTTTCCACGGGCAGTGGGGGAATTGTACCAATTCCCTCTTGCTTTAAAGTTGGCCATGTATGACATTACTGCACTTCATGGTCTAATTGTTGGCTATCCCTCGGGGGAGGGTTAACAAGTAACACATGAGAGGGTGAACAATCAGAAAAATGGATTTCATTTTTTGTTATGGGAAGACGAGTAGAGACTAAACTGCAAGAACCTTTTTCATGAGGCTGAATGCAAGCTCCAAAAGTAAAGCAGTTTTCAACTAAGTTTAATTGGTATCTGGAGTGTTCTCTTTGTGAGTATTCCCCAAGAAGTGGTTTGGTTTGCTACCCTGTCACAGTGCCCAGTGTAAAAGCAGAGCAGTGAAACCAAAAGTATTAGACAGTTTACAAACAGGAATTAGGAGTTATAGAAGAAAACCATGCACAATTTATTTTCAGACTTGAGATTGGGCAAGGACATCAAAGATAAAAGAAGGAGCAAGAAGAAGAGTGTGCAGAACTGGCTAGATGATTTGGTTTTCTGAAGCTGTGATGGGTAGAGAAAGAGCATACCTCCAAAATCCCTCTCACAGTTCTGGCCAATACCATCATGTTTGCATGCTTTGAAAGCAAGTGTAATGCCATATAAGCTGAACTGGATCTTAATACAGGGTATTTTATATATTATAGGGGTGTGGTCGTGCCCCTGTATTTAGGGTTATGAAGGCACTTCTATGTTAAACTTGAGATTTTGAACATTAATAACTTTCGACCCATTCAATGGATTTGCTTGAAATTTGGTATGCATGGTGGGGTATAGTAGATCTCTTGATTTACCAAGTTGTGTTTTGGTCAGACTTTGGTTTTTTCCACACCAAAAGGCTGAATAATGGACTTTTTCACCAGTTCTGTGGGTAGTTTTTCAGATTTTGTCTCCGGCACTATGTGGCCACCTTGTGGTCTGCTGATCTGAGACTTGACACATAGAAAGAGATTGGGTCAAGGAACACGCCACTTATTGTTTGGTGAAAAAATATTAATCCATTCAAAAGTTATTAAACTTTTTAACTCCCATTATAAGTCTATGGGAACATTTATATGGTTATTTTGCGAAAGTAGAATGGGATTTTGGCCATCATGATCAAAGAATTTGCAGGCTCACTATCAAAAAATCTTCGATTGTGAGAAATTTATTGATCACAATGGCCGCCATCTTGTTTCCAGTTTGGGGTTGGAAGAAAAGTAAATATTTCACCCCACGGGTGACTTGTGAAATAATTGAGGCATGGGTTTAGATCAAGGGACTTCCCTCTATCGACCCACCTCTGGTTTATTTTAGTTTTGTCAAAAAGTGATCTTTTACATTTTTACAATCTTTGGCTGTGGCTCGTTAACGATCTTCAGCCTTCGAGCCTACAAAATCTTCAGCAGTAGTCGCACGGTTATTATGCAGCCTACATGGTCAAGATTGTTAGCGAGCAGCGACTGCAGCCGAAGATAAAGGGGACAGGAACATTTCTGTTATTTTTTATTAGTAACTAAACCACACATACTGCTTATAACAAAATCCAATGCCACTGGCTGATACAGTATTACACAGTCTTCAACATTCTCTAAACTAAATGGGATAGAAATCGCAAGCTGAAAGATGCACACACAGAGGGTGAGCAGTGAAGGACATGGCGAGACAAAGCATTAAAGAGTGCAAAACATTAAGTCTTGCAACTGGTCAGCCAGAGCCTGGAGGGAGGTGTACCGGGAGGAAGTGTGGTGCCATCTATCCCAAGGGTGGAGGCATAATATCATTAACTGCTATTTTTAAACCATATCTGCAAGGCCACTGCTATAGGGTTTTACTGGGACAAGCAGTAAAATCATAGAATTAGGTAGTCAGCGTGCTGCTATACAATAATCATGGCATTTCACTGACTTTGGCACTTGATGCCATATAAATTACACGTGTTTTGCTTTAAAATATCTCCTATGTATTTTTCATGTTGCTATATTTGGAATGTGTGTGGTGGGGGGGCAGAGAGAGAGAGAGAGAGACAGAGAGAGAGAGAGAGAGAAGGAGAGAAATTTCTAATGATATACATAATAGCACATTGGAAACTAGATGGAATCCCCATAAAATTGCCAACATTTTAAACTGAGTCATACTAAAAACAAACATTTTGAGCTTATAAATCAGTTGACTGTGAGTCTCATGAAACATTTCATAGTTAGTACCAGAAGCCCATCACTTAGAATAAAAAAATCCAGCCTCTATTCACTCAGGAGCCCATCGTTTGAAATAAGAACCAAAGGCTCTCATGATGTTCAGGAGTCTATTGGTTATAAAACGACAAGTTTACATGAGTCACTAAAGCAACACTTATAAAAATTCAAGTCATTATATATACCAAGCAGAACCAGATGCCATGACATTCGACTTCATCACCAGGAGTCCCTGGCCGAAAATGACCTTAAATAAAGATTCATGCCAAGCTCATATTATTCCTCACTGCAGTCGGGTCCAGACTGTCTTTTTGATTCCAGGTTCCCATATGCAGTGTATATATCTTTAGGTGTTAGGCATTAAAGGGCAATCAAATCTAAATAAAAGGGTACTCCAGTTAAGTCAAGGAGTACTCCAAGTCTTCTCCGCCTAGTCTAGCACACAAAATGCGGAGTTTGTTCGAAATACTTGTTTCCAGCCTTGTATTCAGGTCGACACCTGGCACCCAACATTTGAAAACCAGGGAGTTCGTAATCTCCATTCAGTTTTATAACATCATGGGCCAAATAGAATCTACTATATATAGGCCGATACTTAGTACTGAATCTAAGCAGTACCTCCAAAATAGTCTTCTGCCCAAAATCAGCAAGCAGACATGGATTCCAGGTCTCTCACCATACTTTACCCCTGAGGGTTTCAGCCACGTTTGATTCATCATCATTAAGGGCCTCTGCCGACTTTGCTGCACAGCTATTCTGGTTCTCCCTGAACTAGGGGTCAGTCTCATGTTGCCTGCAATTCGGTTTCGGGGAGGTAATCCATCTTGAGCACCTTGGGCTCAATTCTAGAAAGGAAATTATGCCAGATGCAAGTAACGCGATTGCAGAACTTATGCAACAGCAACTGCGACCTGCGAGTTAGGGGCCATTCTAGAACCTGCTAGAATAAGCCAAAAGCAACAACGCAAGTCGCGACACTCAAGATACACCATATAAAAGTGCATAACATGCAGTTACGGCCCAACATACACCAGCAGATATGCCACAGCTATGACAGAAGCTGCGGCCAAAAGACAGCGGAGGAGGAAGAAGAATTTTGTCCACGAGGAGGTTAACTCACAGGTGGAGAAAATAGACCGCCACCATGCACTCCTCATGAGTCATAGAGGGGATGCCAAGAGAAGGGAGAAATTCAAGAGGGCAAGGGACAGGGTAACACACAGAGTTAATGCCATCACTGCACAGTGCAGTACAGTCCGACATGTACAAAAGAAGTGGAATGACCTCAAGTGCCTGGTGAAGCTCAAGGTGGTGCACAACAGGCAGAGTGCACAGTGCACAGGAGGCAGACCCACCCAGCATGAGCAACTCAGCAGCATCAAGAGGAGGATATCAACACATCTCAGCCAGCAGATCATTGCTGGAGTAACACAGCTGGACACATTCAGACAGCGGATGGCCAAAGGTAGGGACAAACAACCAGCAATGTATGTGACAGGCCAGACATGGCAACAGCACTGAAGCCAATGGCAAAGATGGGGTGGGTGGGTTGACAATGTGTAGGCAGATGTAATGGTGGGAAGGCATGCCACAGGAATGCCACATGGCCACAGCCGGCCACAAAGTGGTCCAAGGGAACCAGACAATGGTGAGGGGCAAGCTAAGGACAGGCATGTGTGCCACTGACATGTGCAGCAGTGCAAAGGAATAACCCATGGCCAACTGTGGAGGGGCTGGCACGGGCACATGAAACTGGAGGGGAGGACTGTGCATAGGGATGGGCTGGGCCACACTGGGGGATGCTGTGTCCTCCACCATGTACTGTTGGGGGGGCATGCAGAGGTATGGACTGAGTTGCACTGGGTGTTGCTGTATCCTGCATTGTGTACTGTTGGGGGGACATGCATAGATATGGAATGTGCTGCACTGGGTGTTGCTGTGTCCTGCACTGTGTACTGTTGGGGGGGCATGTAGAGATATGGACTGGGCTGCACTGGGTGTTGCTGTGTCCTACACTGTTTACTCTTGGCGGGGTTCATGCTGAGGTATGGTCTAGGCTGCACTGAGTGTTGCTGTATCCTGCACTGTGTACTATTGGGGGGGCATGCAGAGGTATGGACTGGGCTGAACTGGGGATGCTGTGTCCTGCACTGTGTACTGTTGTGGGGGCATGCTGAGGTATGGTCTGGGCTCACTGGGGATGCTGTGACATGCACTGTGTGCTGGGGGGGGCATGCACAGGCATAGGCTGGGCTGTAGGGAGGGGGCATGGGTCACTGTCCCAGTGCCTTCAGAGTGTGGGCGAGGGCCGCAGGGGTCGTGCATAGATGGCAGGGACAACATAGTCACCCAGGGGTGCAGACCCCTGCAGCGCAGTGGTGCCCCATGGGTGTGGCTGTGCATGGCACCACTGTGCAGTGGGGAGCTGTATGGGGCAGCCGTGTGACAGCTGGAGTTGCCTTACTAGGATGGACAGCACAGCAATGGCAGCAATGGTGGGGGGTCCACGCTATTGGTGCAGGATGCATGTACAGTGGTGGCATACACCAGGTGGGACAGCACAAAAGTCTGCTGGTTGCAATGCCATAGTGCAATGCCAAAGCAGACCTGTGAGGACAGCACTGATCAGGCAGGTGAGGGCACACTGTAAGGCGGAGACACACTAACACATTTCCCATCCAACAGGTGTAGTGGCAGCTGGTGCAGGTCTCCCCAGTAGAGCTGGAAGGTGGGAGCAGCAGCAGGGCCAGGATGATGCTGGCATGGCCCAGGTGATTGGCATGGTGTCGGATGATGGCGGCAGCCCTACTGTGGCTGGAAGCAGCCCTGCCACCAGTACACCTGTGGCAGGAACACCAGAGCTGATGTCGGAGAATGAGGGGAGTGGGGATGGCAACATCCCCATGGTAGAGGAGACAGTGGACAGCAGTGAGGAGAGCACAGCTGGATGGCCACGGGGGCAGCAGGGGACAGCCGAGGACACCACCAGCAGTGCCGCCACATAGGTGCAGGTGGTGCAGATGCCTGTGGTTGAGCAGGAGGGCATCAGACCAAGACCAGCTAGTGGCTGAGGCACTGCCATAGGGTTGCTCAGTCCACTGAGTGCCTGTGGACTGGAGGACCAGCTGGATGAGGCCATCCGGGAGCTGCAGGACCAGCTGTCCCCACTGGCCTACTTTGGGGACTACTGCCAGTTGGTGCTGGATGGCCAGGGGGATGTCAGGCAGGAGCTGCAGAACATATGGCAGGGCATGCAGGAGCACCACATCTGCATGGAGCTGCGGCTATCCAGCATTGCCGGCTGTCTACAGGTATTCACCAGGGACTCTTTGGCATGCATGGCTGGCCTGGGGGATGTCATACAGGGTATCCAGCACTGTGCCAAATGCCAGATGGTCATCATGAACCACCTCAACACAGGACGGCAGAACATGCTGGCACACCAGCAGTGCCAGGATACAACCATGGCCTCGGCCATGCAGACCATAGTGCGTGCACTGCAGCCGCTGGACCACCTGCAAGGCCTGGCCCAGCAGATGGCAGCCCCAGCCAATGCTCATTCCAGCACCCAGACTCAGCCGCCAGAGCCAGTGGAACCCCCACCCCAACCCTCGGCCCAGGCATCAGTATCTACCCACCCACCAGTCATGCTGCTGGAGCTGCACGCCCAGCCAGGCACTGTCCACACTGACCTGGGCACAGGATAGCAGCAAGATGCGACCACAGTGGTGCACACAGGCATGCCAGCAACACAGGTTCTGGCCAGGTCGAGCCCCTCACACAGTCCCACAGGAACAGTCAGGCAGAGGGCACACACAGGGGGGGCGGTTACACCGAGGAGGGTGCTCCGCAGGTTGCACAGGGCTAGAGATGCTCAACACATGATGGGGGAACACACCATGCAGCCCTGGCACAGCCACTGCCACATGTGGCACTGAGACAAGTAGGCTTGCGTTGGGCAGAGGCACAGCAGATCACCTGTGGGGGCACACACAGGCCAAAGGGTGCGATGTCAGGGGTGGTCTGCCAGGGCACCGCACAGCCCGCCAGATTGGCAGGGTCCCCCACAGCCCAGCACCCGGCACCAGAGGAATCAGTGTGAGGATGGCGTGTGCATGGCAGATGAGCTGTGAGACACCCTGGCAACCTGTCAGTGGGGTGTTGGGTGGGGCTGCAATGGGGGGTGGGGCCATATGCATGGCAGCAGGCACATGTCTATGGGGGGGCACCGTGCATTCACATGGGTGTGTGTGTGTGTGTGTGTGTGTGTATGCAAGACTGTGTGCATGGGTGTGTGGGGTCTCACGTGATGGGTTGAACTGGGGAGCACTGTGCACTGAGCACCTGATGTGTATATAGAGCATCGTGTCAATAAACCTTTTTCACCTCATCTCTATGTTGTGTTGTCTTGTTGTCGTCATTGCATTGGTACGGTCTTACTGGATACATGTTGGGTGGGGCATATGCCCCAGTCACAACAATGCCCTGCATGGGCCACTGCCAGTGGGCATCTGCCTGTCACTGACCTCATAGATACATACATAGATACATAGACAGTGTCAGCAGATAAGGGCCTATGGCCCACCCAGTCTTCCCATTTGAGCTTGTAAGTTCAGTTTGTTTTCCTAGAAGTCTGTTTCCCCTTACCCCTGACCTCTAGAATTCCTTTATGTCTATCCCATGCATTCTTAAATCCCGTGATTGTTTCAGCCCCCACCACTTCCTCTGGCAGGGTGTTCCACTTGTCCACCACCCGTTACCACCGCCCTCCCCATGGCATGCACACACACACACGCACACACACACACACGCACACACACACACACACACACACAGATCCCTGCAGGCACAGGTGCTACACATGCAGGGGCACCCACACCCAGTCCACAACTGCGTTGCATCCACAGGGAGCACATGCAAATGCATGATAACAGGCAGGCCACAACCCCACATCGCAGATGCCATGCCGCACATCGCTATTGCGAATCACAATTGCCACCATGCATGCCGCATATGCACATAAGTGATGTGCGACATGTGATGCATGTATGAACAGACATTCAGCAGACTGTGAGTATTGGGTCACAGCAGGCCCACCCTTACATACCCCTACTCCATCTGTTACTGCCTTGAGTGACAGGGACAGGCATGCATACCTCTCAACCTTTTGTCCCCCATACGTGGTACAGTGCCTGTCAAAATGTGGAACACATGGGCAACACTGTTGAACTGTTGCATTTATGTTCAGAATGTCTGTTTGTAAGTGACTGATATAGTGAAATGCATCATATTCAATGGAGTGTTGCTCAAGAATGTTGACTTTGAATGTGGAACAGGTCCTCACAATGAGGAACAGGAGCCTCTGTGAAGTAAAATGAGGAACGTTCATCTGTGGTACAGTTGAGAGGTATGCAGGCATGACCCTCCCAAAGGTGGACATTCAGGGGATCTGATATGTTATGTGCAATGGCTGTGGTCAGTACCAAGGGCTGTACTGTGGCAGGGTGCCCAGGGATATGGGGGGCATGGTACAGCCACACACCACTGTGTGGCAGGTGGAGTACTGGACATGTCACATGCATGTTTGGTAATATGTTACCTGTGTGGTCCATCACTCACCCATGCAGTTAGGCCAGGCCAAACCGCCCCCATGCCTGCAGTGGGGGCAGACATCCTATGGATGTGTCCTCACCTGGATGGCACCGACAGTCCCCCTCCCTCTTGTGGGAACTATGTGGGACAGTGACCTTTAGGATAGGGGTCACTGCCCCACGCAGTGGGGCACATTGTCAAACCACTGTTTCCCCTATAGTGCTGAGACATACACCGTGTACTGCAGTGTTGGGTGTGTTGTGTATGTGGCATCCGGCCAGCAGCCTTCAGGCACTGCATAGTGGCTGTGTAAGTGGCACACTGCCCATGTGGGGTGGCTGAGGGCCAGGGCTCTGGGCCAGGGCATGAGGTGGGAAGGCCCCCATGCTGAAGGGCTCCTGAGGGGTATGCCCCATATCTCTGAGCCTCTCAGCGGTACTGCCCATGGCACAGGCCACCATACCTGCTTGGCACAGGCCCAGGCCACACCCCTCAATGGCCCCTGCAGTACAGGGCTGTGCCTGCTGCAGTCATGGCTACCTAAGCGGCCCACATGTGGTACGCACAGCTGCCATGTCTTGGTGGGGTTGGGACCCACACCACCATGCAAGCATTGAGATTGGCTGTGTAGGCCACATCAAGGTACTGCAGTGCTCACCCAGTGGCATGGTGTATGCAGACCCTGGCACTAGCTGACACTGGTCTGTGGCTGGGACCCTGGTATTGGCCTCCCTGGCCCTGGGATGTGCTGTGGGAGGGTGAGGGGTTTAGGCCTGTCTGTGTGGCATGACCCCACTGTGCACAGTATATGGTCCACCATGGGTGTGTCCCTCACTGTGGGCACTAAGGAAGGGTTGTACCTGCACAGGTCATTATTGTGTTAGCAGTGGGCACTTGTGCAGGTGTACTGTCTGCCTCTGGTGTGTGGGCATGGGATGCAGGCAGGGTGCATCAGACAGCAGAGGTGTGGCGGTGCCCAGCACCACACATGCCCTGGTGGACATTGCTGCTACATCACGGTGGCATGCTGTACTACAGGGTCACATAGGCGTGTCACGGACTGTTCTGTACATGTGGTACAGTTGTCCTGTGTTGTAGGCATAGATGCATGGACAGTGTGCCAGCAGGCCCACCATGGGTGCACAGTGTGGCTGGGAACAGTCACAGGATGCCATGCTGGGTTGCCATCACAGCACCCGTACCGGACCGCACAGGCGGTGCCACACTGCTGTCATGCCATGGTTCCCTGTGGAACCTGCACTGGCTCTATCATGCTTGGGGACTGCACTACACCACTATGGTGCATGGGTCCCTTTGGGCAGCCCCAGCTGAGTGCACTGCAGCTGGCAGAGCTGGTGAGGGGTGCCCCCCAGCTGGGGAGGCCATGGGATGGTTTACTATCCTATCAGTGGACCATGGTCAGGGGTGCCGCCAGGCGTATTGGTATGTGCATGGGTTATTGTCAGTTGGCCCTGTTGGGGACAGCTGTCATGCACTGTTCATAATGGACATGCCCTCATACACCAGTCCCCGGGTGTGGTATGATGCCTATCACACTGTGTGGCTGCAGCTCCACATGGGGTACAAATGCACACAGCAATGCCTAGGGGGCAAGACCCACTGTCATGCTGTGTGTGGGTCTGTTCCATTGCTTAGGTATGTCATGCATATGCAGGAGGAGTCCCCATCTGCTGTTGATGTGTGCAGTCCAATGTTGGTACATTGCAGTCTGTGTGCCAGCGCCACTCATCATGGCACAGGGTGCCACTGTGCTGTCAGCTGTGGATGGTACCTAGTACTGGGGAACGGTCGTGCAGTCTGCACATGCCACCAGTTGTGGCCACCCCCTCATGCATGGCTGCCCACGGTTGCACTGCTGTGCACACATGCCCCTACACCTCAGCCCAGGTGCTGGATGACCGATTGGCCCAAGGGGTGTGGGACTAGTGCCAGTGCCCTATGACCATGTTGCCTGCCCCAGTGCGTGGAATGATATGGAGGGCATGTGGCACTGGTGTGTGACTTGGCCAATTGGCACACACTTGCAGCTGTATGCTGCCCCACCCTAGACCAGTGGTAGCCCAGGGTGTCCATGGGCCATGGCCACACACACACCCTTGCCCGTGGTGGGTACCTGGCCTGGTGTGACATGGGCACCATGGGGACGGTGCATGCACCCACACTGTGCCAATGTCACGTGCATCCCACATGGGTGGGGCCACGGCCCTGTCACACTGTCACTGTGCTGCTGCAACAGGGATGCATGTCAGTTTGGTGGGGGTGTGTCAATGAAGTGGTAGGCTGGCCCACATGCCGGCCTGCATGCCGTATCCAGTCATGATGCTATGTCCGATCTTGTAGCACCATTCATGCCTGTGTGTGGCACATGGAGGCCCATGTCTCAGCTATCCTGCGTAGCATGGGTTGGGTGCAGCCAGACATCACCTCAGGCTGTGTGAGGGGGGGCCTACACAGGTCATTGCCTGTGCCAAATACACAGGTGCACAGCTGCCTGCCCAGCTGGCTGTGTACCACTGTCTCTGTACCATGCCCTACATATTATGCCAGTCGGGAATGCACCTGACCACATCCACCCAGTGCAGGGTCGGTCACAGTAGGGTGTCCAGGGGTCCATCCTGGGCCATGTGTGGGAACATGCCTGTGGGTTGGAGACAGTGGGGGGGTTGCAGCACTCACAGGCTGCTAGCCACAGTGGCACTTACGGCTGTGTATTAACCCATGTCCATTCTCTCCCTAGCTCCACGGCGGACACATATGATTCTTCGGTGAGTATATGACATTGCTCAACACACACATTACCAATGCCTGTACAGCACTGTATACCTGACATTGTTGCTCTATGCCCCCTGTGTAGAAATCAGCACCACTGCACAGGTCCAGGTAGGTACACACTGCCACACCGCAGCTGCTCTGGGGGTCACCGACTGTGCCACAGGCTTATGTTGCCCTGCTCTTTCTCCATCCAGGTGTGCTCCAGAATCATCAGTGCCACCCACTCTGGACACCATGGTGCACAATACAGTTAAGGAACTGTCATTCCCCATGCTAGCGCCCATAGTTGGGTTTCTGTCTGCCCCTTGGGCACCTGGTGGTTGTTGCTGCATGCAGCTCCACATGGGGGGGGTGGTGCGGACATGTGACAGGGTTGCATGCAGCACTCCATGCCCACACCATGCAGGGTTGGGCTGCGACATGCCTCTGCAGGGGACGGGCACCATGTTGGTACACTGTGGTCACTGTGTGCAGCACTGTGTGCCTGACCCCTGCATGGCACAGCATGGCCTTTACACACCGCATGCTGTGCATGGCATTGGTGTGGGGGAACCACCTGAGGTGGTAGGCCACAGTTGCAGACCTGTGGCCCAGCACTGACTCATGTCCCACGGCCGGTGTCTGGTGATGTGTATGGTGGGTGGGGGTGGACTGCACAGCTATGGTGACATTCTGTAGTGATGCATGTGCCATTCCTTCCCCTCTTACAGGTGTCATGCAGACGACTGGTCATTATGTCTTCCGGGTCATCCCTGAGCCTAAGCAGGTGTGCCCCTAATTTTACACCCCATGAGAGGGCTCTGCTGGTGAACTGCATTCAGCAGTGGGGTAGGATGCTGCTGCCATCTGGGAGCCAAAGGAACAGTGCCCCAGAGTGGGAGCGGGTGTGGGCAGCCATCTGTAAATGCATGGCAGAGACAACAGGGACACGCCGGACCATCCGCCAGCTGACACACCACTGGCAGGACCTGTCACAGAGGAGGGAGGCTTGGATCCTGCTGCAGATACTCAGCATGGCCTGCAGCAGGGCACAGACATGTGGTCTGGGCAGGACCCTGGTGTTGGTATGTATACCTACAGCTGTTCATCTGTTGCAGCAGTGGTGGCTATGGCATGTGGTGACTCCAACACACTCACCTGTCCCTTCACCCCACAGCTTCCACTGGCATGACCCACAGCATGCAGCAGAGCCACATCGCCGGCCTCAGGCAGGAGGCGTTTCACTAGAGGTTAGATAAGTACATACATTGGTCCCCTTGTGCCATGGCCATGGCTGGCGGTCACATTGTGGCTTGTGCTGTACCCTCACATAGCTTGCCTATGTGTGTGTGCCCCCCTGTCTGGGCCCTGCACTGACTGCTTCAATTACATCCCTACAGGTGTCCATAGCAGGCTGACACAGTGGCAGAGGGCCCTGCTGAGGGCTATGGCAGATGTGAAGGCCCGCAATGTGGTAGAGTAACATATGCACAGGCAGCGGAGGGCCAGGGTGCTGCCACCATCCTCCTCCTCCTCCTTCTTCACCTCCTCCACAGTGGCGGCATCCAAAGGGGACCTGGCCACATTGGAGACATAGGCAAAACAGGGGGATCCTACTGATGGTGGGCTACAGGGTCCAGAACAGCCACAGCCACACAGCCTGGACACAGAGTGCATAGTAGCAGCTGATGGGAACATGGCCATGGCTGAACCACCTACCGGACCCGCTGATGTGGACATCGCAGCAAGGGCAGATGAGGTTGCCCCACTGCCGGACACTGCATCATGTGCCGTTGTCCCTGCAGCAGGGGACACTGGACCACGGCAGGAGGCAGCCATGCTGGGGTTGCAGCAGGGAGAGGCATTGACTGTTTTGGCTGAGGGACCAGCCACTGAACTTGTACAGGGTGAGGGCTTGGACCAGGAGTGCCTTGTGTTACTGGTGACAGCCATCTTGCAGGACATTGGGTGCCTCCATGGGTCGGTGGGCACCCTCCTCAATGAACTATCATGGACCTAGGTCCCATGTGTCCGCTACTGCCGGATGTGGGTGGGTCTTTCTGTGTGGGTGGGCTTGTATATAAGGGTGGTTGGTTTTGGTGGGTCTGTACATATGGGTGTTGTGGGTTGTCATCGGGTGGGTGGGTCTGCTTATTGCTGTTGGTATTGTGGGTGGGATAGTGGTTTGGTTGTTGGGCCTGTGTTGGGTTGTATGTGGGTGCGGGTTGGTGTTCGGGGTTGTTGTGGGTGGCTGTTTCGGTTTGGGTTTACTGTTATGTTACTGTTTTTTTGTTTTTTTTTAAATTTAAATTTATTAGTTTCAAACAATACAGCCCACACAAAGAAGTAACAACAAACCAACCAGAAAACATAACAAAACCCATATCCCTCCCCATAAAACAGTTGTACAGGATATTCGGAAATGTTTAAAAGGTGAAGAAAACATGAAATACATATCCTGCAACCAAGCTCAGAAAAACTATATGATCCCCACCACTCCACCCCACCCCCTCCCAATTAAAGTGCACCAGCAACAGACATCAAACACAAAAACCCTGAGCTCTGGATATCAGAATCTGTTTACCTACTACCTTTGTGATCTAGAATGATTTAACTTATTTAACCAGGGAAAGGGACAGGTCTAGGAACCTAGTAACATAAAAACTAGAAACACTATATGTACTATGTGAGGGCCAAGGATCAGGTCAGCAGCTCCAAGCATTAGGACAAACAAAAGGACTGCAGTTTACCCCATCTTTTGTGTAATAGATCCATACGATCCTTATAACCTGCAATTAAATTTTCGGATTGGAGATACAGCATTACCTCCTTTAACCATTCAGCGTGTGATAAAACCAACTGGTCCTTCCAATGTCTTAAAACCAGTTTCTTGACAGCCATAGATATTAAGGCCATGTGATATCTGCGCTCCACACTGTCTATATGAGAGAGGTCACCCAGCACACAAATTTCAGGACGGAAAAACCTACTCAGACCCAGAAGGGAATCCAGATTGTCTCAGATCGAAGACCACAATGGAGCAACTTTAGAAAATTCCCAGAAAATGTGAATTAAGTTGCCCTCGGCCTGTGAACACCTGAAACAATCTGAGACGGAAATCAGTTTACTCTGAAAAAGTTTAACGGGAGTATAATAGAGGTTGTTAACAATATTGTATTGTACTAAACGAACTCTATCTTGGGTATGGTATTTGTGTAAATTAGGCAAAATATTTCTCCAGAGCGGAACCTCATCGGGAAGAAGACGTGTCCAGATCAAGGGACCCCCAACTTCCTCCTGTGAGTTAAAATCCAAGAGGTAAGAGTAAATCAGCGATATGGAATGAGGCTGAGAAGCCAGATTTATAATACTAGATAGAAAGGGGTGTACAATCGAGCTTCTGACCTCAGTGCCAAATTTATTACCCACCAAGAGCCGGAGCTGAAACACTTTGAAAATACTTTTGGTTGGTATATCAAACCTGGTAAGAATATCATCTGAAGTAAAGAAGGAATCAAAACCAAACAAGTGTTCCACCCTAGAATCTTTGAGTTGTGAAGCCAGCTTGATCCTATCAAAGATTCCCTACTCAATATTGGGGTTGAGAACTATCGGCTGCCTAGATCCGTGAGATTAGAGATCCAAAAGACTTAAGACATTGTGCCCATGCTCTAGAGAAACGCCACCGTCTCATCAGAGACCAGCTCAGAGAGGATTTTTGGGGTCTGGTAGAATAAAGCGAACATATCAACTCTACTTTAGTAAGAAAAGCCCTCTCCAATTGGAGCCAGATTGGGCAGGAGCTCTCAGTGTTCGTAGAAAACCATTTCCCTAACTTAGAGAAGTGGGCCCAGTAATACAGGAGGAAGTTAGAAGTCTCAGGCCCCTTTCTCCTTAGGAATCGATAAGGTGGCATAGGAACATTGTCCCTTTTCCTGCCAGATAAAAGTAGAAACAGTGGTGCAGCTGTTGAAAAAGGAAAGAGGATCCAGAGATTAGTAAGGTTCAGCGGATAGAAAATCCGGGAGAATATTCATTTGATAATATTTATTCTGCCCACAGTGAGATAGGAGACTGACCAACGCTGTAGGTCTTGGCTAATCGAGTCTCTAATTCTAATCAGATTTAATTTTTGAGAAGTGAGGGGTCAGTGGAAAAGTGAATTCCCAAATATTTAATTGATTTGGAGTCCCCTCATTCCGAGAAGGAAATCTTGTTTGAGCGTATAATTATTTAAGGGAAGATTTCACATTTGGAGATGTTTAATTTGTAACCCGAAAAGAACCAAATTGCCTAATAATATCTAGTGCTGCCTTTAAGGAAGACACAGGTTCTATTAGATGGAGCAGGACATCATCTGCATAGGCAGACAAAACTAATTCCGCCTGTAGAGCGTGATACCTTTCACATAGGGAGGACTTGAGTTTAATCAGCAGGGTTCCAAATACAGATTAAACAGCAGGGGAGAGAGGGCAACCTGCCTGGTACCAGCAAAAGACAGAAAGAGGAGACAGGACCCCATTACAGTAAATTTTGAAGGAGGCATCTATAAAATACCTGTATCGCATTCAAGAAGGAGGCCGAAGCCCATTTCCCCATTACTATCCTTAGGAAGGACCAGTCAACCCGGTCGAAAGCTTTCTCAGCATCAAGAGATATCAGAGCAGCAGAACTTGAGATAGATCGGGCATGCTGAGATATGTGTAAGGTCCTCAAATGGTCAGCCGCTGACCTCCGGGAACAAACCAGTCTGCTCGAGGCTCAGAAGCTCCAACCAGATCTTTTAATCCTTTCAGCGAGTATTTTGGCTAGTATTTTAATATCATAGTTTTGAAGGGAATAGGGAGTGTAACTAGCGGATCAGAGGGTCCTTATCTGCCTTAGGAATTAAAACTATGGTAGCTTCAAATAAGGCGGATCAAGTTCAGATGAGACGAGAAGTAATTATATAACTTGAGAAGAATAGGTGTTAAATCCTAACAAAAACTTTATAGAAATTTGCCGGAATCCATCCGGCGGCGCTTTATCAGGGGCCAGGAAGCAATAGTACTTTTTATTTCTTCATTGAGATAGGGGCTAGTGGGTCACTTGTTGGGATTCTAATATGCTCGGGACACCTATTTCTCTTATATATTCTTTGACATTCGCTATGGGGTGGGATGCCGGTGAGCGGCTATAGAGACCGGAAAAGTACTCCCCTTAAAGACACACGCAATGTCTCTGGGTGAAGAGACACTATTACCAGATGGGGAGATCAGGGAAGGGATAATCCTCAAACTCTCAAGAGCCCGCAGACGCAAAGCTAGTAACTTACTGGATTTTTCGCTGAGATCCAGATATTTAGCCTGGGTTTTCAACAGGCAGTATTCTGTCTTATCTTTCAGGAGGTCTGAGTATTCGTTCTTAGCTGAAAGAAGCTCCCTAAGGTCCGATGCCGAGGAAGTTGACAAATATCTAGTTTCCAAATCCCTGATCTTACCTACCAACTCCAACGACCTAGCTAAACGTGCCTTCTTTCTAAAGGAAGCCATTTTGATAAAGTCACCCCTAAGATAACATTTTAGAGCTCCCCCATATCATATCAACCCGAGGGGTAGAGTTTACGTTGTCAGCCAGGAAAAGAGATATCCGGGAACTGATTTCCGAGACACAGTGACGGTCTTTTAATATTTGAGTGTTTAATCGCCACATGGAATCACGAGAGTAGGCAGGGTTTAAAAACATTTGTACCCAAACAATGGCATGATCCGACACAATAATCGGTTCAATACCCGATAGAGAAACCTGCGGGAGAAGAGAGAGACTGACTAATATCATATCTAATCTTGACTTGGTACTATGTGATTGAGAATGGAAGGAAGAAACACGACAGAAAGGGATGGCAAGGCACCAAGGATCCCCCAGACCTAACAACGAAATCATCTCATGGAAAGCATTTTGAGCTGGGGAAGATGTGCGCCTATCTTGAGGTTCCCTATCTAAGTCCGACGAAAAGGGTACATTCCAGTCCCCCCCCCAGTATAATTTGGACAGGCAATAAACTAGCCAACTTATTCGCCAACGTCATAAAAAACTCAGGGTTTCCCCCAACCGGTCCATACACTGAGCCAAGAACAACACTTTCTCCGTTTAAATTACCTTTCACTAGAACATATCTCCCTTCTGGGTCAGAGATAACTAGGTCCTTGGTAAAAAGTACATGCCGTTTAATAAGAACCGCCACCCCTTTACTAAAACAAGAGTTCCCAGCAAGATAAAATTGAGAAAAACCAAATCGAGAGAGCAACCTAGTTTCATCACGACATAAGCGTGTTTCCTGCAAAAAAAGAATATTAATGTGGAGCAGTGAACAGTGATTAAAAGTCTGCAAACGTTTGACCCGATCCCTAAGCCCTCTAACATTCCATGATGCTAACTTAGCTGTGCTTCTAGCCATTTTAAAAATATACCAAACCAGTTAGATATCCAGACTGAGTGATTATCAGACATAGTAGTAAGGTGCACTTCCCATACACAGGTCCGAAACCCCAAAGTAACCCTCCCACCCCCAAAAAATCCAAAAACCACCAACAGTCATATCACAGCAGAAAAGGCCTTTAAAATAGATTGACCCAAATACAAAAAGATTAGGTGCAGAATCAACCCATGACTCCTCACCCCACATATCCTTCCCGAACATGAGTCCAAATATGTGGGACATCCACATGCCAGGAGAACTCCCTTCCCATCTAAAGAGGACAGACAGACCAAAATTGTTAGCACTATACATTACCCCGCCCCCACAAACAACCCCGACTATAAACCCCAAAAACTATGTACAGTTGGAGGTCCAAAAGATATAGCCCCACATATAATCCATTAACCCGTATCACAGACCTCCCATACCCCCATGCGAACCTCCCACCCCCGAAAGCCGGCAGCGAGTACCCATATGCCACTAGGTAGAAAAATATTCTGAAGGAGAGCAAGACCCATATGCTAACAAACCCAGTCCCTCCCAAATCCAGCCCCGGGTGGAGGTTAGCAACCCCCCTGACATGTGGCTCACGATCCCACATCCAGCGAGCAAGCCCACTAAGACCTCCTCCCCCATAGCCGCCGTCCCCACCCCAACCCACCAACATCAACATAAAACATGCCAATACACCGCAGAGATAGGAGGGAAAGGGCATCTAAAAAAAAAGAAATAAAACAAGACACAGAGGACCACTAGGCCCGAGTTATCCAGGGAAGCCAAGTCTCACTCACCCCAATGACGCCAACGTGACTCCCATCAGTTCTCCCTGAGGTCGGCTGTCAGGTTCACTAACCCGAAACCACGTCGTCCCTGGCGATCACAAATCCAACACTCCAGGCGCTAATCCAGTGGACGACAGGGAGGACTCGCCAGCACTACCAGATCCGGGGTCGCTGTTTCGGAGGGGACCGCTATAATCACAGGACCCAAAGCGGCCCGACCTCCTGGAAGATCCCCCCAGAAACAGCAACCCCAAAACAGAAGTTCCTCCGCAAAAACGCCCATACTAAAAAAAACATACCAGGAGCCCCGACCGGGACCTAAACCCCACGACTCACCCCTATCCAGCCCCGACAGACAGCCAGTGAGGAGAACCCCAAGGGGAAGACCAGAACAGCAAGCGAGGCATGGCGAGGAGAGCCGAGACAGAAGCAGGTAAGCAATTACGTGGGGAGGCACAGATGAGAAGCCAGAGAGAGAGGAAACCAGGCACATTAAAATACAAAAAATGAGTAAATAGAGTATTTAGTGTAACCATCCAGAGTCCACCAGGTAGCTTTCAGCCAGTGCCTTTGAACAAACCCGGGAGCCTGTTGACGAGTTCCTTATGGGCTGCATCGGGAGTACTAAAATTAACAGTAGAACCTCCGACAGTCACTCTCAGCGTTGCAAGGTACACCATCCTAAAGGGAATTGCTGCTGCTATTAATTTTTGTACGACAGGGTGGTACACTGCCCTCTTCTCCCGGATCTCCTTGTAAGTCTTGGGTGATTCGGATCTTTGATGTTCCCCACAGGATCTCCTTCAGTTCTCGGGCCTTCAAATAAACATGTTGCCTTTCCACGTAACTGAGAAACTTTATAATTATCGGACGAGGGGGAGATCCAGCTGTAGGTCGGGGGTGCAAGGATCAGTGAGCCCTTTCCAGATGGTAGGAGGCACTTATAGGTGATGGGCCCACTATTTTAATGAAGAACTTTTGTAAGAAGGCCATGAGGTCTGGGCCTTCTTCCAGCTCAGGGAGGCCCATTATCAACAAATTATTACGGCGGTTTCACCTCAGGTCCTCAGTTTTTAGCTGCAGCGCTTCACTTGCTGCCTGGGTTCCACTATTTCCTTTTCAGCCCTGGATCTCCACTGTTCTGAGGAGACTACCCTGGCTTCAACATCTGAGACCTTTTTAGAAACCGAGGAACGGTCATTCGCAATGATTTAAGCTCCCCAGTCAGTTCCAAAAGAAGATCCTTCAGAGGGTTAAGCTCTTGGAGGAATTTATCCTCCGACAATGGAGTAGGTTGTGGCATTATATCTCCTCCTCGGTCCGGCCTAGTCGGGGCCTGGTTTCTCTGCTTTTTTGTGGCCTTCTCCGGGGAAGCAGGAGGAGTGTGTTTAGTTAGGGCCTGCTTCCCATCCACCTCCATCGTGGTCCAACCAAAGCTCAAATTCCAAAGATGAGATCTCAAATCAATAGCAGAATATTAATACAGCTACTTTCTGGCGAAATTGACTGAAAAAACTTCGAAATACAATATAAAATTGTACAATAAAGACGGCCAGAGGGGGGAGCTCAGTATCCCAGCTGCTGCTTAGTTGGATGCCATCACATGACCCCGCTATGTTACTGTTTGTTGCTGTTGCCTGTTATTCATCCCCATCCCCCTTCCATTGTTACCCTGTATACCTGTCCCATTTTGTACATTAAACCTTTTTCCATACACACTGTGTCTCTGTCTGTTCCAGGTATGCATGGCTGTTTGTGTGTGTCTGTCGCAATGCGCAGGGGTGCACACTGGTGGTGATGCCTGCAGTCCCCAGTGTTCCCTCCCTGTGCATCAGGTTGGTGTGCCATTTGTGCTGCTCATGGCCAAGGCCACTGTCCCCAGGCCACATCTGCATGGTGTCCTGTGTGCTGCAGGTCACCATGCATGCTATGCTGTCCATGCCACCTCACATTGTACCTCCCATCTGTGTGGTGGCATGGTGCTTGTGCTGCACCCTTCCACCTTGGGGTGCCATTGTTCCCTACAGGTGGAACCACTGGCATGGATGTTGGTGTGTCTCCCCACCATTTGTCCATTGGTCTGTGCCACCCAGTACTGTGTCCCTATCATGGTTACATTGTTTACATGTATCAGTGGCAATGGTAAGCGCATTGTGCCTGGTGGTGCCATCATCTCTGCATTGTGCCTGTGGTTTCTGTGCACCCTTTCTACCCTGTGCCACACTGCCTCTGTGTGTCTGCCTTCCTCGGACACTCTCTCTCTTATCTCACATGGTGTGTTGCTGTGTGTCTGGCCTGTCTGGCCCACTCCTTTCTATGCTGTGTAAGTTACACCTGCTCCCACCTGGTTTATGTTGTGCTGGCTGGTCTTGGTATAAGGTGTGGCACTGCTGATTCTAGAATCCTGCCCTGGTGTTTCTCTTCAATTTTCTTGGCATATGTTCAGTTGCACTTTGGCGTCCCTGCAGGTTTGTCACAACTGTGGCTTAAGTCGCCATTGGCGTACTGCATAGTGTCAATGTTCATCTCGCAATGTAGAATTGCGTTTGGCACATTTGCTGGATGTATTTGTGACTTGCACCATTCCAGTTGGTGCATCTGCATTGCACATTGGCCTATGCTTTCTAGAATCAGGCCCCTTGAGCCCAAATAGTGCAGATGATCCATCTCTCGCTCTCAGTGGATCCGTGTCCGGGCAGCCAGTGTTCCAGTCATTGCCTCGTTCAGCCCTGCTCCTATTATTACTATTCCCCAGCTCTTATAGATGCAGCTCCCTTCTTTCTTGCTTACAAGCCCTCTGTGCCAGCTTTAATTCAGACTCCTTTTCTTTTAATTAATTAAAATAAATATCCGTCTGCATGCTGAACTTCAACAAACTGCCAACTTGACTGAAGAGGGGCTAAAACAATAGTTAGCAACTTGTTTCCAGATTGCAAATGCACTTCTCTGAAAACTCTAATTAAAAATAATACAAGTTTCATTCAAAAAGACTTTAACAAATACTTTTAACACTTGGCCAGCACTTGCTTGATACAATGCTTATCCAACAAAATGCCAAAGCTAACAGATGACCGAAATGGTTATTCAAAGTAAAACTGCTCTGTAGCTTTTCCCAGCAGCAAAACAAAAAACTTTCTGGCATTTAAAATTAAACATAGATCAAGTTTCATAAAACCGTTGGAGATCTTAGAGTCTATGAGTAAGAAAAAAATCCTTGCAGTACAGAGTGGAGCAGCCCATAGTTCATACGAACATATGAAATTGCCAGCAGAAACAGGCCATAATGGTCAAGCTAGCCTGCTTGAGTGTGCAGCTCAGTTTAGATCCCTTTTAGAATTGTCTTATGCACTTTGCACCCCTGTTTATGACTAGATCAGTTGGGGTTTTTATTGTGTGTTTGTTTTGCAATTTTATTGTAAAGAACTCCGAGCTTTGTGGAAGGGGCCCTCATTCAAAAATGTGCCTTAACTAAGATTTGTTTCTCCATTTCCAATATTGGTTGGAATGTACAACAGGTAAACCAGATCATTTGGTTATGTACTTTTGGAAATCATTTAAAATTTGTAAGCAATTACAATCTTTAAACACCTCCGATTCACACCAGTATGTGTAGAAGTAAACAGTCATCTTAAATAGGACATAAACTTTATTTTTTTAAATTTTAATATAATTTGACATTTAGGCATATATGAAGTCTACTTAACACAGCAGTGTGTTTTTCTGTGTTAAAATAGTCCTGCTATATTGTTATTTAGGGTTCCTTTTTATGTCTTTTCCGTAGCTCAGTATTCATTCCTTCCTTTCAGTTCTAGAACTCGCTGACATCAATTGACTGTAAGCCCTGCATGGAAAACTTCCCTCTAGTCTTCAACTCAGCTAATGCTACCGGGTTCCTGAACTGAGGTGTAAAATGAATTAAAAATGACTATTAGGTGCAAAAGGGGCAGCAATAACAAGGTTTTTTATGGACACACCTGGAAACAAGCTGTTACCAGTTCCGTCTGCTTTTCCTTGCAAGATTTTTTGAAATAAACAAAAAGATAAGGAAAAGCACTGTTTCAGAACATACACTGAATTAATTACACAGAGATCGAGCGTGAATACTTTTCTAATTATTACAAGGTCCAGGTACCCTTTGAGCCCACTCTGAAATTGGGAATATTTTCACCATGGGGTCTTCCTTAAGAAAAGTGACTCACTATATATTTTTTTTATAATTCCAGAATATGGCCCATATAGAGTGGAATGCTTTCCAGGTGCTCTCAAGATAATTTATTCTCTCTCTCTCTCTCTCTCTCTCTCTCTCTCTCTTCTCTCTCTCTCTCTCCTCTCACTTCCCTCCTTCCCTCCCTCCTCCCTCCCTCTCTCTCAGTGAATGCAACTCTAATTTTCTGTGACCTTATCACTGAAGTCAATTAAAGAAAACCAGAATTTCATTTGTAATCTATAACCAAATGTGTACGTTAACCAGGTAGATAGGTAGTTTCCCCTTTAAGAACCTTCACTCAGTGAGGTGCATATTTCAGAGAACCTACTTACTGAAATTATGCCGTACTCTGTATAGTTACTACTCTGGCTATGAACCTGCAATTTCGGGGACATCTAAGGTTGTATGTAAATAACAGAGACATTCCCTTCATTTATAACAATGATTTCCATGTAATGTTTATATACACTGAAATCCCTTGGTAAAGGAATGTGTGTAAAAGGTATGGGGACTAAGAAGGACAAGATTGGGTCTGGCAAACTTTTAAATCACCAGTTTATATTTTCTCATTTGCAGTAATGTCACATTCAAATGGTTGTGTCAGGAAATAGATAGTGCATGTGCAACATTATTACTTTGAACACAAAAATATTTGCTGACTTATTTTTCTCACCTTGTTTCCTCAGAAATTGCTTTAAATAAAGGACAGGACCAGTAAACATGGGCTACAGAACTTTACTGGTTTCTCATTGCAGCTGGTGATTTCTTGTAGTATGTAAATGTTGCTAATGTCTGTAACCTGTTGATCAGTGAAGATGCTGACTGCATTCTGAGGTTGCCAAGGACCTCACAATTTTTTGCAGAGTTATATTGGATAATTCTTTATTGCTAGTTTAAAAGCAAAGGCAATTTCTTGTGTCCAGAGATATGTAATAAAATGGCAAGTTGCTACATTTTTGGAATCAAAATAGCATTTAATAATCAGCCCCTGCAGTGGCATTATTATACACGTGTGTAACCCCCCAGAGGTTTCTATGATTCTATGGTCTGGGCTGTATGCATTTCTCACCTCTGCAGTTTAGACCATCAGACAGTACCATTATTTAGGATCTGTTGGGTTTGATGACTAGGTAAAATTTGTGTAAAATCGATGAAAACAGGTGTCTTTATTAAACTGCGTGTTTCCCCCCCCCCCCCCCCCCCCCATTTAAATCTATGCCTCAGGAGTTTTGCTTGCAAACTCTAAAAAACTAGACTGTATGGAAAGAATGACAGTACAGCTGCAACTAAAGCAGAAGAAATTTCAGTTGATATGGTCCCCCTTCACATAGTGCAGGAGGTAGAGGGTATAAGAGTGTTGGATCAATTAGCAGAGCAGGAATAACTGATGATGGGGGGGATATGGCAGACACATAGCAGCAGTTATTGAACCCCACTGAATTGAACTCCAGAGTAAAATCCAGGTTTAGTACAATGCTTTTAACATAATTAATAAATAACATAGTGAAAACAATACAGTTACACTCCATGACTAACACTACACTCATATGTTGTGGGACACAAGGCCACAGGATACATGCCTGGGGCAATGTGTGTGATAGTGCTGTTGCTGCATGCAAAGCAGCTGCAAGGTCACATGTCCTACACTAGCAAACTGAGTTATCACACACATTGCCCGGACCTGTAGGACCCTGCAGACCGCTAGTAAAGCAGCTGCATAATCACACACATTACACAGGAATTGCAGCATACTTTTTGAATAGCACTGTGGGTGCAGTCACAAAGCAACCACTGCACCATCATAGCATTCCATGGGCAATTAGTGGGCTTTGTGAATGGCAATCCAGGCCACTCATAAAGCAGTTGAATTATTATACACTTTTTCCCAGACTTGTAGGATGCCTCATACATGGCTTTGTGGGCAATTCATGAAGCAGCTGCAGCACCACACACATTACATCAGACCTGCATCCTGCAGCTTTCTAGCATCCCCTTTATGGAAGAGTATGCCAGTAGCCCTTCGATAATTTGCAAAACAATCATTTGCACTGTTATAACTATTTATTTTAGGTTATTCTGATTATCTGTCTGCATATTATGTATAATGTACTTGCAACACTGTAATGTGTTTTTACCTCTATTTTTTATATTAGACTATATTTATTTATTGCTTATATTTTATTTTTATTACCACTTCACCTACAGTTATTTTCACTTGCACAGCATGCATTGTTTGCTTCCCTAGCCCTTCCCCCAGGACATATCTGGAAATGAGCTGTTTTCAGTTCAGTATGTCTCTCCTGGTAAAACTCATGAAATAAATAAATTACAATATGCAAGTGCAGTATTCATCATGGGGTGTAAATGGATTCCTTGTACTGTTATTTATTTGCAGTGTATGGTTCAATGATGTTGTGCTTAGAAATCCATACAGTCTCAGATGTCGCTGTACCGCTGTAGTGACATACCTACTATGATATCAGCTTTTGTTGTACCGTAATAGGGATGACACAGCAGCAATGGTGAGTCAGCTGGTTTACTGATTGTATTGCACATCAAATGTTCATGAAAATACATTCCTCTCATGGACAAAACAACAATAAAACAACAGTTAATCTCAAAAAAGGTTTTGTTTTCACTACAGTTAACTTTAAAACATTGAAACCTTGAATTGTTTTTCCTTGTTCTGTCTTAGTAGGCATCAGTCAGAGGAAACTGGACAGCCATATTGTCAACGTCTTGGACAAAGTAAAATAAGTGCTTCTATGTTTTGTGACATTTGTGAACAGTCAACTGGACAGAAAAAAATGTTTTTGCTGTAGCTTCTCTCTGACAAGTTTGTGAAAACCTGGCAATACAGAACATAATGTATGAGTGTCCAAACACAGTAAGGCTGTGGTTCCATCTTGGGATTGTTATAATATCACAGGATATCTCTGGCTTCATTCTTCACTCCACATTGAATGGGCAAGCCATATTGATAGGAAAATAAAATCAAAGGATTAAATTCTCCATACTTTCTTTTATTCGAGTTTGGGGTGTTTATTTACCAACATTCAGTCTCTGGGTGCTTTGCTGGCCAGTAAATATATCTGTTTTAGCTGGTTTGTTGTACCATTTAGTTTGACACATTTACTTATTTTAAAAGTTTCACTAGACAAATACAGTATAGGTTAACACCGAGTGTTCTGGTATAATCTGTAGTAAAGTACAAATGCATCTTGTTATCATTTGCAGATCTTGTTTATTGCCCTCTACTTAATGTGTTCAAATATTGCGTACAATGTAGATTTGCATTCACAGCTCAAGAGAACTTGAGAATATTCTGCTTAATGAGCAGACTTTACTTCTCACCATATTTTGCTAAACAAGCAAACAACAACAACACACACACACACACACACACACACACACACACACACACACACACACTTGCACTGAATCAAACAATACTCACCAGTGGTATGTCTTGTTTTATTGGGTGACTCTGTCCCTGTGAAACCTCTCCACAGATTTTCATCCAAACCTAATTTATATACCTGATCCCCTACCTATACTGTTTCTGTTCAGAAAGGCAACATTAAGGCTCAAGTCTGATTCTGACCAGCATCTGTCTGTCTGTCTGTCTATCTATCTATATATCTGTTTGTTTTCCCTTCCCAGTGCTACTAGCTTGATTTTAATGACTCATGACTGAAAAGAGACAGACATTTCTGTAAATATTTGTTGGGTGTTTTGAGGCATTCCTGTGAAACTGCAGTTGTAAAGAACCACACCTTTGGGAATAGTAAAGTGTAGCAGGTTTCGAATTTGGGGATTCAAAAGAGCCTGTGGCTCCATATAGCCGCAGGTGTGGTCCCATAGCTGGAAAGGATCTGTTGTTGCCTGGTTAATTACTAACTATCCATCCCTTTAGAGTTTTCACAAAAGCTGCCATATGAAACAGGCCAAGGGAAAAGAAAAAGGGAACCACAAACTGAATTGCAATGAACATTACAACTGATGGACAAAGGAGGGTATGAGGGGTGGTGGGGGGTTAGGGGTAAAGGATTGCATGAACCAATAGTAATATCTTCATTTAATTACAAAATAGCAGAAAAAAAATGGCAGAAGGTACTAATGGTTAAAAAGGCATGTAATAAAAAAATATACAAAGAACAATATATGTTTAAAGGACATTTATGAAATGAAAGTTTTTTCAGTCTTTTTTTCAATAGTTTCACAAGCTATTGTGTGTGGCAATGTACAATTTTCTGCCAAGCACTCAGGCTGCATCCCCTAGCTGTGAGTATGTGCAGAATGACATATACAAATGTAATCCTGTCTGTATGGGAGTATCGAATTTCTGCCACTAACAAGCACACTGATAAAGCAATGGCATCAGACCAACAGATACAAAGAAGATGCAGCTGGCTTACTCGAATTTTATTTATTTTGTTTTTGTTTAGACTGTTACAGTTAGCTTGGTATGGTAAGAAATACACACACACACACACACACACACACACACACACACACACTGAAATAATCAGGCAGGGCATGTCCCTTTTACAGACAATCACATATTGCAGAGTAGGTACTGAAACTGTCTAGGTCTGCATGTGAATCAGGTAAGGATATGTCAGCTGATATGGAGCATCAACTTCTGGTATGGCCTAACTGATGTTTGCACAGGCATAATTGCATTTGGTGTGTGTGTGGGGGGGGGGATAAGGAGAGACTTCTGATTGATGAATCACTTATACTGTATATGGATTTAATCCACAAAGTAAGGAGTCTAAAAGCATTAATATCAGCAGTGGCACACACAGTTCTTTACACCATACTCCCCAAAATAAAATAAAACATAAAACTTTAGGATTAGTTAAGGTATATGCACAGAGTCAGAGTTTTAATGAACCAAAGTTTAGGCTGAATTTGGAGCTTCAGTTCTGAGCATCTCTAATACATAGCCAAGCTAACATAAATTAGCAGTATGAACCATAAAAAAAAATTCTGAACATGGCATTAGCTGGGTGTCACTATCTGTAAGGAGTCAGACAATTTAGCAAATTAAATGAAGAACAGAGAGAATGTATTCAGGTGAGTGAAATCATGCAGACGATAGAATCGCAGGAGCTAGGTAGCGAATCCATCAACATCAGGGTCTGTAAAAAAAAAAAAAGGTACAATAAGCATATTCTGAAGAATATACCAAATACCATAAGTTAGAGCAACTGATGGATACATAAGGGTGTGTGTATGTGTGAGGGGGGAGGATAGGGTAAACGGTAGTAAATTACGGTGCTGTATCACTTTAATTATGTAAAATAGAAAGCAGAAGGATGTATTAATTATTCTAGCATGTTATTTTGGTCAACAAACAAATACACACTAACGGAATATGTCCAACAGATGCTGAAAAAAGGAAAGTGTTTTACTGTTTCTTTAGTTTTTCCTTTTTAGTTGTCCATGGAATGCTTGACACGATGAACTGAGATTATAATCAGGGAAACTAGCAGCATTTGTGTCTGAACTGGCACAAGTATTTTCTTATGCTGTAATAGTAATGCAAATAAAAGGTCAACAGAATACAGAAAAGAAGTACTTTGCTTCCTGGTTGCTGTCAGTTTCTGACAGCTTCACAAGAATGTGTCCCACAGAGTGAAAGTCTGGTTGACGTCATGGAATGCATGAATTACAACGTCAGCAATTAGCTGCCACACTCACTTTCCCGGTATGGAAACCGGAAATATAAAACAGGCTGCTCCAGTAACAAACATTTTTACATTTTTTGTTGCTTGGTTAAATTAAAAACAAGAAAAAATCAGACTAACGCAGTTGCTGATTAGTCAACATATATGCATTACTATAAATAATCACAGCACACTCCTCATAGGAAATCACTGTTGTGTTAATTTCCTGTCCTCTTTAATCCCAAAATGAGCTGATTTTATCTACATTAACACACAAAACAAAACAAAACTTGTACACACACACACACACACACACACACACACACACACACACACACACGTTCTAATATAGTGACAGAGGCTTTTTTTTAACTTATGCTTTACATTTGTTATTGAACATATACATGTCTGGAGGACACTGTTTGCATTTCAATCCCCATCCCTCGAAAGCTGATCTTTATTTTACAAGGGAAGTAGGTTTATTAAAATGACTTTGTTGTTTTGTTAATGGATGTCAAGAGTCTTTATTTAGCATCCACATCAGCATTTCTTGCATTCAACCACTGATATTCTATCAAAATACACATTTTGCTAATTCCCCCAAAAAAGTGAACGTCATTGTACAATGTACACTTCTCTAATGGTTCTATTACACTTTGATTTTATGGCAGTGGAAGGTAAAGGCTTTACATCTTGGCTCCACACTGTTAACCACTGAAACATTTTAGATCGGTGGAGTTTACATTTTGTATATGTTCTTTGTGGTGTGGTGGTTGGAAGGGGGTCATCTTTTGCACTGTTATAACCCCTTTGTTGATTTAACAAGTTATGCATAGAGTGGTTGATGAAACGTTGCTCTGAAAAAAAAAATGCTTATTCAAGTAAGTACGTGTAGATTTTTCCAACCAATTTATAACCTCAGCAATGAAGCTCAGTGTCTAATTAACATGCTTTTACTGGCAGGAAAGAGTAGTAATTTATTGCACTGTATTGTACAGTTGTTGTCACCATGGGAGCGCCCACCAATATATACTCTGTAGCTATGCATATGATTTTTTGGTAGTTATAATATGCTTTCTCAAAAAGTAAGGAAATTCTTTGCAAAAAAACTACATTTAATACATCATTTAGGGTTAAAGCAGAAAAAGTCAGGAAAAGAAAACATTAGGGTTGCCACCTAACCCCCCACCTGCCATTCTCCACAGACTGACAGACGATGTGGTGAGTCATTGGGGTTGTGAGGCCTAAATCTTACCCCATTCTCCTTTACTGTAGCATGTCCACCTGCTTACACATGGAATGGGGTGAGATTTGGGCCTCACAACCCCAATGACAAACCCTAATGCTCTCATTTCCTGACTTTTTCTGCTTTAACCCTAAATGATGCATTAAATGTATTTTTTGCAAATAATATATACTGTACATATATATATATACTTTATGTTTATTCATTTTAACATGAAAAAGTCATTAAATTCCGGAGGAGGTTGTGGAGTCAAAAACAGTGGTTGAATTCAAGCATGCATGGGCAGCCATAAGGCAATTCTAGGGGTTGGGGGTAGAAAGAAGTAGGCTGCTGGTTAACTATGATCTGCAGCTTATCCATTAGATAGGGAACTGGGCAGACTGGGTGGGCCAAGCGGTCCTTATCTGCAGTCAAATTCTATGTTTCTATGTAAATTACAATTAATGGAAGCATGTTTCAATTAACAACATTTATTAGCTACAGGAAGAGATATTCCATTAAATAGTGATACTGCATATGGAGGTACATACAAGTTATCCAAGTCTAAGCTAATAGAAGCTATTCGCATAGTTAAGAAAGCTAGCCACACCATAACCTGTGAGAGAAGAGGAAAACATATGTGCAAATAGGTGCATACAGTACCAAGGTTCAGTATGGCCCAAACATAGCCATTGTTCTCACAGTTAACTTACTGAAGTACTAGGAATCCACTGGGTCCATGTAGCTCGTCTCAAGTTCCAGAAAGGGGAAAAAGAAAAAAAACAAACAATGCTAAAAGTGCAGTACAACCCTTCAGTAACTTCCCTCCAAGACAGCCTCAGTGAATTCTACAGTTGAAACATTCTTTCATCAACATTTTTCAAAGTTCAGAAAGTAGGCTTGAACATTTGGAATCAGTTACAACTGTAGAATGAAATCTGTAAAACTATCATATTACATTTATTATATATATATATATATATATATATATATATATATATATATATATTCATGGCAAAAACTCAGTTTAATGCATCAGTTGGTTTTCCACAGCAATAAAAGTGAGGAAATTCAGTTGGGGTTGGCACCCCATCACCCCACCCACTCCACCTACCAACAGGCATTGGGGTGTGTGTTAGTCATTGGCCTTAACCTGCACCCCATTCCATGTGTAAAGAAGCTGAGGTGGTGACTATAGGAGAATGGGGTGAGAGTTAGGACCGGGATCTCAACGCACACCCCGATGCCTGTTGGTCAGGACAGGTGGATGTGGGGTGGTAAAAGCAACTCTAACACCAAATTTCACTTTTTCACAACAACCTAACTGATGCATTAAGTGGAATTTTTGCCATGAATTTCTTCTTTTGAGAATGCACTATAAATAGTGAATGGAATGTGGTGGTGGGAGTGTGGGGATCACCATGTGATTTTTTGTCACTTTGCTGTGCAAAAACTGTATGACCGACTGAAATGAAAATTGTTAAATGAAGACATGTACCATAGCACACTGTTTGTCCAGAACTGGGTGTACAACCATTAAACAGTCACACAGTGCCATGAGCAAACAACATAACATGTACAATTCAGCAACCTTAAGTGCCAGCAGCCTGAACATTAGCACACTGAAAGATGAATTATAAATCTTTGCACAGTCCAAATGCCAGGCAAATCGAACACACAGTTCAGAAGTTATTGAAGCATAATGAACCAAATTTTCATTCTTCAGAGTGGCATAATTACGCACCTGTTAATGTTTCACACACAAAGCCACTGCAAGGCACCTCTGTGCCACTAGGGTTACCTACACTATAAATTTAAAGGCAGTAGCACCATGCAGAATGCTATGTGTAAAACATTAACTGTGTCATGCAGTATCTCCACAATTAATTATTTTTCATACATATAAACAGGATAATTTACATCTCCGAGACATTCACTCAACACCCTCCAAATTTCATGAGAAAAGACCAAACCATTCCAGAGATACTAAATGTTTATGTTTCTGTACCTTTAAAACATCATCCACCACAAAATGGAGGAACTTGCAGCCGAAAATGCACTAAAATGATGGACTTGGCAGCTGAAAAATGAGTAACTGTGAAGTGGGCCAAATTCAAATGGCCATAACTCTGGAATGGAACAATAATTTATTCACCAAACAAAAACTGACATTTTCCTTGAACAAAGGTCTCTCTACCTGCCAAGTTTCAGACCAATCAACCACAGACTGGCTGTGCTATGCATTGCAGAAGACAGTGCAGAAAAATAGCAAAAACAACGTTTTGCACTGCACTACGCAAACGCAAAAACACAAATGGTAATGTTAACACAAATGGTGATGGTAATATTGAGGTAAAATGAAATAGCACTGCTAACGGTAACACAAGCGCAAATGGTAATGCACATTGTGATGTAAACATTAACGATAATGCAAATGGTAAGAGAAATGCAAGTGCAAACGTGGATGAAAACAGAAATGGTAACGCAAACAGTAAGGCAAATGCTAATGGCAAAAGAAATGCAAACGTTAGGGAAAATAGTATGGCAAACACCAACAGAAATGCAAACGGTAACGAAAATGCAAATGGTAACACACTCAAACAGAAATGCAAACAATAATGACAAAGGTGATGCAGAAGGAAACAGTAATGCAATCAACAATGGAAATGCTACCAAAAATGCAAATGCTAAAGCCAACAGAAATGCAGACGGTGATGAACATGCAATAGTAACGGTAACGTGATTGGAAATGCAAATGGTTACAGTAACACCAACAATGACGCCAAAAGGAACAGTAACACAAATCAAAACACAAATGCAAGTGCGTACACAAATGCAAATGGTAACGTGCACAATCTTGGTAACACAATTGGAAACAAAACGCTTATGGTAACACCAACGATGACGCCAAAGGAAACACAAACGCAAAAGGAAACACAAATGGAAGCGTGTACACAAACACAAATGGTAATGCACACAGTGACGCAAAAGGAAACGCAGACAAAACAGTAATGGAAATGCAAATGGTATCAGCAACACAAATGAAAGCACAAATGCAAAAGCAAAGGATAATGCACATGGTAACGTAAATGGAAACGCTAACTCAATCGGTTACGGAAACACAAGCAGAAACACTACCTGTAACAGTAAAGCAAACACACACACTTTTTTCCCAAAAAGGTGCATTCAGAAGCACAGTGAATACAAATAATGCATGCATAATAATGGCCCTTGGAGCAGAAAATGAACACTTGTAATACTACTAACATACTAAAATGCCAGTGGAATAGGCCTAATGGTCTTTCGTGTCTGCTCATTTGGTCAGCCCCCAACCTGGGAGCTGACCTTGCTGCCCCACTCACCTTCTCTGGCTTCTCCCTTCCCAGTCCTTGATATTCTTGCTGCACTGGACTTTGCTACTAAATTGCTTATATCTAAGGAACCATACGGCATAGAAAAATAATTAAAATATCATATTATTTAAAAGTTTCCTGGCTAGTTTTGCACCTAGCCCCCTAGTAGGGGACTAAGAATTCTTCCAACGAAAAGTCTGTATCTTGAAGCATTTTCAAGATACGGACCCGGAAAGGCACAGTGGACACCGTAATGTTAGCCTATGGGAAACATCATCAATTTTGGAGGGCTGTAACTTTGCAGCCCTATAATGTTTTGTCACCAAACCACCAAAAGGCACATATGTGGTTTCTTGGCTTTCTTCTCTCCAAATTTCAGCCCAAAAGATCAAACTGTTCTTTTGCAGCAGGGTGGCAATGATTCCCTACTATTTTGGGAATAGTGTCGCAAAGTACTGTCGCAAATCACAACACTCTCACAAATAAAATCACAAATGTGTCGAATGTACGACACTACTTTTTACAAAAATTTTAAAAACATATTTCCACAAAAAAAGACATGGCTAGCATCCTCAGGACTCGACTAGGTGAACACAGCAAGAATTTTGTCCCTAGAGGGTCCCAAATTTAAATGCCAAACATTTCTGTGACCACCAACTGAAAACAGGATGGCAGATTTGTGACACTACAAGGGTCATTTGCGACACTAAAAACTGCATTTGTGACACTTTCACATATTTTGTCAACTTTTCCCATTGATTATAATGGGAAACTTGTTTTTTGAATAACCTTTGAACCTTTTAGTATTTTTTCATGAAATCTTTGAAAGGCACATCGAGGACCCCAGCTGCATGTTCTCTGAAGGTTTCGGACTGGTAGCACAGACCATGCAACCTGTAGGCACGAGCAAAGAATGCACAAAAGTGTATAATATGTGTGTTTTTTGGTGCTCTGTAGCTCTGCAAATGTACATCTGACCTTACAGAAATTTGGCAGATCCAGAGATCTATAGCACCAGACTGTGCATGCCAAATTAAAGGCAAATCCAACATACAGTGTCAAAGTTATTAAGCTGTCAAATTTCAGATTTAACCTTAAATGGAGTACTCAACCCTAACTATAGTGGCACTACTGTGCCACTATAAAATATATATATATTTGAGTAGCCCTTTTAAGGTTAAAGGGTCAAACTTTGCACCTTAATAACTTTTCCACCATTCAACAGATTTGCCTGAAATTTGAATTGCACGATCCAGAACCATACTTCTTGGGATCTGCCAACATTCGCAGTGGTGGGATATACAGCTTATTAAGTCAGATCTGCATGTGCGTTTACGGTTTTTGTACATTCTTTGCTCCCACCTACAGGTTGCACAGTTTGCCCGATTGGTCCAAAAACTTAAGGGAACATGCAGCCGAGGTCCCCAATGTGCCTTTTGAAGATTTCATGAAAAAATATTGAATAGTTCAAAAGTTATTCAAAAAACAATTTCCCATTATAAGTCAATGGGAAAAGTTAACAAAAAGTTCAAAAGTGTCACAAATGTACTTTTTGGTGTTGCAAATAGCCCTAGTAGTGTTGCAAATCCACCATTGATGACCCCAATGCACACCCTGATGCTGGTTGGGGAGCAGGCTGGAGGTGCAAGGGGGGCTTTCAACCCTAAAACCAAATGTTCTCACTTTTGTCACTGTGGAACAACCCTAACAGATACATTAAACAGAGTTTTTGTCATGAATTTCCCTTATTTTTGAGAATGAGAACTATAAATAATGATTGGAATGAAGGGGTGGGAGCACGGGCCCTTTGGGCCCTGTGCTACCACCCCGGGATATGGTCTGACATAGTAATGGTAAGTGCAATGCAAACACAAGCACTAACGGTTACACACATAGTGACTGAAATGTAAATGGTAAAGCAAACGTTAATAGAAATGCAAGTGCAAAGTGACACCAGAGCGAACAGTGACACAAACGGAGATGCAAGAGCATATGGAAACGCAACTGGTAACGCACACGGTCATGGTACCGCTATTGTAAATGCAAATGTTAACTGTTACAGCAACAATAATGCCAAAGGAAACAGAAATGCAATCGCTTACAGAAATGCAAAGCGTAACGCGCATGGTCATGGTACTGAAATTGTAAATGCAAATGGTAATGGTAACAGCAACAAAAACACCAAAGGAAACAGAAGCGCAAACGCAAGCATGTACAGAAATGCAAACCATAATGCGCACAGTCACGGTACCGCAATTGGAAATGCAAATAGTAACTGTAACAGCTAAAATAATGTCAATGGAAACAGAAACGCAAACACAAGCATGTACAGAAATGCAACAGTCATGGTACTGCAATTGTAAACAGAAATGGTAATGGTAACAGCAACAATAACACCAAAGGAAACAGAAATGGAAATGCAAATGCAAGCGTGTATGGAAATGCAAACCATAATGCACACAGGCATGGGAACACAAACAGAAACACAAATGGTAACAGTAACAACAACGATGATGCAAAATGAAAGACAAACACAAACACAAATAGAAGGGCGTCCGCAAATGCAAATGGTAATGTGCAATGTGACACAAAGTGAAACACAAACAGAAACAGTACTGTAGACACAAATGGTAAGAACAACACAAACACAAGTGCAAAGAGAAATGCAAAGGATAATGCACACAGTGGCTTACAAGGGAATGCTATCGCAAACAGGTATGGAAACGTAAGTGGAAATGCTACGTGTAACAGTAACTGGAGCACACACACTGGTTTTCCCCAACAGCTGCATAGAGAAACACAATGGCCAGATATTCAAAAGGGTTGCGCATGGCACAACAGTGTTGCACCATGTGCAATCCACTGATGTAACCCTGGTGCAATATTCAAGCAGGGGATTGTACCTGGCTACCCAGATCGGGATGCGCTGGGTGAATCAGTAATGTATGTGGCTCAGGTGGAGGCGTGGCCATGCGCCTCCGCACATCCTGATATTCAGCCCAGGATGTGCTGAGTCCATGCATGCACAACCCCTACTTGTGCCGCACACAGGTGAGCCAAAAAAAAAGAAACAACTCCTGGCCACCCACAGGTGAGCTGCCATATTGCAGGGTGCAACATGGCAGCTGCCACCTGTGGGTGGCCACCGAACTCCAGCTTTACTTCCATGGCGGCGCCCCCCCATGCCCGATTGTAGGCATCTGTTTAAAATAATAACGTCCCATAACCCTGGTGGTCCAGTGGACCGCTGTCAGCCAGATCGCAGGCTTAAGTATATAAAAGATCACGTCCAATATCTTGGGTGGTCCAGTGGATCCATTCACATATCTGGAATGTGTAGTATGGTATGGGCTGCATGCCCATTGGCTCACACTGTGGACCAATGTGCATACAGCCCTACCTATGGTGTCAGTCGGCAGGCGGTGGGGCAGCTGGTAGGTGGGCTGCTGCCACCCGCCACTGACCAGGTGGGAGCGGGGCAGTGGGGCCCAGTGGGTGGTGGAGGGGGTACCGCTGGACCACCAGGGCTATTGACTTCATTATTTTTAATACAAATGCCCATGATCGGGCTGCAAGCGGTCCACTGGACCACCAGGGATATAGGACTTAATTTATTTTTACAATTGCCAATGATCAGGCTGGCAGTGGTCCACTGGACCACCATTGATATAGGACTAAATTTATTTTTACAAATACCCGTGATCAGGCTGCGAGCAGTCCACAAGACCACCAGGGATATAGGATGCGATGTATATTTACTGAAGCCCGTGATCAAGCTGTGGGGCATATTGCCACACTGTTCAGGGGTCGTTGATCCCAGACTGCTGCTGCCTGGCAGGGCGCCAGTCACAAGTCACCAGGGATCAGTGCACCTGCATGCAAATGGGGCCATAATGACATGCAAATGGCCCCATTTGCACCTTGCATACATTATGGCTCCATTTGCATGTGCACTTTTGAATATCGCAGTTGTTGCACATAGCGCAACAGAACTTGCACTAGTGCATCCCCCTGCTCCACTCTGGCCACTTGCGCTGGTGCAGTGCCACTGCGCCATGCACACTGCAGGTGGCCAGGGTGTGATATTCAACAATGTTGTGCCATGGTGCATCTCCGTTGAATATCGCCCAGTTAATGCCCCTGTGCAGCCAAGTTGCACTGTGCCCAGGCTCATGCAACAGCCTGGTGCAGTCTAAATATCCAGGTCAATGAGTACAAAGAATGTATGCATAATAATGGAGCTCAGAGCA
This sequence comes from Neoceratodus forsteri, assembly GCA_016271365.2. Taxonomy (NCBI): domain Eukaryota; kingdom Metazoa; phylum Chordata; order Ceratodontiformes; family Ceratodontidae; genus Neoceratodus; species Neoceratodus forsteri. The sequence goes on along the minus strand of CM028137.1, from coordinate 439,367,235 downwards.
GAAAATGAGGAGCTGTAATACTAAATTGTTTATATCTCAGGAACCGTATGACTTAGAAAAAAAATTAAAATTTCATATGAATTATGACTTTCCTGGATAGTTTTGTGCTTAGCCCCCAATCAGGAGGCTAAGCATTTTTCAGATGAAAAGTCTGTATCTCGCACCATTTCCTGAAAGGCGCGGCGGATGCCACAATGTTAGTCTATGGGAAAAAGCATCAACTTCACAGTGCAGTAACTTTGCATCCCTGCAATATTTTTTCACCAAAACACTAAAAGGCACATCTGTGAAATGTTGGCTTTCTTCCCTCCAAATTTCAGCCCAAAAGACCGAACTGTTCTTTTGCAGCAGGGTGGCAAACAATTCCTGTCATTTTGGCCATAGTGTTGCAAAGTAGTGTCTTGATTTGTGACATTTTCTCAAAACAAATCATGAAAGTGTTGCAGGTGTGACACTACTTTGCCACACTACTTTTCTCAAAAATGTCAAAAACATATTTCTGGGGTGTTTAACCCCAAAATAAAGACATGCCTAGCATCCTATGGTCTCGACTAGGTAAACACAAAAAGAATTGTGTCCCAAGATGGTCCCAATTTTAAATGCCAAGCATTTCTGTGATCAGTAACTGAAAAAAAATGGCTGACTCATAACACTACAGGGGTCATTTGCGACACTAACAACTGATTTGCGACACTGTCAAACTTTTTGTTAACTTTTCCCACTGGCTATAATGAAAAACTTGTTTTTTGAATAACTTTTAAACAGTTCAATATTTTTTCACATTGAGGACCCTGGCTGCACGTTCCCTGAAGTTTTTGGACCAGTCACGTAAACTGTGCGACCTGTAGGCACGAGCAACTAATGCACGAAAAAACATAAGTGTGCCCCAGAATGCCACTTAATAACTCCGCAGCCATATATCCCACTAGTACAAAAATTAACAGATCCCAAGACCTATGATTATACCCCATGCCTGTCAAATTTCAGGCAAATCCATTAAATGGTGGCAAAGTTATTAAGGTACAAAATTTCACCATTTAACCTTAAATGAGGTACTCAACTCTAGCTTTGCTAGCACTACCATGCTACCATAATATGTATGCATATATATATATATATATATATATATATATATATATGTGTGTGTGTGTGTGTGTGTGCATATGTATCTATATATTTTTTATGTAAAAACTTTGTTAATGCATCAGTTAGGGTTCTTCTACAGTAAAAGCAAGGAAATTTGGTATTAAGGTTGAAAGCCTCCCTTGTACCCCCAGCCCAGCCCCCCAAACAGCACTGGGGTGCACATTGAGGTCATCAGCCCTGACTCTCACCCCATCACATGTGTAAAGAAGCAGAGGTATAGGAGAATGGGGTGAGAGTAAGGACCGACGACCCCAACGTGCACCCCAAAGCTGGTTGGGGGGGTGGGCTGTGGGGTCCAAAGGGGGCTTTCAACCCTAATATCAAATTTCCTCACTTTTGTCACTGTAGAAGAACCCTAACTGATATATTAACAAAGTTTTTTGCATAGAATTTCTTTACTTTTTAAGAAAGAATAGAAAAGTAGAAAGTTGCGAAAGTTGGTGGGAGCGCCCACCAACTCGTAAGTGTAAGGAGACATTACACACCCATTGACTAAAAAGTACATTCTCAACAGCAAGGCCAGCCACCAAACAAATGTTAATCTAGTAGAACAATAGAAAATGCTATCCACAAAAAGTAAATTGTGCCACACAATATGTCCATAAAAAATATATAGCCCAACATCTAAACACCTCTATTAACATCTACAGGACATGCCATCAACACCCTCCAAATTTCAGGTAAAAAGACCGAACCGTGTCCAAGATATGACATATCAAAATTTTAAATTTTCATTTGTCAGAGTGGCACAGTTCCACACCTGTTGACATTTAGCACTCACAACAACTGAAAACTACATCCATGACACTAAGGCTAGGTATCCAATAAATTTCAAGCCACCACCACAAGCAAAACGCTGTCCGTGGAATGTAAACTGCACCACGCCATATCTGCACCCAAAAAATATTTTCTGACATGGAAACACTGTAATTGTATTCCACATGACATGCTGTCAACACCCTCCAAATTTCAAGTGAAAAGACCAAATCGTGTCCAAGATATAACATTTTAATGTATGAGATTTTCATTCATCAGACTGGCACAGTTCTGCACCTGTTGACATTTAACACACACAACAACTGAAAACTACATCCATGACACTAAGGCTAGGTATTCTATCAATTTCAAGCCACCAGCACAAGCAAAACACTGTCCGCAAGATGTAAAGTGCATCATGCAATATCTCTGCAAAATAAATTTTATCTGACACATAAACACCATAATTTCCATCTAGAAGACATGCCGTAAATACTCTTCAAATTTCAAGTAAAAAGACCGAACTGTTCACGAGATATTCAATATGAAAGATTACTGAAATTTCCATATCTATTCCATTATAAAAAATCTGGCCACCTTGTCTCTCCCTTGCGATCAAAGAATGTCACGATCAAAGAATTTGCAGGCTCACAATCAAAGAATTTACAGGCTCATGAACAAAGATTTCAGAACCTTATAAAACACAAAATTGAAGGAATTGCAGTTAACCACCACCATGGTTCGACAGAACGAAGCTCCCTGAGTAAAATCCACCCTCATTTGACTTCCTACAACACCCCTGGGCTGAGAAAATAGATTTTTTAATTGAGCCATCTCATCCCTCTCTCACAATGAATGATCAAGATCAAAGAATCTCACGATCAAAGATAGTTAGCGAGCCTCGAACAAACAATTTAAAAGCTAATAACTCTATTTTTGTACTGACTTAGATGGAACCAAAGCCATGGCTTGATAGATCAGGGTCCCCTGAGTAAAACCCATCTAAGTTTTACTTCAGAAGTGACCCCTGAGCTGAGATATTTGTGCTTGTACAGTCAGAAAACTGAAAACAAGATGGCGGACCTTGTGGTCAAAGAATTTTTGAAATTCCTTGGGATCAGAGATTCTTGAACCACGAGGCTACAAATTCTTTGATGGCCAGGTGGGATGAGATGGCCAGAACCCCCATTCTTTGATCGCAAGATATACTGTACATATACATTTTCCCATTGACTTATAATGGGAACTTAAAAGTGCCATAACTTTTGAATGCCTTAATATATTTTCACCAAACAAAAAGTGGCATATTCAGCCACCAAAACCCTTTCAAATGAGCTATCTCACAGAGCAGAATACCACATAATGGCCATGCAGGACCACATTAAAATGCCAAAAGGTGCCTCCAAAAATGGATCATTTTTCATTTTTCAGCGCTTTCGTACACAAAGACTGGCAATCCAACAGAAACATAATTTGGCAAGTCAAGAGATCTAGTGCACCTCAATGTGTGTACCAAATTTCAGGCAAATCCATTGAATGGGTCCAAAATTATTAATGTCGAAATTTTTGACTTTAGTATGTAACTGGCCGCTCAACTCTATCTATAGTATGCGACTGCGCCACTATAATTTTATATATATTATATATATATATATATATATAAATACTATATTTTTTGAAGACATCCTGGAGGCATTGGCTGCTCTACAAACAAAGGAAATGTACTCAAACACTTTAAAAGAAGGTACAAAACATTAAGGTACTGTAAGTTAGGGTAATTGCATTGATGCCTCAAATAATATAAAAACTGAAGTACACTACACAATCACTAGCATTCCAGGAATGTTTACCCTAATATCACATTGCTCTTCTGTACTGTACTTTTGTGTTGTAGTGTTTTAGCCCTGACTAATGCCTAAACATAGATTTATGTTTTGCAATTAATTTCCATCCTTTTGAAAAGGATAGTTATAATACTTCGGATGGTGATACTTTCAATATAGGGCAACAGAAGGCCAAGACCCATGTGGTTTCCCTCACTACTCAGTGGAAGTAACCATGTTCATTATTATTTATGAATATATCTAATGTATGCTTGAATGCTTGAGTGCTGCTGTTTTTGACAGAAGAGAACACTGGTTTCAGAGCACGATACAGCAGTCTAGAGCTACAGATTTTTTACTGATAAACCACTTCTATCTCATCAGGAGTTAGTACCTGTTTGGATTAAGCAAACAGATACTTTATTAGAATAAGGGGGTCTCATTTAAGTAAAAAAAAGAAGAAAGTCAATGTGTGTTTCTCTGAGGAAGGGGCTATATCAGCTCAATTTACTGAGTCAGAGGAAAGGCCGAGGCTAATTGGGGTGTGGAGTTTAGGAGTACAGCTTAGGAGTACAAAAGCAGATGTCTCCAATTACAGATTCCTGCTGTTTTTGACAGAAGAGAACTTTGGTTTCAGAGCAAGATACAGCAGTCTAGAACTACAGATTTTTTACTGACAGATCACTTCTATCTCATCAGGAGTTAGTACCTGTTTGGATTAAGCAAACAGATACTTTATTAGAAGAAGGGGGTCTCATTTAAGTAAAAAAAAGAAGAAAGTCAATGTGTGTTTCTCTGAGGAAGGGGCTGTATCAGCTCAATTTACTGAGTCAGCAGAGGCTGAGGCTAATTGAGGGTGTGGCTTAGCAGCTTAGGAGTACAAAGGCAGCTGTCTTCAATTATAGCTTCCTGCTATTTTTGACAGAAGAGAACCTTGGTTTCAGAACAAGAAACAGCAGACTAGAACTACAGATTTTTTACAAATTGCCCACCTTCCCACCCAAAGCCAGTTCTACTTTTATAGCCACTGGATTTGACTGACAACAGGAACTTCCTGTTTGGCAGTAGGAAGAGAAGGTTCACTGAGATACATTAGTGTCATCAACCTCAAAGAAACAAAAAAAATAACTGTTTCTCCCCCTGGCTGCTGGAGGTCTGAATCCAAGCATGGAAGAAGGAGACTACTGAAGACTATAGGAAGTTCCTGTCTCAGAACAGGAAAGGTAAGAGTTGTAAGAGCACATAGGCAGTAGGAAAGTAAGTGTAAAAATACACAAAGAGAGGAGACAGTAAGCATACAAAGCAACAGGAGATGGGACACAAAATAAGTCAAGATGGGAGTGGTGCAGTGCAATGGCTGTAGGGTAGCAGTGTTCCGGGAGACATTCTAGAGGCTGCAACGTTGCCTTGTTTGCAGGCACCTCTCTGGTCTGAGGGATGAGGTTGCCCGTCTCCAGGCTGAAATGGCTAGGATTCGTGAAACCTCTTCCCCCACCCAGGGACCACCAGGGCCACCACCGTTAGCTCAGAGGCTGCCAAGAAAGAGGAGCAGTTGGACCAAGGTGGGCTCAGGGAGGGAGAGGATAGTGGAACAGAGGTGCAGCCCTCCAGTTGTACCACTCCACAATTCATATGCTGTTCTGGCAAAGAGTGGTTCCTCTATGGAGTCACCTGCAGTGGAGACCAAGGATGATGCTGGGAACCTCTACAAAGAAGTCCCACAGGAGGGTGGCACAAGATCCCACAGGGGAAGGAAACAACTCCTGGTGGGGGATTAGATCATTAGGGGGTAGAAGTGGGGGAGGAAGGGGATAGGGAGGTAAGGTGCCTGCCTGGTGCCATAGCTCGGAGGGGCAAGAAGCGATTCCTCAGGGTAGCAGGTGCAGCTGCATGAGGGAGGGAGAGGGATGTCTTTGTCCACCTAGGGACAAATTACCTGGCTGTGAATGGGATCAGAGCAGTGCAAGAGGAGTCTGTGGGATTGGGAAGGGGTCTTAGACATGTAGCATGTACGGTAACCTTCTCAGAGGTGCTGCCTGTCTATGGCAAGGATGATGCTAGGGTACTCCACACCATGGGATTCAATGAATGGTTGAAAAACTAGTGGGGATCTCAGGGTTCTGGCTTCACTGGGGACTGCAGAGCCACCTGGAGGGATGCAGGCTTATACTGGAGTGATGGTCTGCATCTGTCTGGGGGGGATCAGGATCCTAGGTGACAGGCTTAAATGCTCCACTGGCAAGCATTTAAACTAGCCAAGGCGGGAGGCACTGAAAAGGAGCAGGGAAATCCTAGCCTCCCCCCAGAAAACACAGTAGCTAGAGAGGTAAACACCAAGGTAGAGAAGTCAGTAGGGAGCAGGACATGGATAAATGCAGAAAAAGGTGGTAAGGACAGGGATGGGGCTAAAAGGGGTAAGGCCATAAAAATAAATGGAAGGTGATGAGTACCAATGCCCGCAGTCTGTGCAACAAGCTCCCTGAACTAGTGGCCTGGATGGAAGAGGGATGCCTGGATATTTTGGCAGTCACTGAAACATGGTACACAGAGAACCATGACTGGGATGTCAACATACCAGGATACACAATCTAACAGGAGGGACAGGGTGGGTAAAAGAGGAGGAGGAGTAGCTCTCTATATAAGGGAGGGGATTAAAGCAACAGAACTAAAGAGTAAACAGGAAATTGATGAGTCACTATGGGTCACCCTGGAGACAGGAAATGGCACCACAAACCAATTGGGGGTTGTGTACAGATGCTCATCTCAGGGGGAGGAGGAAACAGACAAGGAAATGATAGAAGGCATCTTTAAAATGGTAAAAAAAGGGGAAATATTGTTGATGGGGGACCTGAATATGCCAGATGTTAACTGGAGTACCTTTGCTGCAGGCACATCGAAGAGCAGGGTCATTCTTGATGTCCTGCAGGGGGCATGCCTCAGATAGCTAGTGTTGGAACCCATTCAGGAGGGAGCAATCATAGACCTGGTACTCTTAAATGGGGAAGGAGAAAGGATCTCAGATTTAGAAGTGGGTAGCCATCTGAGAACAAGTGACCACCAAACAGTGTGGTTCACAATAAACACAGCCATACAGTCAAGCCATACAAAAACAAGAGTATTGTACTTTAGGAAGGCTGTCTTTGGGAAAATGATTGAGTGCCTCAGAAAATCAGTAGCAAACGGGCAAGAATGAGGGGTGGAGGAACAATGGGGAATAATCAAAATAGCCATCGCAGAGGCAACAAGCTTTTGTGTGAAACAAATCAACAAAACAAAACAAAGGAAAAAACTACTATGGTTCTCAAAAGAGGTGGCAGGGATGGTTAAGGAGAAAATGATAGAATTCAGGAAATATAAGGAAACACAGATGGAGCAGGACAGAGAACTTTATCAGTTAAAGCAGAAGGAGGCAGGAAAGGCAGTCAGAATAGCAAAGGCACAAACTGATGAAAAGATAGCCAACTCTGTTAAGAAGGGGGATAAAACCTTTTATAGGTACATTAGGGAGTGAAGAAAGACCAAATGAGGGATAGAGAGACTTAATAAAGAGGAGGGAACATGGGCAGAGGGTGGCAGTGGAAAAGCAGGGATACTGAATGAATATTTCTGCTCAGTATTCACAACGGAAGAGGAGGGGGTGGTACCTAAACCAAATAAGGGAGAAACTCTGAATGGGGGTGTTGATACCAGTCCATTCACAGAAAAAAGGGTTTTGAAAGAACTTTTGAAACTGAGGGTGAACAATGCAATGGGGACTTATGGGATTCACCCAAGAATTCTTAAAGAACTAAAGGTAGAACTAGTAACACCACCGACTACTTTCTTTAACAAATCATAGGAGGATGGGGTGGTACCTGAGGATTGGAGGAGGGCAAATGTAATTCCACTTCACAAAAGTGGGAACAGGGCAGAGGCAGGAAAATACAAACCAGTTAGTTTGACTTCAGTGGTAGGGAAAATGATGCAATCATTTCTGAAGGAAAGAATTGTTGAGTACCTAGAGGCCAGTGGGGCACAGGACCCAAGGCAGCATTGTTTCACAGCAGGAAGGTCATGTCAGATGATCCTAATAGATTTCTTTGACTGGGTGACCAAAGTAGCTGACCAGGGAAGGGCTGTGGATATGGTCTACCTAGATATTAGCAAGGCATTTGACACCATCTCTCACAAAAGGTTAATATACAAGTTAGCCAGCCTTGGAGTGGGTCCCAAGGTATTAGCCTGGATACAAAACTGTCTGGACAACAGGACGCAAAGGGTAATAGTAAACGGAGTTCACAGTGAAGAAAGGAGGGTAACTAGTGGGGTACCGCAGGGTTTGGTACTGGGACCGGTCCTCTTTAATGTCTTTATATGTGACATTGGAGAGCACCTGGAAAGAAAGGTATGTCTCTTTGCAGATGACACAAAGATCTGCAACAGGGTTGATACACAAGGTGGGGTTGAAAGTATGAAAAGGGACTTGGCAAGGTTGGAGGAATAGCCATATACGTCGCAGCTCAGATTCAATGTAAAGAAGTGCAAGGTAATGCATCTGGGAAACAAAAACCCAGGGGAAGAGTACATGATTGGGGGATGAGTTAATAACAACAACACAAATAGAAAGAGACCTAGGAGTAACTATATCAGATGACCTAAAGGTGGGCAAGCAATGTGAGAAGGCAGTAAGGAGGGCTGGGGGGATACTGGGATGCATAAGAAGAGGCATCAACAGTAGAAAACAAGAAGTTGTTGTCCCTCTGTACAGACAGTTAGTGAGACCCCATCTGGAGTACTGCATGCAATTCTGGAGACCCCATCTCTGCAAATACATAGACAGAGTGGAGGCTATTCAGAGGAGGGCAGCCAAAATAGTGCAGGGTCTGTACCAGGAGACATACGAGGAGAGACTAAAGTAGCTTAATATGTATACCCTTAAGGAAAAAAGGGAGAGGGGGGACATGATAGAAACTTTCAAGTATCTCAAGGGAATTAACAAAGTACAAGAGGAAGTATCTTTCAGAAGAAGAGATGTACAAGAACAAGGGGCACAGTTTGAAGATAGAGGGGGGACAGCTCAGAGGTAATGTTAGAAAGTATTTTTTCACAGAGAGGGCTGTGGATACATGGAACAGCCTTCCTGAGGAGGTTGTGGAGTCAGGAACAGTGGGAGAATTCAAGAATGCACGGGACAGGCATAAGGCAATTCTAGTGGTGGGTAGGAGGAAGTAAGCTGTTGATTAACTACAATCTGCAGCTTATCCATCAGGTAGGTTAATGAGCAGACTAGGTGGGCCAAGCGGTCCTTATCTGCTGTCTAATTCTATGTTTCTATGAATGTCTTCAAGCAAGTTACATTAACTACTTCCTTGGGGAGCTGATTCCACAATCTAATGGCTCTGGGAACGAAGGAATGTTTCCTGAGTTCAGTTTGAAGTTAATTCTATAAGTTGTCGCTTGTGCCCTCTAAGATTATAGTTGGAATTCCTATTTTTTAATCCTAGGTCTGAACATTGTATTGGATCCTCTAAAATTCTATATAAGAGTAGCATGTCACCTCTTATCCTTCTTAATCCTAAATCCCAGAGTCCCAAACTCATTAACCGTTGCTTGTATGGTAAGTCCTTAAGACCTGGCAGAAATTTGGTGAACCTCTTTCTGAACTTTTTCCAGTATATTCTTTTCACCTTTCAAAAATGGACTCTAGACTTATGAACAGTAGCCTATGTCAGGCCTTATTTAAGTTTTATACATGGCTAATAGTACTGCACTAGATCTAGAAGCAAAGACCTACATATGCAACTTATCAGATAACTTGTTTTAGATGCAATGGCCCAGATATTCAAACTGCGCCATTCTGAGGTGCAAGCCCCTGCGCTGCTCAAAATAGTTGCGCAGGGGTGTGGCCGGGGCAATATTCAAAGGAGTTGCGTTATTGAGCAACTCCTTTGAATATCACCCCCAAGCCACAGCCACTGCGCATGGCGCAGTGGAACTTGCGCCACTGCAAGTTGCCAGAGTTGAGCATTAAACTTGCGGTGGCGCAAGTACCATTGCACCATGCGCAAATTTCCAATATTCAAAAGGTGACATGCAAATGGGGCCATAATTTATGCAAGGTGCAGGGGGGGCCATTTGCATCTATTTATGGCCCCATTTCCATGCCATTAGCATGTAGGTGCACCGATCCCCGAGGGCTTGCGCCTGGCTGCCCTGCCAGGCAGCAGCCGTCGGGGACCGACGCACCCTGCAGCCCGATCGCGGGCAGTATCAGTGTATACATTCTCCCCACACATCTCGAAGCCCGGTCGGGCATACAGTGCATGACCCCGCCCACATCTCCGAAGCCCGATCGCGGGCATACAGTAACATGACCCCCGCCCACATCTCCCGAAGCCCGATCGCGGGCATACAGTAACATGCCCCCCATCTCCCAAAGCCCGATCGTGGGCAGAATGTGTATCAACACCCCAGTGCCCGATCGCGGGCAGAATGTAAAACCCCCAACCCGAATATCTCCTGGTGGTCAGTGGACCGTAATGCCCGATCGCGGGCAGAATGTCAGATTACAACCCCCAAACATCTCCCTGGTGTCTAGTGTCCCCCGCCCACCCAAGCCCCTCCACCCCGCCTCCCCGGCAGCCGGGCGGTGGCAGCATCCACCCGCCTGCCGCCCGCCGCCCGCCGACTGACTGTCGGTAAAGCTGCCGCCCATTGGTGCAGAGCTACAGCCAATGGGTGTGCAGCCCACCGTACATGACAGTCGAATTTGTGAATGATGTTCATTCACAAATCTGGACTATCATCTGCGGTATGGGCTCATGCCATTGGCTGCGCTGCACCAATAGGCAGAGTCCTACCGACAGTCAGTCGGGCAGGTGACAGGGCGGCAGGCGGGATGCTGCCGCCCGCCGGCCGCCGGGGAGCAGGGTGGAGGGGCTTCGTGTGGTGGGCGGGGACACTAGACACCGGGAGATGTTTGGGGGTTGTAATTTGACATTCTGCCCGCGATCGGCATTACGTCCACTGGACCACCAGGGAGATATTCGGGTTGGGGGGCTTTTTACATTCTGCCAGTGATCGGGCACTTGGGGGTTGATACATGTTCTGCCCAAAATCAGGCTTTGGGAGATGTGTTGGCGGGGTCATGTTACTGTATGCCCGATCGGGCTTTGGGAGATGTGTGGGCGGGGGGTTGTTTTTATGTTCTGCCCGCGATCGGGCTGGTGGGGGGGCACAGGGACCGAGTTGGGGGCCAGCCAGGGGTGGCAGCTGCTGTGTTGCTCCCTGCAATACAGCAGCTCACGTGTGGGTGGCCCTCAACTTGATCCTTTTTTTTTTGGCTCAAGGTTGTGCAGGCGCAGGTTGGGGGTTGCGCATGTACAACTCTGCACAACCCGACTGAATATCGGGTTGCGCAGTTTATGCATGGTTCCTCCCCCTCCTGTTGAGCATGCATTCATTTGCATTGCGCTGTTGCACAACCTGTTGTCAGTGGCGTAACTGCCTCCTGCTGAATATCGCAGAATGGCGCATTTTTGGACTTGCGCATGCTCAACCCTCTTGCGCATGGCTCAACCCTTTTGAATATCTGGGCCAATATGTTTATAGTGTACTCTTGCTAATTATAACTCCAAGATCTCATTCAGAAGTCTTGGATCTAGTTTCTATCCAATAAATAAAATAGGCTTGTCTACCGTTATTTCTTCCAAAGTGCATTACAATGCATTTCTCATTGTTTAACTACATTTTATTGCATATTACCCATGACTCTATATTTGCAAGGTCTATAAGCAACTGCCTTATCTGCTCAACCATATCTACTGTTCCTCCCAACTTGGTATCATTCACAAATTCCATCAACATGTTGTTACTTGAGATGTTAAGATCACTTACAAATAAATTGATAAGTTGGGGTCCCAGGACAGAGCCCTAGGGCACCCTACTGGTCACATCTCCCTCACCAGATATCACACCATTAACTCGTATAACCTGCTTTCTATTTGTTAGCCAGCTCTGGATCCATTTCACAAGGCATAGGTCTATACCCAAATCAATCAGTTTTTTTACCAAGATATTGTGAGATAATGTATCAAACACTTTCCTGAAATCCAGGAACAAAACATCAACCCCCTTACCCTGGTCCAGGTTATAACTTACAAACTGATAAATACTATCAGATTAGTGGTACATGACCTATTATTAGTGAAACCATGCTGTGTTTTGTCCACTAGCCCTCTGTTCTATACATTTTTTATTAATTTATCCCTAATTATACTTTCTATTATTTTACCAGCTACGGATGCCTGCATAGTTGGGGTGAAGTAGCCCATTTCTCGTTGCTCCATAGCTATGTGAAGCATCCATAGAAAGCTACTACTTCACCACTTCGCCTTATAATAATGATAATGACTTTGCGTTGCTCACTCCACCTTACTTTGCTTTAAAGGTGAAGTGAGAAGTTACAGCCCACACACATCACATGTCTCATACAGTCTAGGTCACATGCTTCAGACAGGCAGTGAATCATGCAAGAAAGTGAGTTTCACTTTTGCCTTGAAGGAGAAAGAGCTGGTTTAATAGAGAGAGTAAGGAGACTAAATCCAAAAAGTACTATAAACCTTTGTAATTGTTGTGCTAATTAGCTGATTTTTTAATGTACTTTAAAACCTATTTGTTGTCTGGATTTGTGTTTGTGCAGTATTTCAATGTAGCATTTGTTCACTGTTAATTTTTTTGGTGTGTGTGTGAGAGAGAGAGAGAAAGCAGAATGGAGGGGGAGAGAGGTGGTTTTCATCGGTGTAGCGGAGGAGATTGCATAGGTGTACGCACATGTGGTGGCAGGCTGCATTTGAACTGGAGTACCATCTTGACTAGTGTCCCCACGGAACATGAAGCAGTGGATTTGGTGCCATGGAAGCACCACTTCCAGTGGCACCTAACAGCACCCCACCAGTGCCTCCACCATCTATGGCCCCTGCACCAGCAGGTCAGCAGCAGGAAATCGGGGAGGAGGAACTGCAACAATCACTGCAGCAGCAGGTTTCCGCACCCCTGACCCCAATTGTGCAACAGCAGCCGCCGCCAGCTCCAACAACACCTGTGGCCCCCACTGCCTGTGCCCAATCCTTCCCCCACCTCATTAATGTGGGAGTTCTTCACTACACTGCCTGGGGACAGCAGTGTAGTGAAATGTAATCTGAGTGGTGTGGTGGTGCACTGTGGCCCCAAAGGAACTCACCTTGGCACAGGTGGTCAATGCACCCACCTGTACAACCACCACCTTGTAGAATGGCAGGCCTAGGTTGCAGAACAGGGCAGTAATGCACCTGCTGTCCTAGTTGGTCAAGATGTGGCAGCACAGCGTCCACCTGTACGTGACGGTATGAAGCGGGGGAGGGCCATGAATCATGTGGCTGCTCCAACACCACAACCTGTAGTAGGTGATGGTGGCAACCATGTCCAACTACCTGCCACACAGGCTGATTTGGACCAGATGTGGAGTGAGTTGGAGGCTGTTAACCACCATCTAGACAACATTGAGCAGCAGCTGGAGCAAACTGAGAGGCACCAGCTATAAATAATGGGGATGCTTTAACTGTTGCTGTCCCAGCATCATGTTGATCATTAGTTTTAGTTTGTCCTTGCACCCACCACCCTCTCTGTAAAAAAATAGTTCCTGATGTTGCCCCTTATCCATCCCCCCATCATCAAATTTTGGCCCCTTCTTAATGCACATCTCTTTTTCTGAATGATGCTATCCTCTTGTACATTGTTGATTCCTTTTTGGTACTTGATAGTTTCTATCATGCCCCCCCTTTCCTTGCGGTTATGCATGATGTCTTTTAGTGCCTCTTCGTCTGGCTTCTGGTGCATACTGTGCAACATTTTGGGTGCCCTCCTTTATACAGCTTCCATCCTGTCTATGTCCTTGCAGAAATATGCTCTCCATAACTTCACGCTGTACACCAGATGCGGTCTCACCAAACATCTGTACAGAGGGATGAGAACTTCCAGTTTGTACTTGATTTTAAGGTGATGCCTCTCCAATTCATCCCAGTAACCCCCAGCTTTTCTTACTGCATTCTCTCATTTCTTGCCTGCCTTTCGGTCATCTCATACAGGTCACTTTCAATTTTTGTTGTTTTTAGTACCTCTCCCCCTTCCCCATTGTGCACTGTTTGGTGTATAATTTTAAGTTTGTGTTCCATCTTTCTTTCTCATAACCGTGTTTACCCCCAAAAAAGAACACTACCCAAAAACAGTTTAAAGAAAATAACCTAAAAAATGGTGTCCTTCCCTTCCTTATATTCCTACTTAATGAACTCTGTTTACCAACAGGAAACATTTTGGGGGGTTCACTAATGTTTTCCTCCTTGGTGTGGGGTGTTCGTGGAAAAGCAGCAGTGAACAGTGCAATAATCTGCTAAACAGCATGTGCGCACTGTCAGGAGCCCACTGTCCATCCTCCTGATAACAAGTATGATAGATGACTTGGTCCACTGTTGATGATGGTATAAATAATATATATGGTATATATTATTTATACCATCAAAAATGGACCAAGTCAGCTACCATATATGTTTTAAGGGGGCTGGGCAGTGGGCACCTCACAGTGCGCACATGCCGTTTAGCAGATTATTGAACTGCTCACTGCTGCTTTTCTGAAAATACCCCAAGACAGGAAGAAAACATTACTGAGGCCCAAAAAATTATTTTCTGTTGGTAAACAGAGATTATTAAGTAGAAATATAAGGAAGGGAAGGACACCATTTTTTTTCTGTTATTTTCTTTAAACTTTTTTTGTCCGGTGTTCTTATAATTTTCTGACTGCTGACAAAATGTCACAAAAAATGCCAGAGTCCAGATGAAAAGAAATAACATGATAAAATGTTCAGAAAATTCTCAATTATTTCCTGATGCACTGATGTATGAGTGAACTCACTCTGCATAAGTGTGGCCCCAGAAATGGTTGTTGTCACAGTGTCCTGAAAATGCCAGAGTGCAGATAAAGAGAAGTTACATGATACAATGTTCAGAGAATTCTCAATTGTTTCCTGACGTACTGATATATGTGTGTGCATCCACTCTGCATAAGTGTGGCCCCAGAAATGGCTGCTGTCACAGTGTCCCAAAAATGACAGAGTCCAGATGAAGAGAAATTACATGATAAAATATTCAGGAAATTCTCAATTATTTCCTGACACACTGATGTATGTGTGCAGTGCACCCACTCTGCATAAGTGTGGCCCCAGAAATGGCTGCTGTCAAAGTGTCTTGAAAATGCCGAAGACCAGATAAAGAGAAATTACATGATAAAATGTTCAGAAAATTCTCAATTATTTCCTGATGTACTGATGTATGCGTGCACCCACTCTGCATAAATGTGGCCCAAGAAATGGCTGCTGTCACAGTGTCGCAAAAATGCCTGAGTCCAGATGAAGAGAAATTACATGATAAAATGTTCAGAAAATTCTCAATTATTTCCTGATGCACAGATGTATGTGTGCACCCACTCCCACAACAACTATGGCATCTGCTGCTGCTCCTGTACTTCTATCTTCTGCTGCCTGCGCTGACTGGGCTGATACACAGTGTCTTTTCAAATGATGATAGCCACAGATGACCATTGTTTGAACAGTGATGTGATGATGCAATGGTGGTCAGAAAGTCTGCTGTGCTGGCTGTAATATGATGCCCTATGTGTGTGTGTAGTCATACTACCATTGGTAAGTTACTGTATCTTACATGCCCATGTTTTTACACAGAACCAGAGGTAAAATGTATCTATCTATCTATCTATCTATCTATCTATCTATCTATCTATCTATCTATCTGTCTCTCTGTCTGTCTATCTGTCTATCTATCTAACTATATGTGATTGTGTGTATGTGTGTGTATACTGTATATATGTGTGTGTGTGTGTGTATATATACAGTATATCTATATCTATCTATCTATCTATCTATCTATATATATAGATAGATAGATAGATATAGATATACTGTATATATAAATAAATATACATTTATATGTATATACTGTATACATACATGTAATCATTGCTATTTTTCTCTCACAGGTCACCCATACTTTGGTTGTGCATTTTATGGCGGCTTGCTGAAGAATGTGCTGTAGGAAAACTGTCAAGCTAGGAAAGGTAAGTATTTGTTTTGGGGGGGCATTTGGAAGCAAGTTTTGTAAATGGTTTTGTTTTGACTTCTTTACAGGTTTTCTGTGTATCCTTCAGATTCATACCAGTTGCATGTGTTCTTATTTGAAGAAAGCGCTGATGGCAGCACACAGCACTGAAATGTTACCTGCAAACAGATGAAGGAAAAAATAATTCTTACTTCCCTGCACAACCACATTCTGTTCTAAGTGTGGCAGTTACCGTCTGTTATATCCTGCTTAACAGATACCAAGCTATTAGTAAACCACAAAAAGACCAATAACAAGTTTAGTGCATATGACATGCACTATCCAGTGTTTTAACTTAAGTTACATTCCAAGATGTCATGTCATGACCCGGATAAAACTGTGTTCAACCCCATGGCATGCTGAAGTAATCCAATGACTGATGTGCACAAAAAATATATTATCTGCCATACATGTCACCCACTTTGTATGATTTACACTGGCTTGAAAAAATGAAATACCCAAAAGAAGTGATGAAATAAGATTGATGTACTTACCTGAAACTGATATCCTATCGTGGTTGTAGACAGTACTGCAGTACTCCTGTGCTCTGGTCTGTTATACTGTTTGAAACTGGAACCCTGTAAAAAAGGAAAAAAAAAAGACTTTATACTGTATGTTTCTCAAGTGCATCTCTAAAATGTGAAAGGAAGCATTCACACAGCTCAAGGAAATTCCATAGTATGACAACTTAGTACTTACCCACTATAAACTACTGATAATAAGAAGTGTGGCAGTTGGGGATGAATGTGCACTCCTTCTTTGCAGGTCCTGGTCACAGGAACACATTCCTTCTCACTGGCATAGCGACTGGTGGCTTTGCCTGGATGCAGGTTACTACTGGTCCTGGGCACAGGAACACATTCTCTCTCCCTATTAGATTGGTGGATTTGGCTGGCTGCAGGTTACTTCTGGTCATGGGCAAAGGAACACATTCTCTCTCCTTATTAGACAGATTGGTGGCTTTGGCTGGCTGATGGTTATTTCTGGTCATGGGCACAGGAACACATTATCTCTCCCTATTAGAAAGATTTGAGGCTTTGACTGGTTGAGGTTTACTTCTGGTCATGGGCAGCAGAACACATTCTCTCTCCCTGTTAGACAGATTGGTGGCTTTGGCTTGCTGTGGGTTACTTCTGATCAGGGCCACAGGAACACATTCTCACTCACTTTCAGAAAGACGGCCAGGTGACTGAATATGGTGTGTTATGGTCTTTCAGTGGCACTCAGGAGGAAGATATCTTTAAATGGCAGGATTTAAGTGGCTACCACCTACTACAAATGGGCAGTTATGTTTAAGAGGCTGACTGTGTTTGCTACTGACAGCACACATTCTGTTAAAGAGCAGGTGCCCACTGTCAGGTTCCCAGCCTCCCTCACACATAAATAATAGCAGATCTGCTCCACTATTGAGTGGTATTAAAAATTCCTTGTGCTTCCCTTCAGTTAAAAAGTTATAGCTCCTCGAGTGTTCACCCCGAAAAAACAGAGCCGTGCCTGACACACCCCAAGGGATGTACCCCCAGCACCCTTTTGTGATGTCAGAAAATGAATACTGAGTGTGCATTCTATTAACCTGTGTGTATGCGATATTTATGTGGCTTTTAGTACTATTTAGAGATGCCATGTATAAAAATAAAAGCAGCTTCTGTAGGAACAGTCACTGTTTGTTGGAGAGGTCGCTAAATAGTACTAAAAGTCATTGAAAACATGGCGCCAATGCAGGTCTATGAAACACACACTCAGGCTTTGTTTTCTGACTTCAAAAAAGGGGTCTGGGTGTACATCCCTGGGTGTGTGTCAGGCACAGCTCAGTTTTTATGGGGGTGCACATTCAGGGTGCCATAACTTTTTAACTGGAGGGAAGTGTATGGAATTTTTATTACACCACTCAATAATGGACCAGGTTGGTGATTATATATGTGTGAGGGGAGCTGGGTACCTGACAGTGGGTACCTGCTCTTTAAGAGGAATCAGAAGATATACCAAGGGGAAGGTAAAATGGAATGATTGTGATGGGGCATTAGTTGTGCCAATCTAAATTATAGAATAAAACTGAGTCAAGAACACTGGTTTTATTTTATGAAAACGAAAAAATGTTCCATTAATAAAATGCGACAGACTTTCAAACCATTAACTTAAATACCAGCAACATCCATCTCATCCTCATCAAACAGGAAGCCGCCCTCACAGTCACCAAGGTCGGAATTGTGCCCAGTAGGGAATTCTTTGTCCATGATTACATAATCAACCTCAATGGTAGACCATTTGAAGTTGCTACCAGGATGGTCTGCTTCTCCCACATCATCAACACAACCATCAGTGTGATGGGATACAAACACAGATGTGGTAGTTTGAGGTGGTATGTGACCTTCATTTATTTTTATGAATGCCAGCATGCTGACATTTGTCGGTGAGAGGTTGGTATGACGGTCATGAACTATTGCCCCCACAGAACTGATTACCGTTTCCACACTTACACTGGAGGTTGGGGTGGTCAGGTACTTCAGTGCCACTGAAGTCAGCTCTGACCATTCACTTACCTTTCCACTCCAGTACAGCTTTGGATCATCAATTACTCACAGATGCCTTTTTACAGACACATATGAGTCAACCATTCTCTGTTGTTGACTCATCTTCCTATTCACCGGATTCATTGATTTCACAGATTCCCAGTTGGGACAAGGCATCCCAAAGTGGGTTAATGGCAACCAGTTTTGCTGACATCCCACCTGGACCTACAGCCGCCTTACTGGATGTGCCTAGTACTCCACAATGACCTTCAGCCATGTCATGTTGTGGTTTGCTAAACTTGGCATGTGACTTCTGTGCCACATGAACCAATCACACCAGTTGTCCACTGAGATTTAAACCTGTTCATCCCTCCCTCCAGTAAGGATGCAACTCCACATTTGTATCATGGGTCTAGCCTTATTGCTATTCTGAATTCGACACTTTGCAGAATACTTGCAATGTGGTGATTGGGGTCCAGTACTGTCGGCGTGTGTTTAAGTGACACACTGCTTGAACAATCTCCAGACACATCAAGACTACACTGCAGATTCAAAAAAGTCTGCCTCAGCACCCACAGAAGTGGAATGGATTGGCTTATGGACACAGTGTTGCCACTCACTGCCTGTATAGCATTTTGAAATGGTCTCAAAATTGATATCACCGAGTCTATGAGGCACCACTGTTCTGCTGTCATAGACATCGAGGCCCCCAAAGTGTCATGGCTAGTGTGCATGACTAGGTATTCTGAGATGGCTTTGTACTGTTCTTATATCCTCTCTGCCATGTAACGAATCAAATTCCAGTGCATGACAACTTCCAGCTTGAGGTGGTGCTGAGGGAGGCTGTTTTGAATCTGCAGCTGCTGAAGCTGGTCATGGGCCTTTCCAGAGTGTGAAAAGTGTGCACAGTTGCGGCTTTCAATTGTCAACATTTTCTTGATGTCAGGGTGCTGCAGAAACTGTGGGACCATTAGATTTAAACAGTGGCCCATGCATGGCACCCAAGCAAAGCCACCATTGATGATACAGTACATTTCACCACATTTGAGCCATTGTCACTGGCTATAAGCCAGTGTTCAGGGACAGGGGGTTCAGCCACTCATCAGTTTCGATCAGTAGCAAATCAAGCATGTGTTTAGAAGTGTGGGAACTGGCCACACTGCGCATTGCAAGCACTGCATGTTGTTGTAGTCCAGTAAGGTTGTTACCATGACAGTCTGCCTTTCTACACTAGTTTCCAATACCACCAGCACAGACAACCCCAGGTACCTGGCCCATTATGCAGTAATACACAAATATGAACTGCCTGCCATGTTGCCACTTGTCCACATATCTATACTTATGTGGATAAATGGTATGGAGGAATTTTGAAGGGCATGTCTTACAGACTCTGTCACAGTCTAGTATAACTCCGGGAAAGCACAGGTGGAAAAGTATGTCCTGGATGGGACTTTCCATTTGGGACAGGCATGTGCCGCAAAACACCAGAATCTGGAATTCTCCACAAAGGAGAAGGGCAACAGGTAAATTGCCAGAATTTCCACTACAGCAGCATTCAGTTCACTTGACACCGCATGATTGGGTGGGTATTTCATGTTCCAGGCAAAAAGACTCTTCTCTGTGAATGGTCATGGGTTTGGTGATGAAAAGGGGTGCACAGGTGACATTGACAAGTCCACAAATGATATTATTTTACCTCTTTTAAGCATAGGGGGTGATGTTGGACTAGAAATACTGCTGCATAGACCACCACCATTGCTGCTACACTGACCACCACTTGTCAACAATTCAGAATCATCATGCTCCTCATGCCTGTAGTAATCCTCAGCTGTTATTTCACCACTAATACAGACATGGCTACTTGGGCTGCTAACAGTCATGGAAAGGGATGACATGTTTAATAAGTTGGATGAGGGTGAACACCACACTATGGCAGCATTAGCTCCCCTCTGGTGCTGAGTCCACAGTGCCATGTGCATTTTCTTCAAATGTGTATGCTGGCCCCTGGTGTCCAGATGACTACCCTTTTTACCACATCTGATACATGCTTGGCAAAGGTGGCAGATTGCCACTTCTTCATCTCTTGGATCTTGCACAAAAAAATCCCAAATGAGGGATTTAGATCCCCTTTCAGTTTTCACAGGTCAACAATGCTGCAGATTGGACACCAGTTTTTTAGACAATGACATGGGGGTGTACTACTACATGATTTCTGTTGCTGGCCACACTTGGATTCTACCGGTCTATTACTATCCATGATGACTACTACAGGGTCATCATCATCAACAGAAATTACCACATTGCAACTTTGAAGAGAGATGATTTAACACCAACAGACTGAGATTGTTTACACACAGCGACCTTTAATTTTTTTTTCTTTGGTTCAAACTTGGGTCACTAAAATCATCATCATATTCCTCATCCACATCCACAATGTTAGCTTGGATGCTGTCCTGTGGAGAGCAAGTATCAACCACAGCATCATCATGATCATACAATATTTTTTCACCAACATTTGAAGGTTTGGATGGAACAGGCATGACCTCATCAACAGCACTGGAAACATGAGATTACGATGACTCTTCATCTGCATCAGAATCATGTTCAACCAATGTGTGGACTGGGATGGGGATGTCGGGGAGTATGACATCTACTACACTCTGACGCACGGTCTCAGCTTTAGACTCCACAATATTTGGGAAACTGGTTAACTTGTTGGCACAGATTGAACTTGGGGCAATACTCATGCCATCAGCAATTTCACTACCACCAGCAGGGACAACAGCATCTCCAACCATGACTGAAGATACTGATTGCACTGTGAAAAACATAGTTGGATAAATCCCTTTACTGGCATCAACTAGGCACTTCTGCTGTGTACTACTACTACGCCCACAGCCACTTTTACCACTAGCAGTAGTGCCATGGCCTGAAGCATCTTTGCATGCATGTCTCTTTGTAGGCATTTGTTTGGATTACACAGAAAATTCACAAAAAATTGAGATTTCTGAAATTTGGAGTGATAGGAAGCCAAACAACAACTGTGGTTTACCGATACTGACTGGGCACTAAACACTGCATTGGCAGTATAGCTTAGAGGTTACAATAATGAGCTTGGTACATCTAGCAGACCAGACCAGGGTTTGATTCTCACAACCTCCACTTGCATGCTGTGTGACTCTGAGCAAGTCACTTAACTGCCCAGTGCTCCCAGGTAGACCCTCAAAACAGGCACTTGTGCCTAGTGGGCCTTACCCGGTTACCAAAGACTAAAATATAAGAAAAAAATAAAATAAATAAAAACAGATGTAAATGCACAGATGCAGATTGCACACTATAGAGAGATGCAGCCACACAGGCACAAAAACAGCTTAACCAGTGGTCACACAAATCAAAAACTGGAAAAATAAATGATACCTTTTGCCAGTTTGGGGGGAGGGGGCGCTGCAGTACTAGTTCACTATCTAGATAGAAGGAAGTAGTAAAAAAATACCCCAGATGGAAAACTGATTAAGAGTGCAGTGAATACTGTGTAGCACAATAAAATGTGTCTGACTTGTTGGCACTCACACACAACAGGTAATGCTCAGAAAATGTAATGGTGCAGTACACTGTATAACCAAATCTTTTAAACAGAACGAAAATATGCACTGCACCACAACAAACAGAAAATGATTATCAAAAATTACTTAGAGTATTACTGTGTATACATAAACACACAAATACTGACACACACTGGTACAAAACAGGAAGACTGCCTTCCTCATATGAATCTCAATCCACCACAGATACACACCTTTCTGAAGCACACTTCAACAGTGTCTGTCAGTGCACAGGCTGAATGTTCTAAATTAACATTCAAAATGCACAGAAAAACAATCAACACTCGATGATCTATGCACAGGAGGGTTTCCTACAGTAGATGTACTAAATTTGACCAAAATAATAGAATCAAAAGTGATTTTTTAAATCTCAGAGCTCTGAGAACAAACTGTCTCCAGCTTTCCACTACACACACTACACAGAACTAAGGCTGTGCAAGACAATATAGAGCCCATGTGACCTGCCGTTCCATGAATCAATGCAAAATTCACCTCACATAGTAATAATAATAATAAACTTTATTTATAGAGTGCTCTTCACCAAGTATCAAAGCACTGTACAGTAAAAACATTAAAAACCTTAAAATATTAAAGTACAAATAAAGTCAGAAATTTTTCAATAAAAATCAATTACCAACAGCCCCAAATGCAAGCTGAAATAAATAAGTCTTTAAAGCAGTCTTAAAGCTCTCCACTGTCAGTCAATCCCATATCCAACGAGGCAGAGAATTCCACAGGGTAGGGGCTGCAAATGAAAATGCCCTCAATCCAGATGTTTTTAACTGTACCCTGGGAATCTCCAGCAATCCCTCATCAGTTGAGCGAAGCAGTCAGAGGGGGGAGTAAGAATGCAAGAGATCTTGCAGGTAGCTCAGTCCCTGTCTGTGTAGGGCTTTATAGGGCAACAAACCAACCCTGAAGATGATCCACCACTAAACTGGTAGCCAGTGCAGTTTGTGCAGCACAGGCTTAATGTGGCTGCATTGAGATAACCCAGACAACGGCCTGGCCACAGTGTTCTGCACCAGCTGCAAGTGGTGGATATCAACCCCTGGAAGCCCTAGGAAAAGGGAGTTGCAGTAGTCAAGGCATTAAGTCACGAAGCCGTGGATCAGAGTAGATAAGTCACCAGACTGGAACTAGGTGCTTAATCTGGGCAATATTCATCAGATGAAAGAAAGAGGACTTAATCAGGCCAACAGCTGTGAATGAAGTTTTAGACCATCATCAGAAATTACCACCAGATTTCACACCTGTTCAGAGGTCAGTAACTGGGACTACCCCAAGCCACATTCCTGAGGGGGACCCCATCCCCAACCTCTCTATCTGTTGACCAGGATCCACCAACAACAACTTGGTCTTGTCAAAACTGAGTTTAAACCAGCTGATGTTCATCCAGTCCTGGATTTCCATGAGGTAGTTATTAAAAACTGAGAGCACACTATCCTGGTCAGGTGAAAAAGACAGGCTGAGCTGTGTATCATCTGCATAACAGTGAAACCTCAGCCCATACCATCTCACAATGTCTCCCAATGGCAGCATGTACACTACGAACAACATGGTGGATAACACTGAATCATGTGGCAACCCCACAATGCCGGGGAAATCCTCAGAGGAATAAACTCTGGAGTCACCCCTCTGCAATCCACCAATAAGGAATGAATGAAACTATCTGAGGACCATGCCAGACAGGCTGTAGATGGTCTGCAGGTGATCCAGCAGCATCCCATGGTCAACAGTGTCAAAAGCTTAAGAGAGATCAAGAAAAAACAAGATGTCATTGGATCTCTGATCTCTGGCAATTATGAGATCATTGAGCACCTGAAGGAGAACAGTCTCGGTACTATGCCTTTTACAAAAACCAGACTGGAGAGGATCGTAGATGTTATGGATGGTAAGATGGTTCTCTGACTGCAGTGCCACGACCTTCTCAATAACCTTCCCCACAAAAGGAGGATTAGAGATCAGATGGTAGTTGGAGGGGCAGTCTGGGTCAAGCAATGAGTTCTTGAGAAGGGGAGTTACTACTGCCTCCTTCAGGGAGCAAGGCAACTCACCTGTCTCAAGTGAACACCAGACTAATTCCACAAGGACTGGGCTGATGACATCAATACAGCCTAATAAAAGGTGAGTAGGTCCCGGATCCAAACTACAACTGGTCGGGTGCATGTTTCTGAGAATCTGCATGACATCCTCAATCCCCAGCTGCTCAGACTCCATCTAGCAAAGCCTAGGTAAATTGACAATTTGCCTACCTCCCCCCCACAGACCGAGCCAAACGGATCTCCAATCTGATGTTAGCAATCTTATCAGCAAAGAATTACATAGCATTAAACATAGCAAAAAACAGAGCAACAAAGCAATAAACAGGTGAAGCAAAGTGAAGTCCATTCAAATCAATGGCTCGTCACATTAAAATTAAGGGGAAGGCTGTAATACAAGGTGAAGTAGTGCGACTTATATCTACCCATAGCATTTCTATGGAATCCCCCAATTCTGGCTCAGTTATACCTAATGTACACTTAATATTATCTTTATCATATAGAAACATAGAAACATAGACTTTGACGGCATATAAGGACCGCTTGGCCCACCTAGTCTGCCCATTTCCCTACCTACAGGATGAGCCGCAGATCCTAGTTAACTAACAGCCTATTTCTTCCTACCCCCCACAAGAATTACCTTATGTCTGTCCCATGCATTCTTGAATTCTCCCACAGTTTTAGACCCCACAACCTCCTCAGGAAGGCTGTTTCATGCATCCACCACCCTCTCTGTGCAAAAATACCTCCTCACATTACCCCTGAACTGCTCCCCCTCTATCTATATAAAGATATTCCCCCACCCCTTCACCTTTCTCTATCTTTATTAAATAGCTGAAATAATGGTAGGGCCTTACTCCAGTCACACTGCTTGTTCCACCATGTCTCAGCAACACCAATTATATCCAATTCCATGCTTGAACTTAAACAGAGCAGTTCCGCTAACTTGCCTTGATTTAGACTCCTGGAATTAAGATATAGTACCTAAGTGTTTTGTTAGTTAACTTTACCCTAGTCCTGCTGCTCATTGGGATGCTGAGATGACCCTTAGCCCCCAGGTGACCTATCTCCCCAGCCCATCTAGTTTAAATATTTTATTATTTCATTCTTGATTTTTGTAACTTGTAACTTGTAACCTGCTGCCCTTAAAGCTTAAATGCAGGCCATCTCTACGATACATTTCTGACTTGTTAATAAAATTGTCCCAGTGTTTAATGAAATGGAACTGCCTCTCACTCATCCATTTCTTTAACCAGTGGTTGGCCTGAGATATCCTACTCCACCAGTAGGCAGGCATTTGGGGAACTGGCAGGATTTCTGAGAATGCAATTTTAGAACCTTTACTTATTAATGTGCCTGCTGGCTTATTAAAATCGTGTTCAAACTCTGCCTGTGATTTTGTTCCCAGATCATTGATTCCCACACGTATTATTGTTAATGGGTTTTCCCCTGCTCCCTTAAGAACATTGGGCAGAATTCACAAAGAAGGCCAAAAATCTCACAGCTGCGGGAAAAAGGGCTGCAGCACTGGGGAAATGCAGTTGTGTGATATTCACATAGAAAACTTGAACAGATGTGGAATTCCCAAAAAGCTCCACAGGTGCAGCAATTCAGCAGCTGCGGAAATTGCATAAGTGCTGAAAATCCACAACTGTGGATCCACAGCTGTGGAAATGGCATAGGAGGCACAACAACAGTGACCCTAATTAGCTGGAGCAGCAGACTTTAACAGTTCTGCCATAGCATGTAGATGAAAGCATTCAAAGATACCAGCAACCAGTCCCTCAACTGGGACCACTGCAGCACCACAGATATCAGCAATACCATGACACCACAGTGGCTGTCTGTCACTGCTGGTCATCCCTCCCTGGAGTGTTCCTGTTGCCTGCAGGAGCAGCACGCACTGCAGGCTGTTCAGGCACTACTGCCTGTGGGGTTTCTTCATGGGCTGCACTGGGTCTGGTGGTTGTTTTTTGTTGCCATTGCGTGGCAATGTGTGCTAAAGTTGCTGTAACATCAACCACTGATATACCCACTGGGATGCTATTACCTGTGTCTGACCTCCACTTTAATTGCTTTTCAATTGTTGGGGCACTACTGCTGTTTGCTGAGGGAGTGTTATGCCTCACTCCAATGTGTGTAACATTTTTTCCTCAACTGCGGAAAACACATGGCTGAGAATAGCCTTTGAGGGGATGTGCCATACTTATCAATTACCCTTTTTTCCTCAGAAACTTTCGCAGCTGTACTTTTTTCCACAGTCCGTAGTGTATTTTTTCCGCAGCTGTGGAGGTTTTGTGAATAGCACTCAGAGCAATTTACCCATTTTTCCCCTAGCTACGGAAGTTTTGAGAACTTAGGGAAAGTTTTGCACTTTCAGAAAGCTTTGTGAATCCTGACCGTTATCCACCATACATGTTAAATCCTGGGCTTTTGCTCCTGAAAAGGAACTGACCATCATATTCTCTTTGTCATCTCCACAAATGTAATGGTCAGTAAACTTAATTATTGAATCACCCATAAATATAACTTGCCTCTGCACATTATCAATGGCTTGAGGGACCGTGACACTAACACCACCATCTGTTCCTAGGGCTTCATTGTTCTCAGAGAGAACAGCGCAGCTATTTGATACCAGAATTGGATGTGTAATTACCTCATTAGGCTCTAGAAGCAGTAAGTCATGAGTCTGGACAGAATTGTTACACATATCTGAGGTATTTGGTATTGGTGGGACACAATCAGTGATAGTACTATTCTGACTAGGAATATTGTGATTTGTTTCCATAATATCTGACACACCTTCTGTGGCTTTTCCATTAAATGCTTTTAGTGTACTCTTTTCTTTTTTTTTCTTTTAACATGGGTCACCAATGCCCAGTCCACCACCCTATTTTCAATTCACCCTCATCATGCTTCCTCTTAGTACCCATCTCTAAGTGTTGGTTGCTGGTATTCAGCACAGGAGTTTTATTTAAACTTGACATTTTTAATTTGGCCACCATTTCCTCCTGACTCTTCTCAAGAGTTTCTAACTTTGTACAAAGTCTATTCAATTCATTTATAAGTTATGTATTGTGAATGCACTTATCACATACAAAATGTTCATGTGTGGTTTTCCCCTCTATAATTTTATACATGTTGCAACCACTGCATTTAATCCCTAGTTCACCATCTAATGTTAATATTTTAGAAGCCATGATCAGTCAGAAATACATACCAAGATAAGTGACCTAATAACTAACCAGCTGCTGAACCTAGTTCTTAATTACTCAACACTAACATATGTCCGAATTGTTTAATTGTGGTGTGAGTAATACTATCTCTGCCCCAGCCCACAGCTTCTATGGCTGAAACAGCAGACACATGCAGACACACATGCGTGTCTCTGTGTGCCTCCATGTGCGACTCCACACACTCACCCCGCTCTAACTCTCGCCCCTGTTTGA
Source organism: Neoceratodus forsteri (assembly GCA_016271365.2). NCBI lineage: Eukaryota > Metazoa > Chordata > Ceratodontiformes > Ceratodontidae > Neoceratodus > Neoceratodus forsteri. The sequence goes on along the minus strand of CM028137.1, from coordinate 439,339,727 downwards.
TTGCAAGGGCAAGTTAAAATGGCATGTTACTTGGAAGTAGCTGAAGTCACATGCTCACTTGAGCCCTGGAAAAACTCAAACAATCTTTAATTTAATTACAATTCAGGGGTTAAGGGCAGCTGTCTGATTGCACTGAGCTTCTGGATAGGGTCAGTGTAAAGGTGCCTCCACATTAGATTACAATTCGTAATGGCTCCCGTTTGCTATGGAGCCCTAGCTATCCTGCTGCTGGTTGCTATGGCAGCAATCAACCAGCCCTTCTAGCTCAGTCTCTCTTTGCAGTTAACACCCAGCATTTAATAACAAATATATGCTAATTTGCACAATATATGTTTGTGCCATGCAGTTGCTGGTATACAGTGGTACTCTCCACTCCAAGCAGATGTTATTGTTTATTATACCCTCTTCCTCACCCCACTGCATACCAAGAAGCTCAATGCATCAAGTGGCACTTACTATTACTTGGAAACCAATGTCTCCTGTTCAACATGTCCCATGCCAAAAAAAAACCTGGCATCAGTTGTCATCCCATCCCCATCCCATACCAAGCCTTCCTTGGCATACAGTGGTATTGTCTCCTTCATTTTATTGCCGCACCAAATAATATCTGATGTTCAGTGCTGCTCATTCCCTCACCCACAAGATACTAAGTAGTCCATAGCATTCAGTGGTTCTCCACTGCTCAACCAATCCTCACTCCTTACTCCTAACCCAATCCCTATGCCAAGCACACCTTGGCATCAAGAAGAATTCCCCTTCCTTCACTACATTACCATGTGAACAATCTCTGGCTTCCAGAGGAACATCCTCAATCCCAATACATGCCAAGCTATCCTTGACATCTACTGGTTCCCCATCTCACCCCATACCCATGCCAAACAGTCACATATATCCAGGGGCACTGCCTAAGTCACCCTTACCAAAGTAAGCTCTGATGTTCAGTGATCCTAACTCCCTCACCACAACTGCAGCCAGCAGAGCCATAGAAACATAGAAACATAAACTTTGACAGCAGATAAGGACCACTTGGCCCACCCAGTCTGCCCATTTCCCTACCTCCTAGATAAGTTGCAGATTCTAGTTAACCAACAGCCTACTTCCTGCAACCCCCCACCATAATTGCCTTATGTCTGTCACATGCATGTTTGAATTCCCCTACTGTTTTAGACCCAACAACCTCCTCAGGAAGGCAGTTCCATGTATCCACCACTCTCTCTGTGAAAAAAAAATTCCTCACATTACCCCTGAGCCATCCCCCCTCTATCTTTAAATTGTGCCCCCTTGTTCTTACACATCTCTTTGTCTGAAAGATGCTACCCTCCTGGACTTTGCTGATTCCCTTGAGGTACTTGAAAGTTTCTATTATGTACCCCCTGTCCCTCCTTTCATCAAGAACATACATATTAAGCTCTCTCAGTCTCTCTTCATATGGTTTCTTTTTTTTTTTTTGCAAATCACTTTATTTTATAATGAAACATTTTGTAAATAACACCAAAAAAACACATTATCCAGAAAACGAACAATCCCGAACAAAAAAGAAAATACAAATCCTTCCCTACCCCACCCAAACCATCCCTACCCCCTTCTCCCTCTCCCCAGGCAGCTATCTAGTCCAATGACAAAGCTAAGCAATGATACCTTGCAACTAGAAATGAACCATATATTAGTGGATAAATAAGATCAGGGTGAGGAACAACCAAATATAACTATAAAATGTGGAATAGGAAACCGACAGTACTACAAATTTTTCAAGTAGTAAAGGTACGATGATACGGTGGTCAAAAAAAACTAGTAACCATATCTTTCATTTAAGGATTGGAAAAGGGTGCTCCAACATTTGGAAAATCTAGCTGAAGCTTTATGGAGATCTGAGACTGCCCTCTCAGCATTTAATGCAATCAGGAGTTCGTCCCACCATTCTTTAAAGGAAGGAGTCCAATTACCTTGCCAATGACGGAGAATCAATAGTTTTGTAATCGAGGCAATCAAGGCTATTTGATATTTCTGGATGCTAGACATATTCTGTACATATCTACCGAAGACACATATCTCAGCATTGAAAAAAGAGGGGATAGGTCACAATATGGTTGTATCCAGCCTTTGACAGATTGCCAAAATTTGACTATTTTGGGGCAGTCCCAAATTTTGTGGAAGGTTGTAGCTAACTGGGCACCACAATCAATACAGGTCGGAGACAATAGCTTTTTCATCCTGTACAGCTTGGCCGGTGAATAATACAGGTTATGCAACAAATTGAACTGAATAGCTCTTAATCTGTCTTGTTTAATATATAGATAGATGTTCAACCAAATTCCTTCCCAGGTCACGTCCGACCAGCCCATGGCCAAATTTGTTTCCCAGTAGAAAGAGACTGGTGATATTTTTTTTGGCCTAAACTTGAAACAATATATTTGTACAATTTAGAAACTGGCTTCCCAGATGACCCAATCTTGTACAGATCCCTAATTAATTTCCCAGCTTCTTCAGATACCCTATCTTTAGATATGTGAGAGAGAATACTCTTCTGAATCTGGAGAAGCTGGAAAAAATCCTTGGGTCTAACCCCAAACCTGTCTACCAAAACATGTAAGGAAGAAATCGACTTCCCTGAAAAGAAATCCGAAACTCGAGGTTTTATAAAAGCTACTTGTGTAAATCTTGTAATTGGTTTATTACCCACAAGAAAATTAGGGTTCCTTAACACAGGCTGCAGTAGGTCACGAGTGTATGGAATATGTAATCTTAAGTATAGTTGGTGTAATGCTCTTATATCCCAGCCCAGGGGGGGTATTCTTGACTTGGTTAGGGACCTTAGACCAGGGTATGTATAAAAGGTATTCTAAGTCTAGATTCACCAGCTTAGAGACCGCCTGATCCAAAACAAATCCAGGTGAAGGAGTGTCCCTCTCACATAGCCACGAAACTGATCTAACTGCATGAATGGCTAGGTAGTAAGTATAAAAGTCTGGTAGTTGAAGGCCACCGATTTTCCGATGGAAAATCAACTTAGCATAAGCCTTACGAGGGGGCTTGCCCTTCCATAAAAAATCCGAGCAGTATTTATAGAGTGGGCTGAAGAACGACCTAGGGAGGTAGATATTCAAATTGTATAGAGGGTAGAAGAGTCTAGGCAAAATCATCATCTTTAATTTGTTAACCCTACCAGAGAAAGTCAAAGAAAACTTTGCCCATCTCTCTAGGTCTTCCCTAACCGACTTAAATATAGGTTGAAGGTTTAGGTTAGCCAGTTCCCCCAGGTCTCTTGAGATTTGAATTCCAAGATAGGATAGGGAACTTGATTGCCATTGCAGCCCTAACTGGGAACACCAGCTTTTATGGAGATGGGAAGATAATGAGTAGACCATTGTTTTATTTCTGTTGAGCTTGTAACCAGAAAATTCACTAAAACATGAAATTAGTGAGAGTAACAGGTCGTCTGCAAAGGCAGAAACCTTAAATTCCAAATTGCCTACGCTAATACCTTGTATTGAGGAATCCGACTGGATGGTTCTTATCAAGGGCTTTAAATATAAATTAAATAAATAAGGTGAGAGTGGGAAACCCTGGCGAGTACCTCGCAGAAGGGGGAAAGACGCCGAGATTAAATTATTGCATTGGACTCTCGCGGATGGACATTCATACAGGATTCGAATATAGTGAATAAATTTTTCTGGGATACCAAATTTGGCCAATGTTGCAAACATAAACCCCACTCCACCCTGTCGAAAGCCTTTCCGCATCTAACTGATACTAAGGAGGCCTCTTTATCCAAGCTTTGAGACACGGAAATTAAATAAAACAGCTTCCTAAAATGGTCTGCGAGGATCGGCCTGCAACAAACCAGATTGCTCCGGGCTTAACAGTCCAGTCCATGTTGATTTTAATCTGGTGGCTAGGATTTTGGGTAAATCTTTATGTCTATGTTCAATAAAGAGATAGGTCTGTAGTTACTTGCTGAATCTAAAGACTTATCTGGTTTAGGTATCAAGATTATCCTGGTTCAAAGAGGAACTATCATTAATTCCGATGTTCTTCCAGTAAGCGTAAAGTTGATACAACAAAGGGATCAACTTACGCTTAAAGGTCTTAAAAAAGAAGGGGGTAAAGCCATCTGGGCCAGGAGCTTTATCTGATTTTAGTGAATCAATGGCATTAGCAATTTCCTCTTCAGAAAAGGGGGCTATTAACAAATGTTTTGCTTCCTCCAGGATTTGTGGAAAGAAGATCTTGTCCAAGAATTCCCTCATTTTAGACTCATTCTGCAAAGAGAGGGGATTGCTAAAATATAAAGATTTATAATAGTCAAAAAAAATACCTAAAATACCCTCGGGGTCGGTGGTCAGTTTATTCGTGATAGGGTGTTTCAAGGTTGCTACCCACTTGGCCTCAGCTCTCTGCTTTAATTGCCAGGCCAAAAGATTTCCGGCCTTGCTACCCCGGCCAATATACGCTGCTTGTATCTTGGAGGTGGAGCTGTCTACTTTCTCACTTAAAGTATTTACATACCACTTCCGTAAACTAATCAGTTCCTGCTCTTGGTCTTCAATTCTAACAGCTTCATTAACTGCCTCTAGGCTCGAAATCTTCTGGAGACATTTGTTTAATAAATGTCTATTTTTGGCTTTACGAACTGTTGCTATTCTAAGGAGTTCCCCCCTCCATGTGGCTTTTAAAGCAGCCCACACTAGATCAACTGCCTTAAGGGATCCACAGTTCTCCGATATAGT